>JAGSMR010000018.1:1072500-1427500 GCA_029286605.1 Sericinus montela | reverse complement strand
CGCTTCTTTTGAAACAAAATAAATTTCGTCAAATTTTGTAGTAAAGATTTGTAGTATTTTAACATTAACATGCTGATTTAAAAACACAAATCTTTCTAAAAAAATCATTGCTTTTTTAAAATTCCTTTTCTATTTTTAAACACCCGGGAAAGGATCGACATACCTATAGAGCAGTCAGTTAAAGAAGCACTGATTGGCCAGTACCCCTGGCGATCGATTCAGGATAAAAGCGCCGCAGGTAGCCGCATTAATTGACTATTAAACACGTATCGGCACAAAAAGACTTAAACGTTTAAAGACAATGAATTTCACCAGAGTTGATAACTCAATTTGGAGCAGCATTCGAAGAACAGCAATGTTTTTGAGCAGCAAAGAATTACAAAAATTTTATTTTTGAACCTTTGGGAACTTTTGTTCTTTTTCTACCGTTATTTTTTAAATATCATCATCATACATTATCATAATTAATAAAATAACCTCTTCCTTGATCTCAGCAAACTAAAACCAATAATATGTATATAATGTTTCTGAGAGTAGTCATGTCATTTGATAACAGTGTAAAAATTTACCACCACGTTTCATGCGTGTTATAAGATACAGGCCTTGACAACAACGGTAATCATGATGAGATAAACCACTGGTGAACGGCAGCAACATCTAAAATGCAAGTATTTGGTACTTTACACATTAGACCATATCGAAGAATACAAGACCAAAATTAAGCAGAGAAGAGAACATGGGCAGCAAGATTAAAGGTGCGAGGTGTCCGATACCGGTAATCAGCTTGCCAAGCGAGGCGAAAACAGCAAATAAGGCTGTAAAGTTAGTAAGAGTATTTGTTGCAATAATAGTAACATAAAATCTGGTCATTTTATTTCACGCAATTCCCAATACAGGGGTAGACAGAGGTCAAGTCTAGACAATTAAGTCCCTACCCACCTTCCACCGAAGATATTTTCGGGACAACGTGACAGGTGGTGAGCCCGTCGCCGTCTTTATGTCCAAGCCAACGATGAAATTCGTACATAAGTTTTTGAAAAACTCATTGGTACTGCCATCTGGGGATCGATCTCAGGTCTCTCGACTCGAAATTTCGACCACCCAACAACTCGGCTATCGTGACTTTTTATTTCAAAGTATTATAAAATTGGTATTTTGTAAATTTAACCTCTTTAAGCATATGCAAGGCTGTTACCACATTTATTAAATTTCGTGTCCTTTTTAAAACACAGAATCATCACAGTCAATCGTAACTCTAAAATTATTTTAAAAAATCTCTAAAGTTTTCTTAACCCATGACACATTCATCTTTGGCGGCGGCTTTAACGAAAAAGTCTGAATAATAGCAGCTATATATTAATTCTGAATTTACCTACAGTGGAGTTTAAGGAATAAAGAAATTAAGTAAAAAAAAAGATATTTGAAAGGTCAGCAATCACCGAAGAAGTAAAGGAAAAGAGGGAAATTGATCCATCGCACACTTAATGTTTTTAAGTATCTAAAAAAAATATATAAAATAAAATAAAAATAGAGGTCAAGTCTAGACAATTAAGTCCCTTTGACCCACCTTCCACCAAAGATATTTTCGGGACAACGTGACAGGTGGTGAGCCTGTCGCCGTCTTTATGTCCAAGCCAACGATGAAATTCGTACATAAGTTTTTAAAAAACTCATTGGTACAGCCACCTGGGGATCGAACTCGGGTCTCTCGACTCGAAATTCCGATCACCCAACAACTCGGCTATCGTGACTGTTAAGCATCTACTTCGTAAATAACGGGTGATAATTGATAAAAGTAGCACTTGGCTTCTATTTCTATATCGTTAAGACCTGCCTATTTAGTTCGTTGATTTTAATTACATAAACATTTTAAAGATAGAGCCAGCAGCAACTTGATACGGTTAGGTATATGCTATTGCACAGACGTGCTCAGGCTACCGTAACAGCGAAGCTGGAGATCAGCACTTAGATTCTAGATCGTTAGAGCGATTATAAGCAGCATTAATCCTTTCATAAAAGTCATGAAAATCTCCTAAAAAAGAAATTATTGTCAGGAAAAGAATGTTGGTCATTAACAGTGTTTGGCTCAGGGGTTAAAACTTATCATACAGGGCGAACTTTGCATAACCTATCTGACTATTAATCTATTGATTAGTAGATCTTAATCTTTGAGGTTATCGGACAAACAAATTAATGTAAATTAAATTTATTTTTTTAATTTAAGAAGTGACTAACAGCATTTCTTACTAATCTTGTTAACCACCTTTTTAGTATCAATGCTTGTACCAGGCTCACTACAATAGTAGTGATCAGTTTGGATACAGTCCAAACAACAATTCCAGATGCCCAATAGGTTAATGGCGCTTGGAAATTTTGTAGTAAAAGCTAGTAATTAATATTAAGGTTACGTTTAACATTCTCGATACTTTGTAGATATACACAAGTCACGCGTTAGTTACAATGGCACCCGTATCCGTCACTAATCAGTGCTCCAAATGACCAGATATAAATCTACAATAATAGCGTTTTAGGGCGGCGCGGTGCGGCGAGGGTTAAAAGGAGTATAATTGGGCAATTTTAAGGGTGCACAGTCACCATAAGTGGTTAAGGATCCATTCTAGGATATGATAATTGTATTTGTAAAACAACAAGTAAAATAACAAATCTTAAAGAATTTTATACGACTACTCCAAGAATACCGACATTCGCTGATTAACCTTCTTGCACAGAGTATGGGCAAATCCTTAAAGTGCAGTAAATTTTGACGCCTGGAAGAGTAAAATTGCCCAAGAAAAAGGTAAATAAAATAGTTTCTAAATCTAATATCAAAAAAAAAAAATAATAAAACATCGGCAGTTACAAAACAACGTGATTAATTTGGTAATATTTATTGCGTTTTATTTTAACTGATTGACCGATACCGATCGATTTGGTTTCAAAGTTACTAACATTTCTTATTTACTCTCAGCTTTATTATCATTGCTAATTAAAACAGAAGTAGTAGTCAACTTTGTTGAGTTTTTTTTAATTGAAACAACTTTAACCTATGTGGTATATTTTATCCACAAAAAATTAACTACGAATTTTCACGGACTAAACCGCCAGAAATAAATTGTACAATGTTAGTCAAAGTAATTGTTAGAAATTACTTACTGTGTAGTAACTTACTATATGGACTTCCCCTTAACAGAACGTCGTCAATGGAAGGTCCTTTAAAAACTTATAAGTATTTTGATTTATTTATATCTGTCTGATTAATGTTCAACGAATTAATATTTAGTAATAGTTGCTACAAAACACAGATGCTTTTGACACAAAACTTTTTCATTCATAAAGTTTTGAAGGTGACAATCATGCCATCCGTTCACATGGTAGCACGTGACTACAAAAGCCCATGTAGAGCTGCAGATATGTTGACTCCCTTTTATAAAAATAATTGGTAAAGAAAATATGTAAGGGTGTTGATCTCCGATTATCCCACTCATCGGGCGAAACGCAGAAAAATAAGATGTCTCTAGCCAGTATTCCACAAGGTCGTAGTGCTCCTCGATCTAATACAAGCTGCAGCTTGACTCGACTATATAAAAAAAATCTTGAATTTTTAGGAAGCCTCGCAAAAACTTTACTGTCTTCATTATACAATTACTAAAGGAATGGCCTTGAAACCGTTATTAGCTGCAGACAATTGGCAAGATAGCCATCTCATAAAATACCAGACCAAAATTCAACAGACCGATTACGAGCATATTAGGTGGAAAGTATCTAGAACTGCAACCGCCCATCTACCTGCCAAACATCACGATTATGGCAAATCTTCCCTTACTGCAGAGGCCTATAATCCTGAAGTAGACTTTTATATGCTGTTAAGTATGCAAGTCGTGCAGACTTCTATAAATCATCATCAAGAATCCTGGCGATAAGACAATAATCGTCTGCCGATGACTATTGTCTTTTGCACATAAAGTGAGTAAGTGCATAGTATTATTCCCTTATCATAGGTTTATTACAATATTTAACTTTACTCGTATTCTCTGACTTAATAGGCAGAGATAACAGGTCAAGATTTTCAAATATCTCTTTCGCTTCTTATACTTTATACATATTTGATTCATAATTTTCGTCGTGCACGCACGTTTAGGCATTTGATACTCTTGACATTTCAAGTAATTTCTCGGCTATTTGTTCTCGTACTTTTACTTTCGCGCTGTAGATTTTCTTCGCTATTCGTTTTAATGGATAATCCCTATTCATTTTAATAGATAATATCTTCCTTCAAATCTTCTATATTAGGAATCATTCATTGCGATTACATTGCGATATACTTCACCTTGTTAATACACAGCTTTGTTTTATTTTTTAGTAACTGCTACCTTTATTTATTTTTCATAAGTTTATTAGCAAATAATAAATCAAAAATTTAATCAAACGCAACTGACCATACGCAACATAAACCAAAGATCCCATGCTATGGTGGCCTTAACCCGCGACGTCTCGAAGCGTGAAGGAATTCGAAAACAATGCTCCATCAAACTGGCGGGAGGCTGTTTTGTTGCTTTGTTGGTTAACTGTCAACTGTGCCCCTTACTGACCGACTAGTTTTACCTTTCTTTGCATTGTATCGATTATTGGGGAATTTTAAAACTTTACCTACTCCTTGACAAAAAAAATCAACTGTCTGCAAAAGGTTTTATTACTTTTTCTGACTGGTAACTTTATTTTAAATTGAACAATGACGATCTCCGTGGACAAGTCGCGTACATACTGGTATAGCCGACTCTAAGGTCCTCCCGGGTTCAATTCCCTGAAGGGTTAAAGTAGAAAACCTCTACTTCTACTGTATTTTAAAAATATTTTTTAATTTAAGAAGTGACTAACAGCATTTCTTACTAATCTTGTTAACCACCTTTTTAGTATCAATGCTTGTACCAGGCTCACTACAATAGTAGTGATCAGTTTGGATACAGTCCAAACAACAATTCCAGATGCCCAATAGGTTAATGGCGCTTGGAAATTTTGTAGTAAAAGCTAGTAATTAATATTAAGGTTACGTTTAACATTCTCGATACTTTGTAGATATACACAAGTCACGCGTTAGTTACAATGGCACCCGTATCCGTCACTAATCAGTGCTCCAAATGACCAGATATAAATCTACAATAATAGCGTTTTAGGGCGGCGCGGTGCGGCGAGGGTTAAAAGGAGTATAATTGGGCAATTTTAAGGGTGCACAGTCACCATAAGTGGTTAAGGATCCATTCTAGGATATGATAATTGTATTTGTAAAACAACAAGTAAAAATAACAAATCTTAAAGAATTTTTATACGACTACTCCAAGAATACCGACATTCGCTGATTAACCTTCTTGCACAGAGTATGGGCAAATTCTTAAAGTGCAGTAAATTTTGACGCCTGGAAGAGTAAAATTGCCCAAGAAAAAGGTAAATAAAATAGTTTCTAAATCTAATATCAAAAAAAAAAATAATAAAACATCGGCAGTTACAAAACAACGTGATTAATTTGGTAATATTTATTGCGTTTTATTTTAACTGATTGACCGATACCGATCGATTTGGTTTCAAAGTTACTAACATTTCTTATTTACTCTCAGCTTTATTATCATTGCTAATTAAAACAGAAGTAGTAGTCAACTTTGTTGAGTTTTTTTTAATTGAAACAACTTTAACCTATGTGGTATATTTTATCCACAAAAAAATAACTACGAATTTTCACGGACTAAACCGCCAGAAATAAATTGTACAATGTTAGTCAAAGTAATTGTTAGAAATTACTTACAGTGTAGTAACTTACTATATGGACTTCCCCTTAACAGAACGTCGTCAATGGAAGGTCCTTTAAAAACTTATAAGTATTTTGATTTATTTATATCTGTCTGATTAATGTTCAACGAATTAATATATAGTAATAGTTGCTACAAAACACAGATGCTTTTGACACAAAACTTTATCATTCATAAAGTTTTCAAGGTGACAATCATGCCATCCGTTCACATGGTAGCACGTGACTACAAAAGCCCATGTAGAGCTGCAGATATGTTGACCCACTTTTATAAAAATAATTGGGAAAGAAAATATATAAGGGTGTTGATCTCCGATTATCCCACTCATCGGGCGAAACGCAGAAAAATAAGATGTCTCTAGCCAGTATTCCGCAAGGCCGTAGTGCTCCCCGATCTAATACAAGCTGCAGCTTGACTCGACTATATAAAAAAAAAAAAAAAAAAAAAAAAAAAAAAAAAAAAAAAAAAAAAAAAAAAAAAACTATTAATTGAGTCTCCGTCCGCTCCGAAAGATTATAATTACGAGAAAGTGTATGCGGCCACATTAAAAATTTTACTTATGATTAAATTTTGTAATGCTAGTTATTATATCGGCATGTGAAGAAAATAATGCTATTCCTAAGAAAGCTTATTATTTAAGTATTAACTTAAAAAAAATAAGTTTTTTTTAAAATAAGTTTATATTAATAACGCCATCTATTGGAATATTGGAATACCTGTATATTAAATATTTATTTAGGTATTACTTGGCAACAGATGACATTTGTTAATGAAATAATAACAAAAATTTTAATACTGCCAGAAATTAATAATAATAATATACTTTATTTTAAATTGAACAATGACGATCTCCGTGGACAAGTCGCGTACATACTGGTATAGCCGACTCTAAGGTCCTCCCGGGTTCAATTCCCTGAAGGGTTAAAGTAGAAAACCTCTACTTCTACTGTATTTTAAAAATATTTTTTTTAATTTCTAATAAAAAATATGTTATAGCGCGGATGCACGAAGTCCGACAACCAGCACTGGAGCTGCGCGACAGGTGTTTCACTAATCAATTTCTCTCAAAGAATATTTGAGAGAAGGCTTTTATCTACCCAAAAGCAGACAGCGATAGCCGAGTGGTTGGGTGGTCGGAATTTCGAGTCAATAGACCCGGGTTCGATCCCCAGTTGGTAGGCTCGTACCAATGAGTTTTTCAAAAACTTATGTACGAATATCGTTGGCTTGGACATAAAGGCGGCGATGGGCTCACCACCTGTCACGTTGTCCCGAAAATATCTTCGGTGAAAGGTGGGTCGAAGGGACTTAATTGTCTAGACTCGACCTCTGTCTACCCCTGTATTGGGAATTGCGTGAAGATATTTGTATTTATTTATTTATTTATTTATTTATTTATTTATTTATTTATTTATTTATTTATTTATTTATTTATTTATTTATTTATTTATTTATTTATTTATTTATTTATTTATTTATTTATTTATTATTAAAAGCAGACAGCGATAGCCGAGTGGTTGGGTGGTCGGAATTTCGAGTCAATAGACCCGGGTTCGATCCCCAGTTGGTAGGCTCGTACCAATGAGTTTTTCAAAACTTATGTACGAATATCGTTGGCTTGGACATAAAGGCGGCGATGGGCTCACCACCTGTCACGTTGTCCCGAAAATATCTTCGGTGAAAGGTGGGTCGAAGGGACTTAATTGTCTAGACTCGACCTCTGTCTACCCCTGTATTGGGAATTGCGTGAAGATATTTGTATTTATTTATTTATTATTAAAAGCAGACAGCGATAGCCGAGTGGTTGGGTGGTCGGAATTTCGAGTCAATAGACCCGGGTTCGATCCCCAGTTGGTAGGCTCGTACCAATGAGTTTTTCAAAACTTATGTACGAATATCGTTGGCTTGGACATAAAGGCGGCGATGGGCTCACCACCTGTCACGTTGTCCCGAAAATATCTTCGGTGAAAGGTGGGTCGAAGGGACTTAATTGTCTAGACTCGACCTCTGTCTACCCCTGTATTGGGAATTGCGTGAAGATATTTGTATTTATTTATTTATTTATTTATTTATTTATTTATTTATTTATTTATTTATTATTAAAAGCAGACAGCGATAGCCGAGTGGTTGGGTGGTCGGAATTTCGAGTCAATAGACCCGGGTTCGATCCCCAGTTGGTAGGCTCGTACCAATGAGTTTTTCAAAACTTATGTACGAATATCGTTGGCTTGGACATAAAGGCGGCGATGGGCTCACCACCTGTCACGTTGTCCCGAAAATATCTTCGGTGAAAGGTGGGTCGAAGGGACTTAATTGTCTAGACTCGACCTCTGTCTACCCTGTATTGGGAATTGCGTGAAGATATTTGTATTTATTTATTTATTTATTTATTTATTTATTTATTTATTTATTTATTTATTTATTTATTATTAAAAGCAGACAGCGATAGCCGAGTGGTTGGGTGGTCGGAATTTCGAGTCAATAGACCCGGGTTCGATCCCCAGTTGGTAGGCTCGTACCAATGAGTTTTTCAAAACTTATGTACGAATATCGTTGGCTTGGACATAAAGGCGGCGATGGGCTCACCACCTGTCACGTTGTCCCGAAAATATCTTCGGTGAAAGGTGGGTCGAAGGGACTTAATTGTCTAGACTCGACCTCTGTCTACCCCTGTATTGGGAATTGCGTGAAGATATTTGTATTTATTTATTTATTTATTTATTTATTTATTATTAAAAGCAGACAGCGATAGCCGAGTGGTTGGGTGGTCGGAATTTCGAGTCAATAGACCCGGGTTCGATCCCCAGTTGGTAGGCTCGTACCAATGAGTTTTTCAAAAACTTATGTACGAATATCGTTGGCTTGGACATAAAGGCGGCGATGGGCTCACCACCTGTCACGTTGTCCCGAAAATATCTTCGGTGAAAGGTGGGTCGAAGGGACTTAATTGTCTAGACTCGACCTCTGTCTACCCCTGTATTGGGAATTGCGTGAAGATATTTGTATTTATTTATTTATTTATTTATTATTAAAAGCAGACAGCAGTGGCGGATTTACAAATAGGCTGAGTGGGCTTGTGCCTAGGACGGCAAATTTCAAGGGCAGCAGATATAACCTATCAACACACTGCGGAACGGAAGAGGTGGTGGAAGAGGTTTCTCTAGTCTTAAATTTCGCCAACAAAAAAGCGCGCCGAAAGTGTCTTCAAAAAACTTTTGGAATTTTATACAATATTTTATTTTGTAATCTATTTGTTAGCAATAAAAATAAAATAAAATAAAAATATATAAATATCTTCACACAATTCCCAAAACAGGGGTACACAAAGGGGTCTAGTCTAGACAATTAAGTCCCTTCGACCCACCTTCCACCGAAGATATTTTCGGGACAACGTGACAGGTGATGAGCCCGTCGCCGTTCAGTTTATTAATTGCTATCATTTATTCCATAATCCAACTATCTATATTTAGTGATCCCATATAGTTTATGCTTCCAGGCAACCTCAGGAATTTATTAGAAAGAAAAAAATTAATGGGTAGGATGTACATGAAAGCAAGAAATAGAATAGATAGAAATAGATAGAGGAGTTAAAGAGACAAATAATATTCTTTGACCTGTTTTTTAAAGGAATCTATGTTTTTAGCCAGTTTAATAGAGATAGGTAAAGAGTTCCACAGCTTAACAGCAACAGCAGTGAATCAAAACGATAATATCGTTAGATATAGACAATATGGTATACTGTACTGGGAACTTGTTAAACGTCTAGCTTTTTAAAAACAATAATTTCTGAAATTTAAGCGCCATCTTGTATTAGAGATGGGAACTACAATGAAATCAAATTTGTAGTTGAGTTTCATCAGCTTAAATAGTATTTTGGAATGATAAAAGATGGCGCTGTGATATTACAGCAAGTTACGACTATAGTTGTAACTTGTTTTGATTGTTGGGAACGATGATAGGAGAGGCACTTATTGTAAACTGTAGATGACGCTTATCACAAATATTTAATTATCATATTCAAGATTTTGCTGTAAAATTTCAGTGAGTGATTGTAAAACTTATGAAATTATTTAGAGTTTCTACGAAACTAAGTCGATAAATATTTTATTTTCCAATTTCGGAGGGTCAGGCAAAATTATGTATTTTGATTTATTTATATCTGTCTGATTAATGTTCAACGAATTAATATAGTAATATTGCCACAAAACACAGATGCTTTGACACAAAACTTTTCATTCATAAAGTTTTGAAGGTGACAATCATGCCATCCGTTCACATGGTAGCACGTGACTACAAAGCCCATGTTGAGCTGCAGATATGTTGACTTCCTTTTATAAAAATAATTGGTAAAGAAAATATGTAAGGGTGTTGATCTCCGATTATCCCACTCATCGGGCGAAACGCAGAAAAATAAGATGTCTCTAGCCAGTATTCCACAAGGTCGTAGTGCTCCCTCGATCTAATACAAGCTGCAGCTTGACTCGACTATATAAAAAAAATCTTGAATTTTTAGGAAGCCTCGCTAAAACTTTACTGTCTTCATTATACAATTACTAAAGGAATGGCCTTGAAACCGCCATTAGCTGCAGGCAATTGGCGAGATAGCCATCTCGTAAAATACCAGACCAAAATTCAACAGACCGATTACGAGCATATTAGGTGGAAAGTATCTAGAACTGCAACCGCCCATCTACCTGCCAAACATCACGATTATGGCAAATCCTCCCTTACTGCAGAGGCCTATAATCCTGAAGTAGACTTTTATATGCTGTTAAGTATGCAAGTCGTGCAGACTTCTATAAATCATCATCAAGAATCCTGGCGATAAGACAATAATCGTCTGCCGATGACTATTGTCTTGAGTAAGTGCATAATATTATTCCCTTATCATAGGTTTATAACAATATTTAACTTTACTGTATTTTAAAAATATTTTTTTAATTTCTAATAAAAAATATGTTATAGCGCGGATGCATGAAGTCCGACAACCCGCACTGAGCTGCGCGACAGGTGTTTCATTAATCAATTTCTCTCAAAGAATATTTGAGAGAAGGCTTTATCTACCCAAAAGCAGACAGCGATAGCCGAGTGGTTGGGTGGTCGGAATTTCGAGTCAATAGACCCGGGTTCGATCCCCAGTTGGTAGGCTCGTACCAATGAGTTTTTCAAAACTTATGTACGAATATCGTTGGCTTGACATAAAGGCGGCGATGGGCTCACCACCTGTCACGTTGTCCTGAAAATATCTTCGGTGAAAGGTGGGTCGAAGGGACTTAATTGTCTAGACTCGACCTCTGTCTACCCCTGTATTGGGAATTGCGTGAAGATATTTGTATTTATTTATTTATTTATTTATTTATTTATTATTAAAAGCAGACAGCGATAGCCGAGTGGTTGGGTGGTCGGAATTTCGAGTCAATAGACCCGGGTTCGATCCCCAGTTGGTAGGCTCGTACCAATGAGTTTTTCAAAACTTATGTACGAATATCGTTGGCTTGGACATAAAGGCGGCGATGGGCTCACCACCTGTCACGTTGTCCCGAAAATATCTTCGGTGAAAGGTGGGTCGAAGGGACTTAATTGTCTAGACTCGACCTCTGTCTACCCCTGTATTGGGAATTGCGTGAAGATATTTGTATTTATTTATTTATTATTAAAAGCAGACAGCGATAGCCGAGTGGTTGGGTGGTCGGAATTTCGAGTCAATAGACCCGGGTTCGATCCCCAGTTGGTAGGCTCGTACCAATGAGTTTTTCAAAACTTATGTACGAATATCGTTGGCTTGGACATAAAGGCGGCGATGGGCTCACCACCTGTCACGTTGTCCCGAAAATATCTTCGGTGAAAGGTGGGTCGAAGGGACTTAATTGTCTAGACTCGACCTCTGTCTACCCCTGTATTGGGAATTGCGTGAAGATATTTGTATTTATTTATTTATTTATTTATTTATTTATTTATTTATTTATTTATTTATTTATTTATTTATTTATTTATTTATTTATTTATTTATTTATTTATTTATTTATTTATTTATTTATTTATTTATTATTAAAAGCAGACAGCGATAGCCGAGTGGTTGGGTGGTCGGAATTTCGAGTCAATAGACCCGGGTTCGATCCCCAGTTGGTAGGCTCGTACCAATGAGTTTTTCAAAAACTTATGTACGAATATCGTTGGCTTGGACATAAAGGCGGCGATGGGCTCACCACCTGTCACGTTGTCCCGAAAATATCTTCGGTGAAAGGTGGGTCGAAGGGACTTAATTGTCTAGACTCGACCTCTGTCTACCCCTGTATTGGGAATTGCGTGAAGATATTTGTATTTATTTATTTATTTATTTATTTATTTATTTATTTATTTATTTATTTATTTATTATTATTAAAAGCAGACAGCAGTGGCGGATTTACAAATAGGCTGAGTGGGCTTGTGCCTAGGACGGCAAATTTCAAGGGCAGCAGATTTAACCCATCAACACACTGCGGAACGGAAGAGGTGGTGGAAGAGGTTTCTCTAGTCTTAAATTTCGCCAACAAAAAAGCGCGCCGAAAGTGTCTTCAAAAAACTTTTGGAATTTTATACAATATTTTATTTTGTAATCTATTTGTTAGCAATAAAAATAATATAAAATAAAAATATATAAATATCTTCACACAATTCCCAAAACAGGGGCACACAAAGGGGTCTAGTCTAGACAATTAAGTCCCTTCGACCCACCTTCCACCGAAGATATTTTCGGGACAACGTGACAGGTGATGAGCCCGTCGCCGTTCAGTTTATTAATTGCTATCATTTATTCCATAATCCAACTATCTATATTTAGTGATCCCATATAGTTTATGCTTCTACGCTACGCTTCTAAAAGAACGCGTAAAACTCTCGTTTTTCTCTATACAAAATTGTTAAATGATAGTCCGGTGGCTAGGAAAATTATTAATTAAAAAGAATAATTATTAAAAATAATAAAATTATAAATTTAAAAAAAAACTATTAAAAACTATTAATTGAGTCTCCGTCCGCTCCGAAAGATTATAATTACGAGAAAGTGTATGCGGCCACATTAAAAATTTTACTTATGATTAAATTTTGTAATGCTAGTTATTATATCGGCATGTGAAGAAAATAATGCTATTCCTAAGAAAGCTTATTATTTAAGTATTAACTTAAAAAAAATAAGTTTTTTTTTTAAATAAGTTTATATTAATAACGCCATCTATTGGAATATTGGAATACCTGTATATTAAATATTTATTTAGGTATTACTTGGCAACAGATGACATTTGTTAATGAAATAATAAATAAAAATTTTACTTATGATTAAATTTTGTAATGCTAGTTATTATATCGGCATGTGAAGAAAATAATGCTATTCCTAAGAAAGCTTATTATTTAAGTATTAACTTAAAAAATAAGTTTTTTTAAAATAAGTTTATATTAATAACGCCATCTATTGGAATATTGGAATACCTGTATATTAAATATTTATTTAGGTATTACTTGGCAACAGATGACATTTGTTAATGAAATAATAAATAAAAATTTTACTTATGATTAAATTTTGTAATGCTAGTTATTATATCGGCATGTGAAGAAAATAATGCTATTCCTAAGAAAGCTTATTATTTAAGTATTAACTTAAAAAATAAGTTTTTTTAAAATAAGTTTATATTAATAACGCCATCTATTGGAATATTGGAATACCTGTATATTAAATATTTATTTAGGTATTACTTGGCAACAGATGACATTTGTTAATGAAATAATAAATAAAAATTTTACTTATGATTAAATTTTGTAATGCTAGTTATTATATCGGCATGTGAAGAAAATAATGCTATTCCTAAGAAAGCTTATTATTTAAGTATTAACTTAAAAAAAATAAGTTTTTTTTTTAAATAAGTTTATATTAATAACGCCATCTATTGGAATATTGGAATACCTGTATATTAAATATTTATTTAGGTATTACTTGGCAACAGATGACATTTGTTAATGAAATAATAACAAAAATTTTAATACTGCCAGAAATTAATAATAATAATATACTTTATTGTACACCAAACCAAAAAAGAAACAAAAACAATATAATACAAAACATAAGTATCAAAAATTGGATAACAAAAGGCGACCTTATTGCTATATAGGAATTTCTTCCAGGCAACCTCAGGAATTTATTAGAAAGAAAAAAAATTAACGGGTAGGATGTACATGAAAGCAAGAAATAGAATAGATAGAAATAGATAGAGGAGTTAAAGAGACAAATAATATTCTTTGACCTGTTTTTTAAAGGAATCTATGTTTTTAGCCAGTTTAATAGAGATAGGTAAAGAGTTCCACAGCTTAACAGCAACAGCAGTGAATCAAAACAATAAAAGATATAGACAATATGGTATACTGTACTGGGAACTTGTTAAACGTCTAGCTTTTTAAAAACAATAATTTCTGAAATTTAAGCGCCATCTTGTATTAGAGATGGGAACTACAATGAAATCAAATTTGTAGTTGAGTTTCATCAGCTTAAATAGTATTTTGGAATGATAAAAGATGGCGCTGTGATATATTACAGCAAGTTACGACTATAGTTGTAACTTGTTTTGATTGTTGGGAACGATGATAGGAGAGGCACTTATTGTTAACTGTAGATGACGCTTATCACAAATATTTAATTATCATATTCAAGATTTTGCTGTAAAATTTCAGTGAGTGATTGTAAAACTTATGAAATTATTTAGAGTTTCTACGAAACTAAGTCGATAAATATTTATTTTCCAATTTCGGGGGTCAGGCAAAATTATGTATTTTGTTATGTATGTTTTTTATATATTTAAAAAAATGTATCGTCAATTAAAATTATAACCTGACTAGTTAATGACTATAAGTAATATTATAAAATATTGCCGGACAAAAAAATTTTTCAATTAATTTTAATAATAAACTTAAAAAGAAATAACTGTTTGAAAAATGGTACTGTAAAGATCTTTTGTTGTATTCTGAATACATTTTACTTTATGATTGTAAAATTAGCTTATGTAAACGTACTATAAAAAAATATAAATAAATAAAAAGTCATGATCAAAAATATTTTTTCATGAAAAACATTTGGCTGCCAAAAGGAATGCCCCGGGTGAGGATCGAACTCACGACCTTAAGATTATGAGACTTACGCGCTGCCTACTGCGCTACCGAGGCTCATAATAGAAGAGTATAATGTCGTTACATATTATTTTATATTTTTAAATAAATACTTTAGTCTATTTCATTTATCAGTTATGTACCGAGGTTCCTGTCACTAAATTATCCTATATGTCTTAACGCTATATAATACTGATATATTACACATTTACTGGGATTTTGTTGTTGTAGTAGCTCGTTCGGTTTTTTATTAGAATCTATACATTCAAATAATTATTATATAAAATCTGTTGCGAGTGCGACAGGCCGTTCCATCTCATATATTTGCTTTCATTTTATTTAAAATTAATGTTGCACAGATTTGTCAGCAGCCATTCGAAATTATTAACTTTCACGCGGCTTTTTCCCATAGATTTCTTATGTTTTCAAAATGTCTTTATCTTTATCTCTCCATGCAATTAGTCTAGATACGCGGTTTGCTTTGGTCTAAAAATACCTGCTGGACTTACTTAATTTTTTATTTGGTCACTTAAATTGGTTAAGTTGGAGGAAAGCTTTCAATGCTGAGGAGCAGCCCGGGGCACCTAGTTTAAATTATTAGTGTTTTGCATACATCTATTACATTTTTATAAATAAGAAAGTGAACAAGTAATAAGTGGCCAAGGTTGAAATATATATTACAATAGTCGTGACTAACCTTTCGAATGAACCAAATAAATGCGCACCTCGGCAAGTAATGATATTTTAAGGATATTGTATTGTATTAATAATTTGATTCGAATTCAGAAAAAAAAAAACAATTTGACCTATCTAGTGTAAGTTCTGAGCCGTGAAGGAATACCGATTAAAATCTTTCCAAAGATATTTATATTAATTTGTTAAAACTTTCGTGAGACATTATTAAATAATTAAAACGGCTAAACTAACGTATAAACAATCGGTGTAGGTTGCCGCCGGGTTTTTTCGAATTTGGCCATTTTTAAATATTTGATATTTATATTATTTGCACTAATCATTATATTTAAATTAATATTTAATTAACGCTCAGTTTATTTAAATAAAAAATAGCTTTAACCTCGCCCGGTGTTGCCGATACACCACCCGCAATCTGTCAGTGGTCAATTGCATTTTCAAGGCTTTCTCGTAGTCGCAGCCGTAACCAAACAGCTAGTAGATGAATAATTACTTTACATTAAATGTAGTAGGTAAACATGAATGCTCCCCATTGGATGTTATCATGTGAGCATTATAGTCTTATCGCAATTTCCCATACTGGGGTAGGCAGAGGTCTAGACAGTGAAGTCCTTTCGACCCACTTTCCACCGTAGCTTATTGGGGACAAGGTGACAAATTGTAAACGTATCACCATCGTCCCGATTAGATTTCGAAATTAAAGTTAACATAACCATATTCACCAACCGAATTATACAGTTTTACATTAACTAGAAAATAAGTTATCAAATCTATACGTCTGTACATGTAAATAAAATTTAAATGTTTGTTTGTAATTCCAAATTAACAGCTTTTCGCTAAATGTATATGATACTTTCATTTAGTGTAAAGCTATACGGTAATGAAATAAAAAAAAAAAACAACTTAAAATTTTTTCTCTGGTTAAAATGAAACCTCTGAAACGGTTGGACCGATTTTAACGGGACTTTCACTGGCAGATAGCTGATGTTATAGGGAGTAACATAGGATACTTTTATTTTAGAGAAATAATTAGCGTGCCGCGTAAAATCGCGTTAGGTGTTAAATCCCGGGCAAAGCCGCGGGGGGCAGCCTGCTTAAACAAAAATTAAAAACATCTTCCTTGAGTAGCTGTGATAATAAAAATTTAAAAAATTACGTATTTACATACCATTTAATATAACACTATATTTATAAGCCAATGAATAAGCAACTTATCAATATTATATTCTGTTAAAATGATTAATCCTTATTTTTTATGCCTAATACTTTGGCAGTTTAAAGTCTCTCCTAAAGCGTCTGTAGAACTTTCTATAGAAACTTTTCTAAATCGACGTCTAAAATGTCATTAGGTAGGCATAAATCCTCCCCGGAGTGATAAATTTTACCGCGTTTTTGGGCTTGTTTTAACCCTTCCGCTGCTTTGAATATTTAAAAAGTCGTCGGCAACATTTTAATTGGGCAATCCTGCAAGGATTAAATTATCAAGACACCTAGTTAAGGTACCTTTACAAAGTTAATGAATTCGACATGAATTAACCACGAGTTGGTCTTGCATAATCTAAAAGTCGGGAGTTGTACAGTGTGTTTCAATATCTTTACCTATTTTCAGGATTAATATTTTAAACATTGTTTTTTTTTTTTGATAACATTTCTACCTTGTAGAGCCCAGCAGTAGCTTTTAATCCGGTATGATCGCCTTTGCGTCCTGAGAAGGACCACGGTCTTACAGAATACTAATGTAGAACACTGCGCTTTTGCGTTTTGTCTGCTTGGTGAGGTAACCAGGGGTAGGTCTGGAGGTCGGTACTCCTTTCTCCCTTCTATCCCTTATTTACTTCCGTTTTCACGATTTCTTTCTACAATGTAGGCAATCCACCCGCAACTTTCTATTATTGCGAGTGTACGTACATAGTCGTCAGTTGTCCGATTGCTGTCTTCCCACGTTAGCCACAAAAATAAACTATCTGTTGTGATCTATACTAATATGAAACTCGTAAGTAGTTGGTTTGGTGTAAAGAGTTTACGGCTGAACGAATAAGTGATATCTTTTGTCATGAAATTTAAAAATTACGTATTTACAAACTATTTAATATAACACTATATTTATAAGCCAATGAATAAGCAACTTATCAATATTATATTCTGTTCAAATGATTAATCCTTATTTTTTATGCCTAATACTTTGGCAGTTTAAAGTCTGTCCTAAAGCGTCTGTAGAACTTTCTATAGAAACTTTTCTAAATCGACGTCTAAAATGTCATTAGGTAGGCATAAATCCTCCCCGGAGTGATAAATTTTACCGCGTTTTTGGGCTTGTTTTAACCCTTCCGCTGCTTTGAATATTTAAAAAGTCGTCGGCAACATTTTAATTGGGCAATCCTGCAAGGATTAAATTATCAAGACACCTAGTTAAGGTACCTTTACAAAGTTAATGAATTCGACATGAATTAACCACGAGTTGGTCTTGCATAATCTAAAAGTCGGGAGTTGTACAGTGTGTTTCAATATCTTTACCTATTTTCAGGATTAATATTTTAAACATTGTTTTTTTTTTTTGATAACATTTCTACCTTGTAGAGCCCAGCAGTAGCTTTTGATCCGGTATGATCGCCTTTGCGTCCTGAGAAGGACCACGGTCTTACAGAATACTAATGTAGAACACTGCGCTTTTGCGTTTTGTCTGCTTGGTGAGGTAACCAGGGGTAGGTCTGGAGGTCGGTACTCCTTTCTCCCTCCTATCCCTTATTTACTTCCGTTTTCACGATTTCTTTCTACAATGTAGGCAATCCACCCGCAACTTACTATTATTGCGAGTGTACGTACATAGTCGTCAGTTGTCCGATTACTGTCTTCCCACGTTAGCCACAAAAATAAACTATCTGTTGTGATCTATACTAATATGAAACTCGTAAGTAGTTGGTTTTGTGTAAAGAGTTTACGGCTGAACGAATAAGTGATATCTTTTGTCATGAAATTTAAAAAATTACGTATTTACATACCATTTAATATAACACTATATTTATAAGCCAATGAATAAGCAACTTATCAATATTATATTCTGTTAAAATGATTAATCCTTATTTTTTATGCCTAATACTTTGGCAGTTTAAAGTCTCTCCTAAAGCGTCTGTAGAACTTTCTATAGAAACTTTTCTAAATCGACGTCTAAAATGTCATTAGGTAGGCATAAATCCTCCCCGGAGTGATAAATTTTACCGCGTTTTTGGGCTTGTTTTAACCCTTCCGCTGCTTTGAATATTTAAAAAAGTCGTCGGCAACATTTTAATTGGGCAATCCTGCAAGGATTAAATTATCAAGACACCTAGTTAAGGTACCTTTACAAAGTTAATGAATTCGACATGAATTAACCACGAGTTGGTCTTGCATAATCTAAAAGTCGGGAGTTGTACAGTGTGTTTCAATATCTTTACCTATTTTCAGGATTAATATTTTAAACATTGTTTTTTTTTTTTGATAACATTTCTACCTTGTAGAGCCCAGCAGTAGCTTTTAATCCGGTATGATCGCCTTTGCGTCCTGAGAAGGACCACGGTCTTACAGAATACTAATGTAGAACACTGCGCTTTTGCGTTTTGTCTGCTTGGTGAGGTAACCAGGGGTAGGTCTGGAGGTCGGTACTCCTTTCTCCCTTCTATCCCTTATTTACTTCCGTTTTCACGATTTCTTTCTACAATGTAGGCAATCCACCCGCAACTTACTATTATTGCGAGTGTACGTACATAGTCGTCAGTTGTCCGATTGCTGTCTTCCCACGTTAGCCACAAAAATAAACTATCTGTTGTGATCTATACTAATATGAAACTCGTAAGTAGTTGGTTTGGTGTAAAGAGTTTACTGCTGAACGAATAAGTGATATCTTTTTGTCATGAAATTTAAAAAAAAATCAATTGAAAATACCACGCGAACGGAAACGCGGATAAATGAGAAATTGAAAACCTCCACTTGACAGTGACCGACACTGTTATATTATGCCCTACATGCTTTAAAATTAAAAATTTACGTGCTTGAAATTTTAGCATATAATTGAAAATAAAAAAAAGTTGTGACATAATTTTTACAAAAACTTTTTTTATAAAAAGTTTTGGCCTAGATAAATGTTGAATTAACAAATCACCTTCAGCAATTGTGGCTGAACTAGGCTTAGGAATAAACCTGTATCTCAGCGACAGTGCACTTTTATTATTTTCAGTTATACCAGCCTAATTAGAAATCAAAATAACAGGTAATTAATAGTAATACTGTCTATAGATACTATATTATCTGTATTCTATAAATACACACTACTAACTACTACTTCTAAACGAACCTTCAAGTCCACTGTCCTCTCCCATAATAAGAACTTGTAATCGCCACGTCAGACATGGACGATCACAGTACCAAACTTTTCGCCTTAGACGCTGCTGCCTGTTACCGGTCTCTAATGTTGGTCTGGCTCTTTTCAAAACGATTATCCCGCCAATTGTCAGTAGCCATTCAAAGCTTTTCCTTTAGTCGCCTCTTACGACGCCCACGGAAAGAAAGAGGGTGGTATTAATTTTACACTGCAACCACACGGCATAAATACAGACATTTAACTCTAAACCTATCCTATATAATAAATAGTTTATTGAAAAAATATATTAAAGCGCCATCTATTGATGCTATGATGATCTGCTTAGCAGGGGCAAAAGCTTCACGCTTCACATAATAATGGTTTTTGGGACAATCACAGCGATGGGCGAAAAGAACTGATGTAAAATTTACAGTAAAAACTAACAGATGTTAGTAAAAATCCTCGTTTCTGTTTGGGCATGCTTGATTTTGACAATTTTAGCGAAAAAATATCAAATAAGCGTTTCTGCTCGCGCCGTCGTCCATTAATTCCTTTTAATTCTTAGAGTAAAAATTGCTCATTTCACTCTCCGGATTCTCAATGCACACATCAAATCGGTTAACCTAAACCATGATTCAGATACTTCCCTTAAAAACCAAGCGTTTTCCCGAGATTTAAAGAATATAGAATATATTATGTTATCCAGGTTTTAAATTATTCAAATTTTATTCAAATCCATTCTGACGGCAGTTAACTTTTAGTTATTTTAAACTTTCTGATATTGCTTTTGTATGTAGCCGTTTTATAGTCGAATATTGCAAGACCTAAACATGTGACCTAGAGATGGCGCTAGTAAGTTGTTCCAACTTTTCCATTAAATTGTAAATGTTTTGGGAATATTTAATCATTTTTATGGATTCTTTATACATTTTCATAACGTAAAATATTAATGCATTAGAAATTCGCAAGTTTTTTTCTCTTTTTTTTGCAGTAGGAATACCATTTAATTAAATTAATTATAAGTTAATTTAATTGATTTTAAATATTTCTTTATTAAATAATATGTTCTGTCAATATTTTAGACTAAGTTTGTATGTAATATCTTTTATAGGTACATATCAGCATAGGAATATTGCTATTTGGCACTTATAACTTTTAATTCTTAACCTACACTTTTAAAGCGACGGTAAAATGTTTACTCTTTCCCAAGAAGGGGACACACCCACTTCACTTTTTAAGGGCTTTTGTGTTTTAATTTTTTAAGGTAAACCTCCGGAGACCGATCCAAGATTGAAACACGGCAAAGTTAAAAGTTTAAGACTTTGTTAAAAGGACACTTTTACAATGGGTTACGCTTGCACAAAGCTTGTATAATTTTATAGTCTCTCTGATGAATAACAAATCTTTATATTTTTTCCTGTAACTACGAATTCCTGTAATTCCTTGACATGTTATATTTGAACTACAAAGCCGTGGTAGACTAATGGGTCAAGTCGCTATAGCATTTATATTGTAGCTGCGATGGTCAGTTATATATAATACTGTTTTATCATGTAGATCGAAGGTTCCATCGCCGGGCCGTAACTAATGGAATTTTGAATTGTGTTATTAATATCTATTTCAGGTGCTGAATGTACCACGAACTCGATGATTATATATAGATTAACAATCTTTAACAGACTGCAGGATATACGACTATTATATAAAGATTGGCTTAACAAACACGTTTGTCAAGTTTGCCGAAATGGCCATTATAGTAACAGACCCATCGCACATTTTATGGTCTCTTACTTACTTATTTAACGGCCTGGCAAAGTTACACATGCCTCTCCCGTAAAGAGGATTTACCATAATCAAGACGATTGACAAGTGGATTAGCAATTGCATAATCAGACACCTCGCACCTTAGATGTTGCTAACCATCACCATCTTGCTATATTTTGGTCTAGTATTTTTCGAAATGATTATCCTGTCAATGGCCATTACTATTTTAAGGATTTTTTCTTAGTTCTTTACCCACGAGAAGAAAGGGTTGTTGGGTCGTGCCTGGGAAATGTAAAAGGCAAAAAAAGATTGTTTTAAGGATATGTGAAATTTTATCTGCCGCACTAGACTATCTCAGAAGGCATATTTGCAGGCTGCTACTTACACATTCTTTATAGAACTTAGATAAAGTGAACCGTTGAATATACTTAAGAGATACTCTAATGGCCCAACCACGGCGGCTTTAACTTCAACAAGGAAACGACATCGCTTTTCCCTGTGCAGTTAGTCAACACGCATCTGTAATGATCTCTAGTACTAGATAGTACTAGTAACTACTACCTGGCTAGCCTATCCCTGATAATTTATAAGTTTTATGTAGGGCAGAGTTATTGCTTTTCTAGTAGTATTTCTTTTAGTGAGTATTTCAATGATTTGCATTTAAAATTTTTTGTTGTATAATTTATGTATAATTTTAAAGCGTTGAAACCTTTGTTAAAAGTTAAACTTTAGTCATATCTGGAATTACTCGAAAAGAGATGACATACTTAGGTTCAAATGTCTCTGTGTTGAAAAGTTGTAAAAAGTACATTTTTTAGGCATGTTAAGCGATTTTCAGGTGGGAAAAACTTCAAGATCGCGTCACCTGTAAGAAAAAGAAATTACCCGTACGATGTGTAGGTTAGAGGCTTTTTGTATAGGTATTGTTGTTCGGAGAGCTAACTGTAGTAAAAACCAAATAGATGTTAATGATTTTAAAAATTTTAATTTTTGGTAGTCCAATTCACTAGAAAATCCAAAAACAAAACACGGTTCATTGAAAATGACAGTTTTATGTTTTCACATGTCATTTTTAATGTAATTCACATCACATTTTTAGTAAACCATTTCGCACCAATGTCACACCGATACCCTATTTCGTAAAGTAAATAATAGTCTTACGACTTCCAAGGTACGTACTCCTTTTACCCCAGGAGCTACAGTCTACCAGCGACATATTTCGTTGGGAGCATTAAAATTTATTGCCAGCGAGAGAGTTTACGCGAAAACCGGGTGATAAAATAAAATGACAGTTGTTTAGTATGAACCCGGGAATATTGTTGTGACTATGTAGAAATTGAAAGGTATAGGGCACAGGAGACACGTTTTATTTATGTCTAGAAATGGTTTCTGGATCGTCAAGTTATTCATTGCAAATAAACGTTCACCGGTTTAGAATCTGACGTATCTATTGTGTAAAGTTAAAATAAATCCCTACATCTTCACGCCATTCCCAATATAGGGGTAGACAGAGGTCTAGACAATTAAGTCCTTTCGGCTGACCTTCCACCGAAGACACTTTTTTTGTGACAACGTGACAGGTGGTAAACCTGTCGCCGTCTTAACGTCCAAGCCAACGACATTATTCGTTCTCAAGTTTTTTGAAAAGCCCCATTGGTACGAGCCTGCCACCGGGGAATTGAACTCGGGTCTCGAATCCCAATCACCCAGCTACACGGCTATCGTGTAAAGTTTCATTTTGTAATAAGTTACCGGCACGGAGGTGTGATTTGATATAGTTTAAGTTTCATTTGAAGTTAGAGTACACAAACCATTAATATGTAAAATCACATTTATTTATAATACATTAAACTAATAAAATAATTAAATATTGCCAAGCGCATACTAATATCAGTATCTTTAAAAGAGTATACAAACATTACGCTTCTGTAATCGAAATACAAGTAATAATTTATGAAATTGTAGTCGCGTTTCGACCACTGAACTGACCAATAGTTTAGACTACTTGTTTAAAACTTGACATCGGGATTTTATCTAAATAAAAGACCGATATCAAAGTTTATACATACATTTTTACCCAATATATAGTTATAATATGTATGTGTCCATGTTTCGCTTTAGATATTTTTTCCGCTTTAGGTAGTAAAATAACTTTTGTATTACAAAAAATACGTAATATATACGTCCAGTATATTATATATTTATGACCTATATAATATATTGTAGGTACGTACACGTACTACATGTTAACTCTGTTTAGCCTAATGGTTTACTGGTAGAGAATGCCATTTGGCATTTATTCCGCCATGACTACCATGTATCCCATTTGTGCATAGACTCTTAAATAAATGAATAGATAAAACAAAACATAGTAGTACTAAGTAGAAAAAAAATTACGGGTTGCACTCCATTTTTTTACGGAGTGCCGACCGATAGTAGTGAAAAATATTTACCTACGAGATGAGGAACAGTGATATCAGCAATGATACTTTATAAACTTAAATTAATAAACACTTTGGTACAAACTTTGCGAAATTTCTTATTAAACCTTTGTACAGTATATAATTATTCACATTACACAGTTTTAAGTTACACATATTATACACAGCAATATCGTAAATATATTATATATACTGCTATATATAATGTAAATGTATACTGCGAACTGTACAGAATTCACGGCCCCAAAATAACTACCTACACACACATACAATACTCTATACATTATACATATTACATTATTTAAATATTCATTATTATTTCATTTATTTAAAAGAAAATTAAATGCAGTGTTAGTATATTTCTAAATAAAATCCACATTACTTGTTTAGGTGAATAAACAATACATAAGTACAGATTTTACTGGCGAGCATCACATAAAGGGGTGGGCACACCGGGTTTATGTTGGCGGGATTAACCGGACCGATGGTCGCTCGCACTATAAACTTGGACCGGATTACTTTTATATCTCGTAACAAATAATAGCACATAAAACTTGTGCGAAAAACACTAGTTACGGACGCCGTGAAGATGAACGGGGCGTATCAAGTACAGATAGCCTAACAGAAGTAAGTACTTATTTTTTATGTATCAAGTATAAATATGTGAGTATTTATAAGTATATATGTGTATGCATGTATATGTGTTTATAGTTTTATATATTATGTATTATAAAATAATCATAATAGCCGAGTGGTTGGGTGGTGGGAATTTCGAATCAATAGACCCGAGTTCGATCCCCAGTTGGTAGGCTCATACCAATGGGTTTTTCAAAAACTTGTGTACGAATATCGTTGGCTTTGACATAAAGGCGGCGACGGGCTCACCACCTGTCACGTTGTCCCGAAAATATCTTCGGTGAAAGGTGGGTCGAAGGGACTTAATTGTCTAGACTCGACCTCTGTCTACCCCTGTATTAGGAATTGCGTGAAGTTTTTTTTAATATTTATTATGTATTATAAGGGGCCACTGAAAATCAGGGCTGGCATGTACCTGTCAGTGCAGGTTTCATCCCAGCAATATACCTGAGTGGCTCTCCTATTTTGGCACATTGCACTTCTGCAAAATTGCGATCGTATTTAATTTATTGTATATAATTCAGTTTTTTTTTCACTTTTATGTTTAATTTTAAGTGCTAAAATAAATGTTTCTTTCTTTCTTTCTTATAATTTATAGTCACGATAGCTGAGTGATTGGAGTTCGAGTCAAGAGACCCGAGCTTGATCCTCAGGTGGTAGGCTGGTACCTATGGTTTTTTTTTCATAACTTGTGTACGATTTATATCATTGGCTTGGACCTAAAGATGGCGAGGCTCACCACCTGTCATGTTCTCCCAAAAATGTCTTCGGTTAAAGGTGGGTCGAAAGGACTTAATTTTCTAGACCTCTGTCTATCTTGGTATTAGGAATGGCGTGAAGACATTTTTTAAATTATATAATAAAATTAATTTCGATATAGTAATAAAACACATTCATGCTGTTTTTAACATATTTATAGAAAATAAGACCGTCTATTATCGGTTTCCGTATGGTAAAACTGCGGCTATAGTAAAACGAATATGGACTAAAAGACTTCATATCATAGACACCGATAGATAGTAAATAAGCCATCTAAAGAAATAAGATTAAAATTTTGCAGACGTGGAACTATTTGTCTGGTAATATGGTCACAAATCTAGGCAACGCGTGTTGAATTTACGACATATTCTCTTTATAAAAGAGGCCTGTGTCCTGCACTGAAAAATTAACTTATTATTTACATTCAAATCTAAAAACCCTCTAAATTTCCCACTTTACGCCAATAATTAAGAAAGGTTTAAAAGGAAACTTTTAGAGCGAAAACCTAGAATAGTTCCTGCACAACAAAGACTGGTGAGAGAAAAGTATAAATATCGCTTTCTTAAGGTAGTACTTTGAAAAATCCAAAATACGTAACATGTATGCCATAATTGTTAGCATTGTCTTACTTATGCTTTTAGACTATATTATTCAAAAGGTACACAATGAAAGCTGGATGAAAAATTATTTTTGTTTATTTTAATGTTCTGCACACCATACTCTCGTAATTCCTAATTCTAAGAACGCAATGGGGGTGAGGTAGCGCTTGTAAAAATGTCAAGAAAAGATTTATGAAGATATGTACGTTGCGTTCTTGATATTTATATACTGACAATTCTATATTTATGTTCCTAATCACAAGTTTTGTCAAAAATTACTTTGTTGTAATTAATTTCGTCATTTAATATTACTTATTAATTCGAAATAAAAGAAGAAAAGAAAAACGCTTCTCCTAATACGTGTTACTGAATACGTAATAATATTCACATGTTCATAGATTAGAATAAGTAGTTCATAAACATTCACTCACTTCTTTATCCACTATTCACTTAGCTTTAATAAACTAGAAAAAAACAGTAACTGTGATTTTCGATAATACCCTGTTTTTTATTTCCTTTTGTCTTTAAATGACCCAACGTATATACAACTCCCAATTTTCAGGTTTAGTAATTGTCGAGGCAAGATTTCGCTACTCTGAGCTATTGTGTATGAAATAAAAATTCATGTCATTCATCAATTTATTTAACATGTTTGTTCAACTAGATTTGGAAGGAAATTTTCTAGAAGTAAAGCAATAAGCATCTGAACAATTAATTTATCTATAAATAAACCAGACTAAATCTCAATTGTCCCCCATCCACGTCACATTTTCCAAACGACGTTACAAAGACTTTACGCCTCATCCAACATTTAAGAATTAATCGCGGTCTACGGCGTAGCGGCAGTGCCGAATAAAAGCATCGTATCGTTCATCGTAAAAACTTCGTCCGCTATAAACTATGAAAATTAAATCAAGAGCAGATTGAACCATATAACGAGGTTGTGTATTTTATATATAGCAACATAAAGATAATTGTAATCTATCTTTCCTTGGGTTTTACTACAGAGCACCACGAATAAGTCCATGGCGGGGTATCTAAAGGAAACATACATTTATTGACGAATGATGTTATTTTTATGGGAGATTTTTTTATAGGGAAAGATGGCAAACGAGCAATCATTTTACCTGGTGGTAAGTTATTACCGACGTGCATATGTAGTCGCAAACACCTGAATGGCAGTGGATGGGCATTGCCTAAGATAGAAATAGGAAAAAGGGAAGAATAGGAGGGAATAAGAGGTGATAGGGGTATGGACCTCCGGATACCTCTCTCACCAAATGAAACGCAGAACCATAAGATGCTTCTACTTAACATGGGGAATTTAAACAGCCGTGTATTTTATAAAAAATGGCATTTTCATGAAATACACTGCTTGGCAGCGTACGTAACAAAATCGGTATAAATCTATTTATGCAGACAAAACCATGATGTAACATTATGTTAAGTTTCGGTACCTACTTAAGATGTAATAACTCAACAAAGAGTAAGTCTTGAAGTGAACCACCAAGTTCACCACCATCAGACCAAACATTATGTTTAGCGTGGCTTACTCTACGTTATAAATTATTTAAATGAATAGATTTATTTAAACTAATTCTAAGTGCATCTTCATGAATGAATACATTCATAATAAGCCCTTGCTTTTATGCAATAATAATATAACGAAAAAAATTATCGTTTGACTTGCAAGCTTTTATGAGAATTTCAGATAATCATCCTTCAAAATAAGGGTTCTCGTAGTGGCGGGTGTCATCTGAAATATAATATATTACTTTAGCCGGACCCAGGCCCATCCCCAAGGAGTCCCCGTTAATTACCAAGTACAAGTATTTCGCGCTGGGGGACGACCTTCAATGTTTTGTTTATCTGATTATAAATATTTTTATTAGGATGAGATATGGTTTACTTTAGTTCATTTTTGTATTTAAAAAATACATAGAATATTAATATTTTTAACACAAGGAAAGTTAGACTGAGGGCTTTTTTAGGCAACATAACATGTCATCGTATATTATTACATGGCATTAAATGACTATTTTCTATTGAAATAAAAAAAATATCTTCTCACCATTCCCGATACTGGGGTAGACTGAGGTCTAGAAAATTGAGTTCTTTCGACCCACCTTTCATCGAAGAAATTTTTTGGGGCAACATGACAGGTGATGAGCCTGTCATCGTCTTTGTGTTCAAGCCAACGATATAAATCGTAGATAAGTTTTGAAAAAAATCAATTACCACCACGGGTCAGAAGTCGTGTCTTTTGACTCGAATACCGGTCACCCAATCACGGCTATCGTGATTATTAATGTAAAAAAAGAAAGTAAAAACACTATACGATATCTAGTAGAAATGATATACGAGTATTCAATAAATATAATTTTCGCCAAAATTTCTTCATTCCTATCTTCTAGTATGTAGATAGCAACATTTTCCTATGCAATAGACGGCAAGAAGTTGTGATTGTGTCGCAGTGGCGTACTAAATTTAATAACGTTTTTTCTTTTTCATTCTTTTCAACTTCGACTTTCAAAGATGTTGTTCTACGACATTTGAACTGGAAATTTCGCCACGGGGGATATTTCACGTCGTTCCGGGTCGAAAATTAAATTTAAATCCCCCTCACATTTTTACTGCCCTTCAAATTACTCTCCGCAATAAGAAACTCAATTTTCATCAATATGTTATTAAATAATAAAAAAATATATTAATTACTGCAATTTTGTTAAATTGCGAACTAAGATAAATCACAATTTTCATTTAAAAATTCTACCAATCAAATTATTATTAAATAATCAACAGGACAAATCACTATCGATAAAGAAAAACAGTAATGATGTGAAACAATTAAGCATAACCATGTGCAAGACCTCAAGATAGAAATAGGATCCAAAATTAATAAATAAAAGTTAACGGTGGCCGAAGCTAGCATTGACAGCGGGACGGCCAAGACCTCCGTCCCCCCGTGACCTGTGACCACGGTGCTGTAAAGCATCCGAAACGTTATGAAATAAAAATAGTTTGTTAAAAACTAAATAAGAAAAGCGATAAAATCCGAAAATCGTTTTATTTTAAAAGAATATAAGAAATGTCAAATAGTAAGTAATTAATATATTATAACATAGAATGTAATAATATGTTAAGTGTTTTCGATTGACATATATTGCACAACACTTATAAAACACTTACCATTTATAAAACATAATTCCATCGTTCAAGAGAATATTGAGGAAACATTTTTCACCATAAAACTTAACAAACAACTTAACTTAACGAAGTACTTAAACCAGTTTGCTCTAAGATTTAGGCCTTTTTTTTAAAAGTAGATATCTTCTGCCAATTTACACAGTTTTCAATTATCGCCCGGTTTCAATATCGATTTTCGTCTAATTTATTATAGATATAAGGTTTCAAAGGCATACGGTCATAACTTGTTTACAAATGAATAAAAACTTCCTCAGATGCAGTGTGAATGTTCTTTAAATTTTCTCTAAATAAGCAGTACCTCAAGCGCGTACGTCCTGATATTCATCGTAAGAAGCTGAGTAACTAATATCGTAATGATCACCAGGTGGAGAAAAACCCGAAACGGATTTTAAGGCTTTGCTCAATAACTGTTCACAAAAACAATATACCTTTTCAAATTTTCACAGTTCCATATTGTTATGTGCTGTGTCATTAGATATTAATAAGATAATAAGGCATTCTTTAATGGGTTTTACATGTAAATTATTTTGGAAATTTTGTGATATGCTTGTGAGGCTTTAATTCATATCGGATAGCTCAAGGCGCATTAAGTACCAAAATGCTTAGATTATACATAGATTATACATATATATATATATATATATATATATATATATATATATATATATATATATATATATATATATATATATATATATATATATATATATATTTATTTATAGATAGAGCAACTTAGTACAAACGTCAGGAAAATGTGGCTAGTTTTCACATTTAAGTGTGCGTAAGTTAGTGTCCTATTCTCGCTTTTTGGTCATGTGTTTGTGAAAAAAGAGAAAACGACAATGTAATATTATTCAGATTTTGGGAAAATGGGGCATATAGTTAATGTGAATAAAATTAGAGCTTGTGTGCATTTTCAAATAAATTCTTTTTTTTTGCACTTTGCACGTTCGGTATGGCGAAAACAGAATTATTGAAAAATAACAATATTGGTCATTTTCGTGGTTTTTCAAAGTGCTGATAACGAAATTAATGTTCGATTTTTTTTAAATATTAACATGGGTGTCGTTTAATTCGTTTCTTGAAGTGGAGGTTATGAAATTAATGTTACTCCGAGTCAATCCCGAAAATTCACATACACCCTGACATTAAAAAAAATAAGTAACTATCGTTAGATTTTAAAATTGGCATTAATTTCATAATTAAAACCCCGAGAAACCATGGAGACGCCACCCATGTCGATATTTTCAAAAATTCTATGTTCGACATTTTGGATTTCAAAATTGACATTATGTTCGTAATTAATACCGCGAGAAACCTGAAAACGAAACACAACAAAACTGCACGTCCGCCATCTTTAATTTGAAAAGTGACCTTAATTTCGTAATTAGCACCCCGAAAAACCTCGAAAATTATACAGATATTGATGTAGATAATTTCCAAACATTCTGTGTCCGCCATTTCGGATTTGAAAATTGTCATTAAATTCATAATGAGCACCACGAGAAATCTAGAAAATGACCACATTGGTTTGCAATAATTCCGTTTTCTCCATATTTAAAATTAATTATTTCAAAAGTAGATAATAAACATGTGCTAATTATTTTTCTTATAATAATAATTTGTACAATAAGTGTTATAAATTATTCGTTACTTATATACTAAATGCAGAAACTATGATGTATGATTCGGGAAATATTAAATTCAAATACTGGCAATAAAAAAATGTTTGGCGTCACACTTTCTACTCTAAATAATATTTGTTTTATTTATTACTATGAAAGAATTAAAACAAAATTTCTTTGGAGTCCCGGTAGCAAATAATTATGCAGGTGTTAATAAATGACCCTGAGCTGTTTTGGTATATATTTCGGCATGTTTTATAATAAATACTAATTTTCTCCCACGACTCTATCCCGCCTTACATATATTGTATAATCTAAGCAAAAAGCAATATGTGCTTAAATATGACAATATACAAGGAGGAGTCAAAAGGAGTCAAGTCAAGTCAGTCAAAACCAATTTTGACTCCTTGACATTTTGAAGCATTGAAACAATATATATGATTTCGAAAACATCTTTAGCGTACTCTACTAGTTACATATATTAACTTATTGGTAAATTTCGTTTATAAAATTTGTGACATTAAATATAATTCACACAAGATCTAGATGAAACAAATAAAGTACTTAAGTATTTTATCCAAAATATGTTCGGATTACAAGCTTTTTTAGGCTCGAGTGACGCAAAAATAAATCTCAGCCGGTTGTCGCATTTTGGAAAAGTGATTAAACAATGAAAGTATTAGCGGCTATGGTACGGCTGGGATCTTCCCTACCGTAACAAAGATAGTCAAAGCTCACTTACTTGGTCGATAGCGCCTATATACCCTTGCACAAGCAGGAAACTTCACCAGGGATATCTTCTCAGCATCCAAAAAAATCACCATAGTCCGAAACGTCTCTGTCCACTGAGGCAGGACGTCGAGCACAAAAGAACACCATTGCAGTCCAGACAAAGGCAACAGTGCCAGAATATGTGATACAACAACTATAGGTTTCTGATATTCATATTTTAATTCGCTGAACGGCATTAATGTTAAAAAGCGCGGGCACCGACTCGCTTAACGCGCTAACTAAACCAAGCCATTTCAATGTAGTCAATGTTTGAGTTATAAATAATAAATAAATATCTTCACGAAATTCCCAATACAGGGGTAGACAGAGGACAAGTCTAGACAATTAAGTCCCTTTGACCCACCTTCCACCGAAGATATTTTCGGGACAACTTGACAGGTGGTGAGCCCGTCGCCGCCTTTATGTCCAAACCAACGATGAAATTCGTACATAATTTTTGAAAAACTCATTGGTACTGCCACCTGGGGATCGAACTCGGGTCTCTCGACTCGAAATTCCGACCACCCAACAACTCGGCTATCGTGACATATGTTTGAGTTAGTGTTATGCATTTGTTTGTAACGTAGTTTTTAAAACTTTTTTTATAGTATGTAGGTGTAGGTGCATTTATAAACTCTTTGTTAATGTGTTTTAAGGGACGTAAAGCAAAAAAATAGACACAAAGTTGTAAGATTTTAAGCAAAATTTTTCTTTCAAATGCTAACAATGTCCCGTAGCTAAAGTTGAATTCTGTGCTTATGGAGCCATAACCGAAAAAGGTAAGGAGCAAAGGCCACAAGGGGACAGCTTCCAGGCACTTGTCAAAGCTCGTAATATTTTATTAGATAACCAAATAAACCTTGAGCGTGTTTCTTGAGGACTGTCGTTCCGTCTTTTCTTTTAAAGAGTTTCTACTTTTTTATGCAATAAAAATTGATTAATATTTTTTTTTATTTTTACTTTTTAAAATTATTTAAAAACCACGGTATGGAGAGTAGTTTGGTGATAAGAATTCAAATCAAGAGACCAGAGTTAGATTTCCAGGACACTAAGATGGCTACAGGCTCTTCACCGTTCTTGTTGTCCCAAATAAGCTCTGGTGAAATGTGGGTCGAAATTAATAAAATAACTAGACCTCTGTCAACGCCTGTGTTTGAAAATGCGTGAAAATAAAAGAAAGTTACAGTTAAAATGTTGAGCATTGTTATAATTTGAATAGTTATTTTATTTATATTCATGTAATCGTCATATTATATTTATTTTCATGATTGATAACATCCATCATTGAAATTAAATATTAAAACAAAACAATTTATGCATCGACATATAAAGCATTTGTTTAATTTGTCTAACATAATTTTATTTAAGATTACTACCATTAAGATATAAAATAAAAAATAACTTAGTCCTGATGAATTTCAACAAGAGCCAACTAATATATACAACTGTCTAACCTAGCATTGCAACCTTTGTTCTTATTTAAAAAAAAAAAAGTATTTCTTCACGGTATTCTCAATACTGGGGGTTCAGACAATTAAATCCTTACGACTCACCTTTCACCGAAGACATTTTTGGGACGACGACAGGTGTTGAGGCTGTCGCCGTCTTTATGCCCAAGCCAACAATATATATCATAGTTACATAAATATGGAAAAAAAAACTCATTGGTACGAGCCTATCATTTGGGGATCAAACTCGGGTCTCTTGACTCGAATTCCCATTACCCTAACACTTTTTTTTTCAACAGTGGTAGAGCCACGCATCAACTTTTGTTGTTGCATGAATGCGCCGGTTCGACCAGGGAAGTACCATGACCTCACAGAATACCGGCGTGAAGTAGAAGTTTAACAAACTTCTGCGTTTCGTCTGGTGAGTGCAGGTAACCGGACGCCCACACCCCCCTTCCAAAACATTCTGGGGGGGGGGGCATTTCTCAAAGGCTGGCAACGCATCTGCTGTTCCTCCAGTATTGCAGATGTTCATGGGCGGCGGTAATCACTTACAATCACGTGTGCCACCTGCTCGTTTGCCTCCCTTGTCAATAAAAAAAAACCCTAACACTCGGCTATCGTGACTTAATTAATTAATATGTGTTTTTATTTAATAGAGACAAATGAAATCACATCTATAACACCACCGAACATCCATTCGTTCATATGAGGACCATAAAACTCCAAATGATTTCAATAATGAAAAGTATGTGACGCTTTCTAATTAATGAAAAGAAGAGAATGCATCTATTTATTTTCTTCAGGATCTGCAAAAGTTCATTGCAAGACGTACGTTGCCTCTCCTGTGAAAAGGATTTGTTATAATGGCCACGCTAGGCAAGCGGATTGGTTATCGCATTACCTGACAGCTGACACATAACAACTTAGATGATGCAGATTGTCACCGACCTGCATTTTTTGTTCTGGTATTTGTTGACATGGTTATAACGCCATCAGTCGGTAGCCATTTACATTTTTAAAGATTTCACTTAGTCGCTTTTTGCGATACGACATCCACGGAGAGTATATTTTAATTTAAAATGAACTAAACATACACAAGGTAGTAAACGATACGAGTATATGCGCAGTTGGTACGACAATCATATTTTCCCTACACTAAATCTGGCCCATAAAGATGGGTCTACATTTACCATACAATACTATACATTACACGCATACGGGCCTATTAATATTCATAATACAATTTAACACAGTGAGGTTAATTTCACCTAAATATGTAAATTATCATGAGCCGACCACCGTTAATTCAGAGATGTCAGTTTGTTAATATTACTGTCATTGTCTCTCTCGTTACTGTATATTTGAAACAGAAAGAGAAAGGTAGAACATATGTATTATGAATAAGGTGGCAGGGAAAATTTTAACGGCGCCTGTGAGGGTTGTGAACGCTGAAATAACTTTCAAATATTGTCGCTAGATGGACGAAAAGTTTAGCTCCTAAGGGAGGTTGTTTGGCGGGTCGTCCGCGTCTCTCTATATCTATAAATGAAACAAATTTTATATTAAAATGTAATACAGTACACAAATTTATAAATAGAACTTTTGCTTAATGTTGTTTTTGGTGACGTCTGTTTGAGTTTGCTTTTAATTTTTGGTTTAAAAAAATATCTACACGCAATTCCTAATACAGGGGTAGACCGAGGTCTAGTCTAAACAATGAAGTCACTTCGACCCACCTTTCACCGAAGATATTTTCGGGACAATTAATAAATTTTTGGTATAGTTAATTCACTGAAAATTTGACTCAAATTCTTCCTAAATTGACTCTGGTTCTTCCTTAAAAAATCTATTTAAAGAAAATCAACATCTTATTTATTACATAATTAAAGAAACAAAATAACAACTTAAACGCCGATAAAAGGTTTTCGATGAGTAATTAAAAAAAAAAAACCATTATTCGTCATTGAAAACTTACTTGACTTATTAAACCACAATCTAGTAAGAAAAATGAAAACTATAAAGTTCAAACATAAATACGAAAAAGCGGGACAGGGATTGTTAATATTGCTTAGGTATACTAAATATTCATTTGAAAAAATCTATATCATATTTTTTGCATAAATTATTAAAATTATTACAAGTTCGCCACATAAATGTATTTTTCCTGTAATAAGTTGAGATTCCAGTCAGTAAATAATCTATTAACAATATCCATATGATTTATTCGTCTTAAGTCATACAAAGGAGTCATCAGATCGATACCGGATCAGCATCTAAAATAAGAGTTCTTTCGTATTGCAATCGCCAATCCCGCATATAATATTTGGATACAATTATGTACAGTTATATCCCAATTGTGACGTATGTGCTTTAGTGGAAGATGTACATCACATACTTGTAGAATGTGTGAAACACGAGAGAGAGAGAGAGAGAATCATTGATGCAAAGACATAACATAAATAGAGTGGACGTTGGAGGAGCGTTATGCAGCATCAATGATACAATCTCTCGATTGTGGCATTCAGTTTTTATAAATGAATGTTGATTCAAAACTTTATTTCAGGGTATGATGGGGCTGCCATATTCAAATAGAATAAAAGCCCCTAAATAAATATTTAACACTTAACAGAATCCCAATTATTTTTTCTAAAATATAAGTAGCCTAGTTACTTCTTATAACATCAGCTGTATACTATTGAAATTCCCGTTAAATCAGTCCAGCCGTTAGCCGATAAGCTAGAAGAAACTAACAAAAAAAATTTAAATCTCGATTTTTTTTTATAAGTACATTATATAATTTCAAATGCATTTAGTGAAAGTTGTTAATTTGGAATTACATACAGACATAAAAATTTTATTTATATGTAAAACTGTCAATGAGTTTGATCAATGCGGAAATGATTATGAGGAAGCCCTCACACTCAATTCTGCATTTGAACAAAAATTACATAACATCCCAAAAATGTCTGGAAGGTGGGTCGAAAGTAATTAATTGTTTAGACCTCTATCTACCCCTGTATTGGGAATGACCTGAAGACATTTTTTTAATTACTTATGTCTAGGAATAATCAAGTTATACAATTAACTTGTAAGACTATCTATGTTATTTACGGGCCTCCCAGACTCAGTCTGTTCCATGAGCCAGTCAATTGTAAAACCTTACAGGTATCTTTTGCACCTCAAAATTCAGCTACCATAATAGACTTGACTGGTGATGATTCTGTCATATCAAGACCAACATTAGGAATTGCATGCAGCGTCAATAAACTCAAGAAATACAATGTATTTCTTAAAACTAAAGTAAAGAATTTAATAAAAACTGAATTTCATATCAAAAGCTATGAACAATTGTGGAATAAAAGACGGCAAATAATAAATACTGTGATTAAATTGAAGTGTTGAAAGGTTAGGGGCTGACTTCTGTGGTAGGTTCTTGTAGGTTCTCAGAATGGTGAGATTTCTGAATTACATAATTTTCTTAATACTAATACGTATAAACCAGACAGTGATTTCTGAGCACACATTAATTTTGGAAAAGTTGATGTAAGCGTAATAAAGAGTAAATTAATAAATTGTAGTCAAAATTTTATTATTCAAATAAGGAAATGTATGAATGGAAGCTCACTATGTCAGTTAATCCGAAGACAGTTTGTGCCAATGTTTATACTCATATTCAAAATTAAAGGCAGATATAATAAATTTCAAATAATATTATGTAATATTTTTTTTTATTAATAATTCTGTAAATTTCACATATCACAATAACAATAATATAGATTTTATTTACTTGACATTCATATTCATAATAAGAAATTGTTAACAAGAAATAAAAAAAGTCACGATAGCCGAGTTGTCGGGTGGTCGGAATTTCGAGTCGAGAGACCCGAATTCGATCCCCAGGTGGCAGTACCAATGAGTTTTCAAAACTTATGCACGAATTTCATCATCGTTGGCTTGGACATAAAGGCGGCGACGGGCTCACCACCTGTCACGTTGTCCCGAAAATATCTTCGGTGGAAGGTGGGTCGAAGGAACTTAATTGTCTAGACTAGACCTCTGTCTACCCCTGTATTGGGAATTGCGTGAAGATATTTATTTATATTTATTTTATTTACTTATGTTAACAAGAAATAGGTACATTCTATTCAAATATAACCATTTGAAATGGAAATGCAGCCAGTGTTCTTGGTACCATGCCACAAGTAGTAAATTGTTTTATTTAATAAGTACTGTATATATAAACAACTTTGTTTCTGTACTTAAAGTATTAAAAAAATAATTTAGCGCAGTCAGACTTGACTGCGCTAAATTATTTTTTACAATTTAATACATCCAAGAATTTAGCTACACCAACATCCAATTCTATTTAGGTTAATATGTCACAAAAATTGGATCCAAATAATTTAAATTAATTAAACAGACAAAGAAGGAAATATCTTGCAATTTGAGTGACATCTATAAAACAATGATAATACACAATTACCTCAGAGATTGTATACCAAAATATTTAAGGTTGTTTTAGGCAAAGATTACGATCAGTAGGCACCAGATTGTTAGTTCTTCCAGAAGAGAAAAAACCAAAGAGAGAAAAATCAGTACGTTATAAGAAAAAACATGCGGTGGCTCTATAGAGGTGATGTTTGAGTAGATCGTTGTAATCAATGTAAAGATATTGTGAGCCTCTCCGTTGAGAGAACTATAGTAATAGCATATATCGAGCTTGAGTATTTCATTGTTGTCAGCGTATACCAACCATGTGCCCTGTATGTATGTTTTGAAAAAAATATGGAAGTTTTATTTGAACTTCGAGGACAAAAATAATGTCGTCATACCGAGTCTTTCCGAGTCTTTAATATTATCTTCCTCTTCTTATTCAAAGAGTATACAATCACTTTAATTCTTCTTAGATTTATTCCAAAAGTATATTGTTCTGTGTTTCGTCTTTTTAGTCATTCATTTATCTATAAACTCTTGTTTTTAGCCCACAAGAAAGTGGTGTGCATAGATAATATTTTTAAAGATGTCAAACCATTGCACAGATTAATGATTCATAAATAAAGTTCTAACCACCCCGCGCACCTTTTCAGTTTCACGACGGTACAATAAAAGGTAGTAGAGAAGTTGTGTTTGTTCCGATAAATACATATCACAGGGAGACATTGAAGATTGAGAAAGGGGTTAAACTTTCCAATATGGACCATCGATATATGAGGTTTTAATGGGGGAGGGGGTCGAGAGGGGTGAGAAAAATCCCCTCAATCAGCTGTCAAATTTACTAGACACGTGAATTGACTTCTTATTTGCAAATTTGCATGGATAAGTTAAAATAAATATATCTCATGAACCGTAAGTTTCTGCAATCTAAAACTTTACAAAAGGCATTCTTTTAGAGAATACTATGTACAAAAAATATGGGCATTTAAATCGACGGTCCATATTGAAAAGTTTAGCCGAGAAAGGTCATACAACCATGTAGTAAAAAATAAGAATGATAAATGTATTTAAAAAAATACAACAATTTAAGCAATAAAATGAAAAAGGCTCCTAATAAAATATAAATTTGTTAGGAAATTATTAGTAGCAAAACAGAAGAGCTCAAATCACGTAGTTTTGACTAAAAAATAAATATTAAAAATAAAGCTATTGCCGTAATATTACTAAAAAAATGTAAATACTTGCACCACATTATTAAGTTTAAGACTTTTTAAGTGATCGCTTTCAAAATCGATTTAATTGAAATTAAGGTGTAGAATATGGTGTATTTCTAGATCTTGTGAAACACAGTAAACTCATACCCTTATTTTAGTCGGGTACTACCTTGAATAAGGTTATCTACTACCAACACTAATAGTACTATTAGTAATATTTGCGAAATTAATATTCTCGATTACTTATGTTACTTATGATACTTATGATACGAGAACTTAAAATAAATATATAGATACATACATAAAAACATTAACAATTTAACTAAGAATACTGATGTGCATAATGTCCAGGAACAGACACAAGCTTATAATGTCAGTTACTGAACTTCATAGAGTAAATAACTCGATCATGGGGCAGCAACAACGCTTCTACAGAAAATAGTCTGCATATGAACGGGTTAAAGAAATTCTTTAAAGAAAACCATCAAGATTACATTATTGACAGTAACCCCCGGGAATGAGTTGATCGCTCTCATTCTATTTCTAATTATTATATGATTTTGGGGTATACAGAGGTCCAGAAAATTAAGTCCTTTAGTCCTAACTTACACCGAAGAAATTTTTTGGGAGAACAGGACAGGTAGTGAGCCTGTTGCCATCTTTATGCCAAAGCTAACGATATAAATCGTGCATAAGTTTATTTATTTACATTGATTCTATTGTAAAATGTAAATAACATTATAAAATAGGGTTAAAGAAAAAAGACCCAGTAACTAGCAATTCCCTAAGAAGGTCTCTTTTTGCAAATCGATATAATTTTAGACGCCCATAAGAGTTGTTAACTGGCCTACATTAAGTAAAAAGGTTTTCTTTTGGTGTGATATGATGGTGATGATATTTGTAATGGTTTATTTAATTTTTTTTACAGAGAGCACTGAACAAGATGCTATATTTTCTTATTCAGTAACTGGATTCGTACATATGCACCAAATGTATTAAGTGACTCAGTATATAAAAAAGGTACTTCGATAAATATTTTCATTTTATTTAGATTTTATCATGAAAGGTATTTACTTTGTCACAATAAGTAAGTAAGTAACGATAGCCGAGTGATTTGGTTATCGGAATTGGAGTCAAGAGACCCGAGGTCGATCCCCAGGGCCCGCACAAATAGGTTATTTTCAAAAAACTTAAACTTAAACTAGTATTGAGAATGGCGTGAAGATATTTACTTAGTATTTAGTATTAGTTATTTAGTATATAGTAAGTATTTAGTTCGTCAAAGCGAAAGAAGTTCTTACAACTTTCCCGTGACGTTTATCTATGTATAAATATAGTTTTTAAAGCTATGTAACTGTAATAATACTATACCGTATCATAAGACTGGGCTTATGGTCTGAAATAAAAAATATTAAGTAATTATTTATATTATCGTCTGGTTGGGATAACAAACAAAAATATATATTTAGATAGATAAATTATATATACATATGAATAGCCATGACTCGAGAACAAACAATAAATAAATAAAATAAATATCTTCACACACTTCCCAATACAGGGGTAGACAGAGGTCAAGTCTAGACAATTAAGTCCCTTCGACCCACCTTTCACCAAAGATATTTTCGGACAACGTGACAGGTAGAGAGCCCATCGCCGTCTCTATGTCCAAGCCAACGATATAGTTCGTATATTGGTATACGAGTACAAGACTTCGATCCGAGGTGGTAGGCTCGTACCGATGGCATTTTCCGATGGCAAACCTCATGTATATTTTTTTTTATGTACGATTTTTTCCATATTTTATGGCCCATTAAGTCTGTCTGATGTGTCCATCACCTGTTTTTATGAATAGATAATATTTATGATGAACTTCTTTTTCAAGATGTGACCCCACAGAAAGTGGAGCTGGACGAGACCCGATGGTTCCATCTAAAATGAGGTCGACTTCATCATGACGAACATGCCACAGCTGTTTAGTGATGTCTGTGTTATTACTAAGGTGGAATCGGTACTGATCACGGAATGGTAAGAGGCTGAATGAATCTCAACATTAAACTCGTGAATTCTCTTCTGATGAAGTCCGCACTCCATACATCTCGGGTCCTTATTCAAAATCGCAAAATCTTTCAGCTCCAATAACTAAAGTCAGTAGATAGAACTAAACTCAATGGCTGCGATTGGGCTTTAGTGGAGATACAAATAGCAGTCTAGTGGAAACATGCGGTAGGGGCAAAGGGGCAAAGCAGTATCCGCCACATGTCATTCTTAAGCTCATGAAAGCTAAGCGCGACATGAGGCTGCAGTCTACAAATGATGCTTCAGAATATCGGCACCGAAGATATTTTCGGTACAACGTGACAGGTGGTGAGCCCGTAGCCGTCTTTGTGACCAAGCCGATATAATTCGTACATAAGTGTTTTTGAAAAACCCATTGGTACGAGCCTGCCACCTGGGGATCGAACTCGGGTCTCTTGACTCGAATTTACGATACCACTCGGCTATTGCGACTTCGTAAACTTCGAAAGAAATTATGCACCACTATCATACTATTATATATTAACCACGACCAACCAGCTCCGAGGGTTTGATTCCCGAATGGGTCACTGCATAAAACAACTTTTTCTAAATTGTCTCGAGTCTGGGTGTTTGTGGTACCTTCGTTGTTTCTGATTCCATAACACAAGTGAAAATAATGTTACTATATGTAGACTACAATGTTAATATAGGTTACTTAAATCGATGAATAATTGACTTGATTTCATTTGAATTGATTTGAATGTATGAATAGTGTTTGTGTTGAAAAACTATATACAAGTTAATTCAATGTATTGTCTCCCTTTATTTCACGAGGGCCAAGCTTCTATTCCAAAAACTAATCCCAATGTTTAAAAATGCACCTAGTTGAAAACAAAAACATTTAATGGTAATCAGATAATAATACATTTTTATAATCTGGATCACATTAATCTTTTTAAAAAGTAATTAGGCGCTATTTCAGATGCGAAAATTAAAAATTGTTCAATTCCATCTAAACGAAGTTAATCCAGTAAATTGCGAATCGCGGGGCCATAAAACGTAATTAAAAACCCGATGCGAAAAAAATGGTAACGGTAAAAGAGGCGCGAGATATTTGCGTCATCAATCTGAGGAGTTATTTCATTTGTGTATTAAAATTCTCGTTTTGCCGGTCCCTGAATTATTTCGCGACGCGTTAATTACTCGCGCCTCATGGGCTATATCCTCCCGATTTAGGCTGTATCAAAGAATCGTTAGAGCAGACAGCACATAAATGCTTTTATTTCATATGAAGTTAAATTTTAAAGTTTAGCATAAACTAAGTATTACGCAAACACTCGAAATATAATTTTAATATTATAGTCTTTTTTTAATATTATACGAAAGATAGTATCTTCTTAATAATAAGAAACCAAATTATTTTGAATCAAAGTATTAAGTAACGTTTGGAATTACTTCGATGTTATTTTAGTGTTACTGCTGCAGGGGTGTACGAACTCGATGGGGGGAGTAACACGGCCCATCAGGATACAGGCATGAAGTGTTGTGTTGTTTTTGCGTTTCGTCTGTTAAGTAAGGTTATTGTTGCTTCCTGCCCGAACGGATTCCCGCCTTATCGTGGCGGTGGGGCTTAGTAACCGTGGCTTGGACACCTATACCAACTAAGAACCAAGAGGAACCCACATGGCCGGCCTAACTTAGCGGAGTATGGCCGGAACTAGGTGGCCGCTCCAAGTGGAATTGGTCAGCCCACTTCGAGTGCGTGTTGGTGGGCTGTGGAGGGAGTGCACCTCGACTTTGGCCGGGGTCGCACCGTTAATGCGGCTGAGGTGGGGCTGCGGGGGGAGATGACTGACAGTATTGCGATCCGCCGTTCTGCCTGCCCTGCGCGGCCGAAATGTGATATGCGGTGGAGCCAAAGTCCTGATCCGCCGCGTGGTGACGGGTGGGCTGGTGCTCGGTCAAGCGCCCGCCTTTCTGAGCCCCATTCCCTTCGGGCGGCGAACTCAAGGGAGGGGGGGGGTTCGTTACCGACGTGGGTTTGGAGACCAAGGAGGAAGACGCGTCTGTGTTCCGGCGCGTCTAGCCTGGTGGCTGAGGGAGAGGAGGTATTCTCTCCCGTGGAGGGGCTGCCGAGGGGTCGCGGAAGCGAAAGCGTCCCCGAGGTTCTACCAACATATGGCGAACGCGGAACACTGCGGGGTTTTAGTCACTTCGAGCCCGACATCACCGGTCCTTGCCCTCGCTGGGGCGGGTAAACGTTAGGTATTTCCCCACGTATAAAAAAAACTTTTGCATAAGGCAAGCAATTCAGTCAAGCCACCTATCCTAATAACCTATCCTATCCTAGATAGACAAGACCCAATAGAGGTAAATAAAAAAAATTGCGCCGCTTTTAATGCGACGATTTTATACATATCACAGAATGATCAACGTTAAAGCACATAATTAACACATATACACATAACGTTAAAGCACATAATTAACACATATACACATAACGTTAAAGCACATAATTAACACATATACACATAACGTCAAAGCACATAATTAACACATATCACTTTTACTAATTCCACATAAATTATATATATGTGGAATAAGTAAAAGTGACTTTTAATGTGTTTAAAGATAAAGTTCCACCAAGAGACATCAATCGTGAGTATTCAACATAATTAACATTTAAACAATATGTGCAAAGGTGTAAATGTGTGACGTGGAACGTGAGGTTTCACGCAGTACGTGACGACCCTGCCTATTAGGCGGTTTGTTCCTACAGAAAGACGTTCTGCGTATCATAATGTACTATCAAAGAGGAGAGAAACTTTTGTAATATAAAATAGTAGTTATATTTTAAAAGTGTAAAAATCACAATACCTCATTTTTTCTTGAACAAAGCAAAGAAGGTTTTCTCTTATCTTATTGGGATATACTCGGATTACTCGGAAACCATTGTATCTTCTTCATCTTTTCTTATTATTCTAGTAACTCATTTTTATCAATATATATACTGTTTACATCTGAAAGTGGAGCCAGTGTCTCATAATACTATATATGTCAAATTGTATCCTTTTTTTTAAATGTGTGCATGTTCCTTATCGATCTAAGTCCATCTTGGGTTGATAAGGAACTGTGAAAATGCTACTAAACTGCTAAATGCTGAGTGTAGACCTTTTTGATGTCACTTTTTCAAACTTGAAATATCATATATTTTATTAATAGTACAATATGGAGAAAATAATAAAGTTTTTTTCTTTCTTTCAACAGAATCCCTTCAACAGATTAGTGATTACCGACGCCCATACACACTCACAACACATAAAGGCTGCCTACTTTTACAAATATGACAGGGTAGGGGCAAGAACTAAAAATGGAGGAATTACTTATACAAATTTTTTATGACACTACTAACACGCGCCTGCTTTACCCAGGTATTAGGCGAAGATTGATTTATTTATTCAGACTTCATATGTACATGAGCTATGCATAAAGCTGGACTGATTCTCTACCAGTCCAAATTATTAGGTACAGCACTTCACTTCAGACAGGCTACAATTATGAAAACTTATGATTATTTATTTTTAATCATCTTTGCTTAATTAAATGCAGTAGTAAAACGTGAGTAACTTATTTTCGTAAGAATAAAAATAATAATAAATAAATATCTACACGCAATTCCCAATACAGAGGTAGACAGAGGTCTAGTCTGACAATTAAGTCCCTTTGACCCACCTTCCACCGATGATATTTTCGGGACATCGTGACAGGTGGTTAGCCCGTCGCCGTTTTTATGTCCAAGCCAACGATATAATTCGTACATATGTTTTTTTGAAAAACCCATTGGTATGAGCCTGCTACCTGGGGATCGAACTCGGGTCTCTTGACTTGTAATTTCGATTATCCAACCACTCGGCTATCGTGACTTCTTCTTCTTCGTAAGAATATATATAAACATATATAGATCCTGCAATGATAGGGTATAAAAAGGCCAGATGATTGAATTTCACATGTGACCTAAATTAAAAGTACATAATCTAACCGTAAGTAGCGCATGTAAACGGCGACATGATCGAGTTAAACCAAATTACGCACCAGCGTACGTCCAATTAAACACGTCAAGTGTGAATCATTGGTGCGTGACGCGGAATAGCAGCCTACGTGACGGTAGACTCAATTCATACACTAAGCCTTACATTATATCCCTATACAGGTTATATTGTTAGATTAGAAAAACTATACTTCTCCCCCCTTCGGTCATTTTATATGTTTAAGATTTAATTGTTATGAATTTTGATCCGCCGAAAGTAATGTATCTATTACGGAAGTGTAATACTGTGTTATTTACTTTTTTATTTATATTCATATAAAATTAACAAACTAGAATAGGATGACTCAAAGAAATACCGCTAATCCTTGCATACACTACATAACAGCGTACGTCGCTCGTGTGTTATTTACTTTTTTATATATATTCATATAAAATTAACAAACTAGAATAGGATGACTCAAAGAAATACCGCTAATCCTTGCATACACTACACAACAGCGTACGTCGCTCCGCTTCGTCTGAGCCAATTCCCAACCGTCGTAACGTCTAATTCCCGTCGACTTACACACATCAGCGTTTTCGATATCCTTCCCTACCCCCTTAACAGACAGAGTAGGATTTGAACAGAGAGTTTGAATACACTAAAACAAGTAATCACCTGAGATTAAAATAAAAATAATATACTTTACGCATTTGTTATGCTGCTCTAGTGCAGACTTAAATTTTCTTGATAGATAATAATCAGATATGTAAATTATTGCACTATTCCAATATATTGTCCTTCGTATTGTTGAGTAAACAATAAATAATTGGAACAAAAGTACATACGTAAATAAAGGAGATATATATTGGCAAAAGCCCATTAGGAATATGCTTTGTTTTAAACATAAAATTAATTTATACTCACGAACATTTTACTATCAGTATGTTGCTGGTCTCTTGAAAATGCAGACTTTCTCTTACAAAGCTTCAGTTACTTAAAACTTAAAAACCGATAGTCTTACCATATAGTTAGACCATACCAATATTAGGTAAACAGTCGTGGAATATTTTTTCTTATTTTCCGATCTTTAAGTAGATTTCTACTATACTCACTGAATAATATGTGTGACAGAATCCACTGCGCAATAATAATAACTGTTATTTAAATAATTCAAAATAATGTCGAATAGCTCTGTCACTGCATGTATCTTTAGCTCTCTCTCCTTTTTCCATTTACACGGCACCGCACAAATATTGCAAACTAAACGGGAGCTAGTACTATTTACAATTTGGCCGCCGTCAGGGCACATTCGGCCCATCGTTACGTTGCCGATGTTTATATTGCTTGCTTGCAAGCCGCTTTTATTGCTTCGTCGCACGGACATTTTGCTGTTAACACGAGAATAACAGCACGAATTTCAACGCCGTCGAAGATTGCAGTTTGAATTTAGAAAAAGTATATTGTGTTTTAAAAGAAGCAAAATAATTTTTTAAGAGAAAAAAATATGTGTCATTTTGTGTTTGCGAATTATTTTGCATAAAATAATATTGTAGTACCTTGTTGGTATTAAAATAACATTAGCTCCAATTCGTGACACTATATTCCTTGTTATATTATACACAACATTTATGAAACATTACAAACAAATTATGTTTATGATGTTCTAGTAATATACATATTTATATTTGACTGGTTTATTTAAATTTCGATAGTAAAACATTCGCAGTTTCGTAGTAAAACGTCTCGTTTCCCAACTAGACAGACTCAGTGCCTGGAGAGTTCACGCTCCATTATCGGTTTGTAGAGATAGGATGACTGCCGCAGCGGCTGCCACTTTAAGCACTCTCTTCAATTGTCGGCTAACATCTCGCATTACAACATAGGTCTACGTAGCACTATCAAGTTGTTTTTGTTCTTCAGGAAATAATTTTAATCAACACTCCAACTGTTCAATTATGATTTACAGAAATTGGGGCTTAGTAACCGTGGCTTGGACATCCACAGTGAACACAGTGGACCTACATTGCCAGCACATGTTGCTCGTTATGAGACTGCTCTAATTTTGATTTAATGCTTTTCATCAGTCGGCATTTGAAAAAAAAATTAAATTTAAGTTAATATAAATTAATTAGGAACACATAGCAGAAAAAGAAATAAATTAGAGCACTGCAACATGTGAAACTTTGAAAGCTGAAAAGAAATAACAAAAGAAAGAAAGAACTAAATAAACTTTATTTGTTGCTTATTTTAATGGAACAAAAAAATCATAAATGTACAAAAACAAAGCAAAATTAAATAAAAAAACCTACAACAATAAAATAAAAAGTGCCTTAACTAAAAAAAAAACATACAAATTCATAATAAAAATCAAAAGAAAAAAAAATACATTCGTGTCATTCCAGAAAAGCACCAAAAGGGTCTGCCCTCAGTATAAGTTGCAGGTAGACACAACACTAATTTTCAGCGCAGCCCGTTAAACAGAATTAAACAGGTAGTGCTTCGGGCATTAAAATAACATTAGCTCCAATTCGTGACACTATATTCCTTGTTATATTATACACAACATTTATGAAACATTACAAACAAATTATGTTTATGATGTTCTAGTAATATACATATTTATATTTGACTGGTTTATTTAAATTTCGATAGTAAAACATTCGCAGTTTCGTAGTAAAACGTCTCGTTTCCCAACTAGACAGACTCAGTGCCTGGAGAGTTCACGCTCCATTATCGGTTTGTAGAGATAGGATGACTGCCGCAGCGGCTGCCACTTTAAGCACTCTCTTCAATTGTCGGCTAACATCTCGCATTACAACATAGGTCTACGTAGCACTATCAAGTTGTTTTTGTTCTTCAGGAAATAATTTTAATCAACACTCCAACTGTTCAATTATGATTTACAGAAATTGGGGCTAAAGTTAGTTAAAGTAAAGGTATCAACATAATACCTTTACTTTAATTGCCTTTAGCCCCAATTTTGGCTTACACATGGCTTGCAATATTATCTTAATGGAACAATACTAACCTGAATTGTCGTGGTAGTGTCAATTTTATCTACATTTTAGCCACGAGTCGCATATACGAGTAATACCCTATTTTATAATTGTCTTTAATTATTACAAAAAACAAACGAATAGTTTCGTTTCTACCTATGTAATAATAAATAGTATTGATTATGAATAAATATAAATGAAATCGATAATTAATTAATTAGGGGTAGACAGCCGCGCCCGTGTTACGTCGTGGCACCCGTTACTATTAGCGAGTAACAGTGAATTTCCCACGAGACGTTCAACGTTGTCCACATAGATTAATATAAAATAGTTTTGCAGATCTGACTTTCTGTGAAATTTACATATTTACAACTTATTAATTATTTGCTGTGCTATGTAAATCTTGCTGCTATGTAATACAACCGTAAGAATTCGAAAATCATTCGAATGAAATCAAGTTTGATCGCAAATTCGTCGACAAAACATTTTCACTAATGTCGTCTAGATGGGAAGAAAAAGGAGAAAGAAATTCTCTTTATAATTTATTATAGATCGAAACAGAAACAAATAAAATTTACGAACCCTTACTTTTTTATTTCCACTATTTCGTATTGATCGATTATGCAATTTGGCCATGAAATTGCAAAAGACACCAACACAAAGCGGAATAATCTCAAAAAATACTAAAATTAACTTAACTAGTGTAGACAAATTTTTCCTCTGACTTATGAGAGACTTGCTGGAGCAAGTCTCTCATAAGTCAGAGGAATGACCTGTATGACCTTGAAAAAAAGGTGGAGAAAATTGTATTAATTTGGAAACTGTTATAATTAATAGCATTTCTAATGGCTTGGTTGGAATGCTCAAAAAGAGGACCCAGGAGGATCATACAGGAGATATCATACAGGGGATGAAGGTACTTCGAATTGCCACAACTGTTAGGTTCCATTCTTAAGAGAAACTGGTTTCTACGTGATAAGATCTACATCACAAGTACCGTCATATAAAAAAGGAGTCATAATTATTTTAAGAATAAAGACAGATCTTTATTCTTAAAATAATTAAAATAGTTATCAGTATCAGAATACTGATAACTATCTTCACGCATTTCCAATACAGGGGTAGACAAAGGTCTACCACACAAAAGACAATTACGACCCATCTTCCACCGAAGACATTTTTTGGGACAATGTGACAGGTGATGAGTCCGTCGTTGATAGAAAATAATTAAATGTTGTATGTTTTATTATTGAATAATAATGTAATGCTTTCTAAAATATAAATATTTTAATCAATTTTTTTTTTAAATAAAAAATGACGCAAAAGAAGACACCTAATATAAATTTCTTCATCCTGCATCAATGTTTTACTGCTTCGGAAACACGTCGGTGGTAGATTTTTTTTAAATAATATTGGACAAATAAAAGCTATTCTTAATGTCGATTTGATTTGAATACATGAATTCAAGATTTTTGAACCACACATGAAAAGAGTTATTTTTTAAAGCTTAACGTTTTAGGTTTTCGTTTAATCATATATAAGTACATATTTAAACAATTTTTTTTCTCTTTTATATTCTGTTTTTATAGTCTGTTTAAATCCTAATCTATGACATCAGCAGGAGGCCGCTCCTGGCGCATTATTTTACTCATTGCGGCACCTGTCATGTGAATTCACAATAAGTAAATAAGGAGGTACCGGTAACGGGCGCCGCTTTTATAGCCACACTATTGGTGACAATAGAGACCCTTTGTTTACTGCAAAAATTAGCAGCATAGCCATTAGTAAAGGTAAATCCGACTATTAAGGGAAATGTGGGTTTCAGTATGTTATTTTTAATAATAGCATTTTATGGGGTTTTTGAGTGACCAAAACGCTAGTACATTTTAATTACTTGTGTATTGTACTTCGCAAAATCTCACAGCTCACATAACCATTCAAATTAATAAGCATAATTACATTGACAAGTCAGCATGCATATTGCAGAAGAAAACCACGAATACATTTTCGAAGACGAGTAAAAATTAAAAAGGAAAAGCTACGGAAAACTTAATCTTTTACTAAACTGTAACGGCATTCGGCGCGTTGAGACTCCTTTTACTGCAGAAAATGTCACGGCTGTTCTCGCCTTGCCCTTGGTGATATAGGCTTAAGAATATGCCACCCCCTTTTTTCTCGTGGGTCTCGACACCCACAGAGAAAGGAAGTGGTACATATGAGGCGACTACGAGAAAAGCTTAGACAATATAAATGGCTACTGACACATAGACTGTTAACCATTTCGAAAACAAGACCAAAATAAGCACACCGGTGACCGGCAGCAGCGTCCAAGGCACACATGTCTGGTACTGTGTTCGCCAATCCGCCTGGCGTGCGTGGCGATTTTGGCTAACCCTCCCGCAGGAGAGCCCTTTGTCGTGGTAGAAGAGGTATGTTGGAATTGCGCTTAACTAATCTCCGTATCCACCACGACTCTTGTGGGGATGTACCGCTGATACAGCTGAGATGGATCCGTGGGAGAGAGGAGTATTACAATGCACCATTGTACTTGCCCTACGCGGCCAAAGCGTGATTAAGAGCAGCGCCAAACCCAGGTATGCCGCGGAGTGCGGGTCGACTGGTATTCGTACAAAGACCGCTTTCATGAACACCTGAGCATTCTTCTTCTTTTCTGCTCATGTGGGTTTAGATGTTTAGTAGATAGATGTATATTCCTAGTCTCTTCGAAGGAGGGTCTGCCTAAGGCCAATAAGGGTGGATTCGCGGATGTGAGCGAAAGCTTTCTTGTGCCCCTCTGACATGAGGTAAAGGCGGAACATTAGGGGTTTTTAGTTGGTGAGAATATAACATCGTTCTCCCTTGCTTTTAAGAGTGCGGATAAAATAAAAATTTTATGAGAATTTGTGACTTTTGAAGGAAGCTTCTTACATATAAGTTACGATACGACACAAATTACAAAAATCAGAAAAACAAATGTAGTGTGTATGCTCTGCTACCCGAGCGAAGCCATGGCGGGTCGCTAGTGAGATAGATAGTATGACTACAGAATGTAAAAAAAAATTAAATTAATCTGAATCCGTCCACGATATGCGCCCTTATGCATACCATAGGAACCTTTACTTTTTGGGATAATTGTACTGCAGTTTTTAATCTCGATGCTTAGATTTGAAGCTAGGTAACTTCATCTAAATCCGTCTAATAGATTATGAGTAATTCATAAAGAAATAATTCGTTAATTTTAACTTAACCTTTCTACTGCATGATGCTAAAGATTCAATAATTCTTGCATCAGTTTTTTTTTATTGAAAGGCAGTGGTGTACACAAATTGAGTCTTCAATACATACGATTATCTAAGCCAACGATACTAACTGTGACTCATACATATGTTTTCGAACAAATCATGTGAAATGGAACTCAGATGGATTCAGTACCTAAAAAAGAATAACTGCAGATAAAATAAAAATTGTCTAAATAGCTGAGCGAAATAAATCTTGATCATAGGTCATTTCAATAAAGTATATTCGTTTACCTTTACGCCAGTATAAAAGATGAAATAAAAACAATAAGCCGGCGCGGTTCGTCCCGACGGGCACATTTTCGCCCCAATAATACTTTTTATCATATTTATTGACTGATAAATGGAAAAAATGTTTCGAGTGCATTTGTATGTCATGTCTAACTGTATTTTGTTGTATTTCTGCAGTAACATTTATTTTAATATACGACACGTAAAGTTAATTTTAAAGTAGGGTACCTCTTTAGATACGATTCATGAAACAAATCTTTATCTACGTCACTTATGCAAATGTGTGTATTTTACCATTCATAGTCATACTATTCGTCTTACTAATGCTATTTGTTGTCGTACTTTAAATAATTTTTTCTACTATACTTTTTTACCCAATTACTAATAATTACTGTGGAGATATTTATACAAGTAATAATAATGGACCGGCAACAGCTGGCACTGGCACATTATGTATGTAGCAATCTTTGTAATGATTAACGCGGTGAGAAGGCGTGGCGAGAATCCTCAAAATCAGACATACTTTGGAGTCATAGTTTAATATTGATCTCACGCACTTTAAAAAAAGTCAAAAACTAGTAGCCGAGTGGTAGAGTGGTCGGAATTTCAAGTCAAAAGACCCGATTTCGATCCTCAGGTGTCAGACTTGTACCAATGGGTTTTTAGAAACTTTTGTATGAAACTTTTGTTAAATTATGTACGAATTACATTGTTGGCTTGGCCATAAAGACGGCGACGGGCTTACCACCTGTTACGTTGTCCCGAAAATATCTTCGGTGAAAGGTGGGTCAAAGGGACTTAATTGTTTAGACTGGACCTCTGTCTACCTCTGTATTGGGAATTGCGTGAAAATTCACTTTACAAAAGTAAATTTAAAATTATTATGCGTAGGTCTATAATCCCGAAAATGAAATTTGTGAGTGAGAAACGTGAGTTTTACTACATTTTTGTACACGGATTGAAAAACAAATCGTAACCCGTCAAAACAGCCAGTAAAAACTTATTCTATTTATATAAAAAGCAGGTGCCTTTGAGTACAAAGCACTACTACTGATCCCATGTGGCATTAACAGATAACGCATATCGTATGCGTATCGGGTAAAAGCGTGGGGAATTCAGATTTTCATCCGATGCTACTGCCGCGACTCGAATTTCAAAGGGTTTTTTCGTCGTGACATCTCGACCTAGAATAGGGTAAAATAACGTTTTTCGGCTTACTTATGAAGTAATTCTTAAAACTACAAACAAACTACTAAACTTTTATGGAGGTTTGAATTTCCAGCAATAGAAAACAAGAAGGTGCAATAATATTATAAAAATACAAATACCAAAAAAAACGCACATGATCAAGTCACGATGTCAAGTCATGGTGCAGCCCTATTACAGAATATATTATTTATATATTCATAAAGAAGTTGTAACAAAATAAAAATTAGTAAATACGAGAGAAAAAACACTGAGAATTAAAATCTTTTATAATTATGCTTAAAAATGGTCGTTACACGTATTATGTAAAATTGTAATGACTCGATGGGGCTACAAAGTTTCAGTTTGAGATATTGTACGATATTCTACTAGGTTAGATGACTTCCCACTACAATCCACCAGAAATATCGTGTCCTGGAGTTAGCTAAAAGGGCCCGGCAAGCCAGCACAGCACAGATGTGAATGTCCCGCAGAATATATCGCACATGAGTCCATTGATTACTAAACACAACAGTTCCAGGATGGAAGAGATCTCAAGAAGAATAGGTCCAAGTAGCTCGAAAAAGCTAGGTGGGTACGCGGCGATGATAACAGTAAGATTGCTTTTCGACTTGAAGTTGTCGCTGATTACTGTGCTAGTAGTAGCCATTCACGGTAGGTGTCGCTAGAGGCGGCTAAGGTAAAAGCCTTCTAAATAGCAATCAAGCACTATTAAGTAGACTGTGATGGGCAGAAGTAGGGCATGTTTGGTATTTCAATCATCAATCCATCTGCTAAACGTGGCGATTATGAAAAGCCTTCCTACGAGAGAAGTCTTTGTCTTGCGACTTTGACTTGACTTGTAGACTTTTGCAGAAAGTTTTAAAACTTTCACGCAAATTGATATGTGGTATCCAATGCAGATTTAAAAATTTTAATTACCTTAATTAGATTGAAGATACTTTACTCCCAAAGTTTAGTATTTATGTAATAAGACATCTAGAATTATATAATGTTTGGAGTCACCTCTAATATTTCTTTCCGTAATTGAATGCGACGTGAGTCCGTAATAAAATTGTAATTAAAAATTAACTATTTTATATTAGCTAGGCCTCCCAGAGGGTGCATATTAAGTAGACAGATATGGCGCGCATTTGTTTACTAACTAAAATAAACTATTAGAATTTATAACACTGTATCATTCCAGCTTATAAAACTTTTTGGCTATTAGTGTCTTTAAAGGTAACATGTCAGATAATGTACAACGTTATATCAACTTATTTGTTTTCACAACTATACGTACAGGTTCAAAATAAGAAGGTTGCGATGTATCGTCAATAACTGTCATACCGTCCGTCTGCGAATGTGAGTATCAAAATATATAAAAATTTAAGGATTATGAGGCGGAGGAGAGTGAGGAGGAGGATTGCTAATATGGCTCTGTATTGGACATTGTACGAGTACTGTAACGGCATGTGCTGCATTCACTGCAGGTCATAGGCCCGTCCGGTACAGGAGGGTTTCCATAATCGCCACGCTTGGCAAGCGATCAAAGTACCACCTGGCATCTTAGACGTTAGACCTGATACAGGATTTTCTTTATCATCTACATTTGCCCTCACCTCGCATTCCAAGCGGATTGGCAAATGCAATATAGGGCAGTAGCTGCCGATAGGTGACGTAATAACTATCACGAAAAATACTAGACCAAAATTAAGCAGAAAATGTTTGTGTGCAAAAATTAATGATAAATGAAATATAGATATCAATTTAAATTACTATTTTAAATAAAAAAATCCAGAGTTGTTATGCTTTTCCGTAAAGCGTTTCACAACTGTTGTAATTTGGGTATAAATGAATACTAATGTTTGTACTCGGGTCATAGACGATTACATTATCTGGATATCATAAATTGTCTATATAGGTATAAGTGTATGTCACTTATCTTATCACTGTCTCGTTTCCAGGACTTAGAATCCTTTCTTAGGACTGGATGACGTGTGTGTAACTAAAAGAGTATTCATAATTGATAATATAATTAGTAATTTTTTTATAAAATTTCGAAAAAAAGAATTTCTTCAAAAAATAAGGTAAAAAAGCTAAAAAAACTGATAATGGAAGTTAGGAGCAAGGCAGTAATATAAGATTTGTCGACAGAAATTGGTAGATAGTTATTTTATGATATGAGGCGAATTGGGCATTTTATAGTTTCCACCTAGTGATTAATAGATTTACGCACATCGTGTTATCATCATCATGTTATCAAGATAATATGTCTACGACAGTTTCAATATAATCTTAATAAAATATATAAATAAATATCTTCATGCAATTCCCAATACAGGGGTAGACAGAGTTCTAGTCTAGAAAATTAAGTCCCTTTGACCCACCTTCCACCGAAGATATTTTCGGGACAACGTGAGAGGTGGTGAGCCCGTCGCCATCTTTATGTCCAAGCCAACGATCTTTTTCGTACATAAGTTTTTGAAAAACTCATTGGTACTGCCACCTGGAGATCGAACTCGGGTCTCTTGACTCGAAATTCCGACCATCCAACCACTCGGATATCGTGACATATCTCTAATATAATCTTTAAATAAAATTAAATAATTTTTTTTCTTCGAATAAATCGTTGCCTTGCCTGACTTTCCCGTTAAAAAGATCATCGTCCGAAAATATCTTCGGTGGAAGGTGTGTCTAAGGGACTTAATTGTCTTGACTAGACCTCTGTCTACCCTTGTATTGGGAATTGTGTGAAGATTTTTTTTATAGAAAAAGGGAGGCAAACGAGCAGGTGGCTCACGTGATGGTAAGTGATTACCGCCGCCCATGAACACCTGCAATATCAGAGGCATAGCAGATGCCTTGCCAGCCTTTGCGAAAGTCTCTTTTCTTGAAGGTCCCTAAGTCGTATCGGTCCGGAAAAACCGCTGACGGCAGAACCCTCCATAAAGTGCAAGTGCGTGGCAGAAAATTCCGCCAAAAACGCACTGTGGTGGAATGCCAAGCATCAAGATGGTGGTGATGGTATATTTGACTATGCCGTAAGGTACGATGGTGAAATTCAGCGCCTGGGATTATTTTTTTTATATATATCATAATTTATATCAAGTTAATAAATAACTCTTCTAAACCATAACAGAATCGTAAAAGCGTACTCTTAAAGCGCAGAAGCTTTAATCACTGATCGGATACAAGATTTATGTGCCAAGAATTACTACAGGATAAAATATCTATGGAAGAACGAAGAGAAAGAAAATTATTACATTTATGTCATAAAGGTTGGAATAGTTTAACAAAATATTAATAAACGTTATTTTAGAAATGCTTGTTTAGACTACAACACTAGATGTAATCGTAAGGCCACAGAACAAGAAAGGAATGTATAATAAAATAATAATCAAATAAAGAATTCTTAATCTAATAGAATAGAATTTATGCAATTTTTGTTATTAAATTAAAGAGAAAAAATGTTTTAAAAACCCGCCCGCATCAATAGAAATTTTAAAACATTTTTTCTCTTTAATTTAATAAGAATAGAAATAATTTATATAACTCTATAAAGAAGTATCATTTCCATAAAAGTTAATAAAACCCTTTGTTATTCATTTCTGTGACATTTTCGTCCAAAACATTAGACGCTGCCTTTTAATTTAATAAATTTGCTAATTAAGCTCACTTACTTAACCTCCATTAGTTGAGCTCCGGCTATCATAATCCCCGGTGTGCATTATAATAACTTATTACAACATAATTTATTATTCTGTCATTACCGTGACACGATCGCGTGTTGCCGTGTCATAAGTTAGCGCCATCTAGTCTACTGTCGTTAATTTCATTGGATATAGTGACAAAAATTCTGTTTACTTTAGCGTCGGTGCTTAAATGACGTTGCGGTATCTTATTTAAATATAAAAAGAAATACAAGGGACGTTATTGTTTTACTGAAGTGTCGATGTGAATTTAAACATAACTATATTTTATTTGATTATTATTTTTGGTTATGATTTTGAAAAAATGACAAATTTACGGTAATAATGTTGACATTGATAATGTCGTTATGCTAAAAAAAATACTTGTAAACATGGAGTACTCTCACTCTTCGTAACGTTCCCATTATATCAAGTTATGTACCTATGTACTGACGTGATAAGGTTGGATGTAAGATTAATTGGAGACACAAAACACAGTACAACAGTATTACACCAGATAAATGTAATAATTAGAAATTATAAACAACATATTTTTTTACTGACCTTATCTGGGAATCGACCACTTAACCCCGGAAAAAATATGCAAGGAAATAAAATGAAAATTAATTATTATGATGTATACATGTATAGTATGTATCGTAGGAACAGTATCGTAATAATGATAATACTGTTACAACGACATAAATAATTATAATAATTAGATAAACATTTACCTTTATTATTTATAAGGTGAAAAATAAGCTAATCGAGAAAATTTATCTATATGTATTAGTTGTATATTATTTCTTCGGAAAAAATCAACATATTTCTAGTTTCAGATGAATGTGCACATCCCTAAACACTATTAATAATGTGTTCGATACGTTTAATTAGTTAATTTGTTGATGAGCTTTAGAGCGGTTCCTGCTGTTTTTTTGTGTTTAGATTGTGAGATCGCATGTTTTAGTACCGGTAATGAATTTTACGTTTAAGTATTCATGATGTTATAGATAAAAGCCAAGCGTTCGCTTTCATTTGAATAGTGTGTCGTCCGTGGAAGACTGGTGTGCCCACCGGATTTCATGGTATCGCTAGCCCTATGGTTCGATTCCCCGGTCGAGTCAATGTAGAAAAGAAAATATAGAAATGACCTTTCCTACATTTTCTCGAGTCCGGTTGTTTGTGCTACCTTCGTTGTTTCTGATTTCATAACACAAGTACTTACGTTAGCTACTTACTTTGGAATATGCCCAATGTATATGACGTTGTCCCTAATATAAGTATTTTAAATAATTACACACTTTATTTGTTCCAAACTAGTGCAGTGTCTGATCCAAATTACTGTAGGAACAGTATCGTTATAATGATAATACTGTTACAACGACATAAATAATTATAATAATTAGATAAACATTTACCTTTATTATTTATAAGGTGAAAATAAGCTAATCGAGAAAATTTATCTATATGTATTAGTTGTATATTATTTCTTCGGAAAAATCAACATATTTCTAGTTTCAGATGAATGTGCACATCCCTAAACACTATTAATAATGTGTTCGATACGTTTAATTAGTTAATTTGTTGATGAGCTTTAGAGCGGTTCCTGCTGTTTTTTTGTGTTTAGATTGTGAGATCGCATGTTTTAGTACCGGTAATGAATTTTACGTTTAAGTATTCATGATGTTATAGATAAAAGCCAAGCGTTCGCTTTCATTTGAATAGTGTGTCGTCCGTGGAAGACTGGTGTGCCCACCGGATTTCATGGTATCGCTAGCCCTAAGGTTCGATTCCCCGGTCGAGTCAATGTAGAAAAGAAAATATAGAAATGACCTTTCCTACATTTTCTCGAGTCCGGTTGTTTGTGCTACCTTCGTTGTTTCTGATTTCATAACACAAGTACTTACGTTAGCTACTTACTTTGGAATATGCCCAATGTATATGACGTTGTCCCTAATATAAGTATTTTAAATAATTACACACTTTATTTGTTCCAAACTAGTGCAGTGTCTGATCCAAATTACTGTAGGAACAGGGGATATATATCCCACTAAAGCTGCACATCATTAAAAAAAAACAATTAATAAAATATTTTGCAGACCTGAAAAATAAAAAAATAACTGAGTCAGAATAACTGTGAAAATTGTGAAAAGTTTTTGCCCAGCAGAGGAACATTCACAGGTTACTTTATATTGATATCTTTATGGTCACTACTATTATTATTAAATGCCACTTATATCTTTCAAGATCTGATCCATCCGTTGCCATTTATATTTTCAAGGCTTTTCCCTGAATCGCCTCTTTTTTGGAAATAAATAATTCTAAATCTAATTCTACGAAACCCACGTCCGGAAATGGGGCATTGTATTCTTTCGCCAAATCAATTGGCATGGCAAATTGCTAAGTTGTAAAATTTGCAATGTGGTATCGGAAAATGTTTAAAGCAATTTTTTGTTGGTACTTTTTGTTAGCGCCTTTTTTACGTAACATCGATAGTAAGTTTAAATTTTTTGTAATAGCTACAAATAATCTGATCTGCCAACATTTACATCTCGGACCGCAGAAATATTGACTGTATTTTTTTATTTCGTGATAAAGTTAGTAAATTTATAATTAAATACGATAAAAGTAATAAAACGATAAATGCATTATCACCCGTCAAGAATTAAGGTGGGAAGCATCATAATTAGCACCCGTAATTACACTGGCACTCCCTACCTTATTGGCGGTAGAAATGAGTATTTGTTTTACTAAACTAGAGGACATCTAGGACGATAAAAAATTGCATAATAAACTTCAAACGAGAAGTAATTTCAAGTTACGACAGCCGAGTAGTTGGGTGATCAGAATTTGAATCATGAGACTCGAGTTCGATCCCCGGGAAGCTGGCTCGTGCTCGTGTAATGAGTTTTCAAATCTTTTGTACGTACAAATCTTTTATATAGTTGGTTTGGACACGAAGGTGGCGACAGGGTCACCACCTGTTGTGTAGTCCCAGAATAAGCTCCGGTGAAAGGTGGGTCGAAAGGACTAAATTGTCTAGACCTAAATTGGATAAATTGGATACCCTGTATTGGGGAATGCGTTAAGAAGATAAAAAAGTAATTTGACTTATATTAAAATCTTGCAATAACTTTTGTTAAAAATTTTACATTTCATACAAAATTAAGGTCAGTGCTCATAATTTTTTCACACAAATCTTCGCTCTCTTGTAATTTTTTTTTTAAATATCTTAAAAACATTTAACAGGAATATAACCTCGAATTTTGTTACATGATCATATCGAGTTTAATTACTAAGTAGATAATCAATAATAAACAATAATCCTTGCAAGAACATGGAAATTCTTACTCTACTAAATTGTGGTGAGAAGCAAAAATACAATTCTGACCTCTTCTATCTCAATATGTAGTGTAAAAATATACACCGTAGGCGAGAAAACACATTTATTTTCATAACAAGAAGTGAAATTTGAATGTGAACAAATCGAATAACCCAGCCGCGGTACTCGGAATTAAGTTATCCACTTTTTGCAAGAAAAGACGGACACGTTAACATATGAATATGACAAATTGTCCGGCTGCGGTAGGGCGGTGGACTGTCCCGCGTCCGAGAGAGTTTTACGGCACTCTGGGGACCATAAGGGGAACAACTTGAAAAATTTTCATTCCAGCCGACTAGTCAGGGAAGAAAAACGGTCAGGTCACTCGTCAAAACTGTAACAATTTCTTAGAAACAATAATAGGATAAAAAATGTACCCTAACGCTTGACCAGTGAAAAAGCTATTATGGGCGCTGTCAATGTTATTTATTTGAACACTGCACGTTGAGAATTTTTATTTTATCAAGGGAATTCCAGTTTTATTGGTTTTGCTATGTGCGTTCTAAAAGCCAACTTAGTTTTTGATTTGAAGGTAATTGATAATCTGTATTTAGGTAGAATACGTAAGGCTTTCGGCGTCATCGACTCTCACAGAGACACGTCACATTGAGCACAAACGTTACATTGAACACATTGAGTAGTGTATTCCTGCGACGGGTAGCAGGGCACACACCTACAATTTTCAGTCCTTCAGCGGCGCTATGTGGTTAATATTACGTATACTATACACGTAACATAGTAACAATAATCATCACCATTTAGCCAATTTACATAAACCTTTATGAATCATACGCCTAAACCTACCTCACGAATCACTACGTTCACAGTTGAATGAAAATCAGTAGTTCTTGTATTTATCGCGTTCAGATAAACTGATGAGGCGAGGATGATATTTTAAAATTAAAAAATCAATACATTATTTTTAGTATATCGCTTATTATTTAAACTACGAATACTCGCTAAAACGCTACATTATCTATTTGCGATTATCCTAAACCTGCCAAAGAAGTCTAACTTGGAAGAAACATAAAAAAAATATTATTTTCATTACATAATGCTTTTTTAACTGTATAACCAGTTACACGCCAAAGTACAGTTCACGTACAGTCATATATAAAGTTGTAATGAAAATACTGATTTGTGAGTTTGTGGCGACAGAGTAATTCCCAAATGGAATCAGGAAGAGTGCAACCTCCGCCGTGGACCGAATTGCAAATACGCATATGTTGCCGATTTTATTCCATCCCGCTGAAATAGTAGGTTTAGACATCTAATACAAATAAATAATATCGCAAATAAGTTATGTTATGTTATATTAGAAGTTACTTTATGGTTAATAGCACAAATTGGTAATATTATTTAATATCTTCACGCAATTTCCCATACACACATATACAACGAATAAATACATTACAGAGAAAACTTAATAAATACGTATGTACAATAAGGCGGTCTTATCGCTAAAGAGCGATCTCTTTCAGACAACCTTTGGGGTAAAGAGAAACTGGAATTAAGAACAGTAGGAGGTGGTACGTTTTATGTTACACTTACATACTAATATCTAAATAAACTAAACTATAATTTGTTAATATACCACAATAATACATAAAAAACAATAATAAAATAAACACACATATTAATAAATAGGTATACATATATACGCATGTATGTAATGCATGCAAACGGTACAATGTATTTATAAAAACATAAAAAAACATTTTCATTTAACAAAAGAATAGCCACTATAGCCGAGAGCTATTGAGTTTGTTCGAAACTTATATATGATTTGTATCATGATTGTTTTAAAAGAATCCTGGCATTGCTAATAATATACTAATATTTCTGTTAACCTCTCCAAATAAACTGCAATTCTTGTGTATGATAAACAGCAACAGGAATAATTAACAACAATAGTCAAATGTCAGTCTGCACCTTTACTTATTAGGCTATAAGCGATCCAATAATTGTCTCATGATGATCCAATATAGTAATACATTGTCGCTGAATTGAAATTGTTTTAGCTCCGATATTGATATTAGCTATCGCCAAAAGCAATATGTTTATTTAATTATATACATTTATTATATAAATATATCTATTTATATACATTTATTTAATAATTGTATTTAAGACTATAGCTCCATAATAAAAAGTGCCAATAACAGATCTTTCAAAACCAATCCTAGGCTGTATTGAACGAACGCGACCAGATCGCCGCACCTTCCAATATAAATGTAAATAGGGAGGAAGCCGACTGAAATATGACAGTTATAATTGCTTTATTGTACTTGGGCCCCAGCTAGAATTGTTGTCGCCCGTCGTATGCAAATTTTAATGTTGACGATATAGAATGGTGTATAGTGGAGGAATTTGAACATTTTTGGTTGCAAAATAGGAAAATATTTTTACTCTTGTTTGGAACTTAACATAAGTTTATAATGATTCAATATAAATATATATATAAATATACGATACCCATGAAAAAAAAAGGTGTGTGTGCGATTCACACACGATAGAAGTGAAACTTCAGTAAATCGACAAAAGGATTAGATGAATGATGAAACTTCATCCTACACATTTTTGTATTTGTGCCTCTTACCTTTCGTTTTTTCCGTTGCATCCGGTTTGAAACCACAACGATTCTAAAGAAGTTTCACTTCAAAAAGGGTTGGGATAATCTTACGCTGTAGCCATACGGTAACAAACTGCCCTATAGCGGATGAACTTGAAGGTTTTGATCAGCGGAACTGATTACATCTACCTTTGGGGTTACCTTTTGAAAATACCCAACCAAACTAGGAATCAGTATGTACAACTCTGTATGAGTAATTAAGATTAATGACAGGTTAAAGAAGCCATGCCAACGGTTAACAGTCGCATAACCAACAAGCGATGTAACAATCATTACAATTCGTATGTGAATATAAAACTCCATTTGTTGAAGTCACTTAAAAATGCTAATACGCTTTAACAAGCCTCTAGAATAGTTACTAGTACCATAAGTACCATGCTTCTGTAGAGTAAATAAAAAAGCGGCAAGACTTGGCTTGCTGAAGTGTCCGACGGTCAAAGTGTAGAGGTTTGTGCACCTTGACTTACTCCTTGGTAATTGAGGGGACAGCAGAGTTTCTATGAGAAGCAGGGTGCGCTAAAATTAATATTTCTGCCACACGCAAGAACTTATAGTTAAAAAGATACCACAACTTAGGGACAACATGACTTAAATAAATACATACATCGAGAGGGATAACATCATATACGAGTACAGTGCCTTTATCCCAAAGTAAGTAGCTAAAGCTCTTGTGTTATGGAATTAGAAACAAAGAAGGCACCAAAACCACCCACCACTGGTTTTCTACATTTACCCTTACGGGAATCGAACTAATGTGTCGTCGTCCTCGGAGGTTGTGGAAATGCTGAAATTATCCCGTGTAAACGTCATTATCGTATCATGCTTTTTTCGTGTTGTATTGGTGTAAGTAATTACCACCCCTTTTCTTACCGTGCTTATAGGAAGATGCAACTAAGAAAACAGATAACTAACGGTGAACATTACCAGACTAAAATTAGTAGACCGATTATGGATATTTCTTCCCTGCAGTGAACTGATAAAAACAAGGTTTTGCCTTTCTCTTAAGGAAGTGTTATTACTTTGAAGATCGTCACACTCGGTTGGCGAATACGAGATCGAAATACTACAAAAATTGCACTTTAGATATTGCATAATTCTAATCTATTATTTTTTCGAAATATCAGACTCACCGTTTATTAATTTAGTCAAAGCCAAAGAAAAAAAGTCTAAAATAACTTAGACTTTTTTCTTTTATAATTTCTTTAGACATTCACATGAAATAATTGTGCCATATTATTACGCCTTTTGGTATGGGATCAACACAAATACCAGCCAGAACTTTAACGACGTTTATAATAAAAAATTCAAAATTTATCAAAAACAAAGTTTGCTGCAATATATATGTAATTTATATCTTTAATTTTTTTCACTCAACTGCTAAGTCTAACCATTCAACGTGGAAAGTTCCATGCTACGAGGAGTAGTTTTAAATAATTTAGACGCTCTAAATGATTTAAGCTTATCACAATTGAGAAATAATTCCATAAAACTACCGAAAAACATTTTATGTAATTTGTCTATAAAATCGGTTTCATTTTTTGACATCGACTAAGCGTTGTACAAGTACACACATTAAATAACTCCATCTAGAAGTAGATAGCCCCTCATAAATATTCACAAGTTACCAGAGACGCCTCATTTAGAACTGGCTGGCCCCTCTTTTTTGCGATATTGGCTTAATCCACCGGAGGGTTGTTCGGATCAACTTATTAGAACAAGAAGTAGTTGATAGACGCTGGCGTTAATGGAGCAGTTTTGATTAATTACAGAATATACTCTTCTTAACACTGTAATATGTTTTTTTTTTATTTTTCCTTCTATCGTATGACATACTCGAAAAGCGACTTATCATTATTCTTAGTAGACGCCTTCATTGCCTAGGAATTGGCTGGATCAGTATGACACACTCATCAATTTCTGCGCCAAATAGCGTTGTAACAATGGTTCGTTTTTAGTTTGCAAGGTAAAGTACCCAGAATAATTACGGGCAATCATGCATTCCATTGTAGTTCTCTGGGGTGGCAGCGTATCTGTGTATCTTTTGCGATAGGAGTTTTACATTGTGCTTGTCGGAGAAAATGCACTTGAGGTACAGAGCAAGCTGGGAAAATGGCAAGAAAAACTGGAAAGTGTCGGATTAAAAATAAGCAGAACCAAAACTGAACACATGCTCTGTGACTTCAGCAGTCCATCCAGTTTTTCTCATATTGCCTTGGATGGTGTTCTCCTACCAGTCTGCTCCGAATTCCAATGCACAATGTCATCAGCAAATACCATACAACATGGTGCTTCCTCCTGTATGTTCGATGACAGAGCATCCATAATCAGAAGGAACAAATAAGGACTTAAAGCCGAACCCTGGTGTAAACCTACAGACACATTGAACTTGTCTGTGATTCCAGCCTCAGACCGGACGCAAGTATTGGCTCTGTTATACATCGCCTCAACAAGCCGCACATACTTCTCTGGCAGCCCTTTTCCCTCATACACCACCACAGAACCTTACGGGCTACCCTATGCCTTCTCCAGGTCCACGAATACCATGTGCAAGTTCTTTTGCACAAGCCTGTATTTTTCAATCAGTTGCCGAAGTGCAAATATGGCATCCGTTGTTCCCCGGCCTGGAATAAACCTGAATTGGTTCTGTGTTACCTCAGTCTCCTCTCTCATTCGTTTTGCTATCACTTTTTCCCATATCTTCATACTCTGTGATATGAGCTTTATTCTTTTTAAAAACGGGCACCAGTGAACTGTTGCACCATTCATCGGGGATCACCTCTTCTTGCAACAACTTATTGAAGAACAAAGTCAGCCACTTCCATCCATCTGCTTTCAGATACTTCCATGCTTCTACTGGTATACTGCTTTTCCATTTTTCATCATCTGGCCCTACTGCTTTTCCATTTTTCATACATTTTTCAAAAAACTTGTGTACGAATTATATCGTTGGCTTGGACATAGAGGCGGCGTCGGGCTCACTAATTAAATATCAGGTCATATAAATAATAATTAAATATCAGGTCATCTAAAAAAAAGTATCTCCACGCAATTCCCAATACAGGGGTAGACAGAGGTCTAGTCTAGACAATTAAGTCCCTTCGACCCGCCTTCCACCGAAGATATTTTCGGGACAACGTGACAGGTGGTGAGCCCGTCGCCGTCTTAATGTCCAAGCCAACGATGTAATTCGTACATAAGTTTTTGAAAAACCCATTGGTACGAGCCTGCCACCTGGGGATCGTACTCGGGTCTCTCGACTCGAAATTCCGACCACCCAACCACTCGGCTATCGTGACATGACGTGATATTTAAATTTATATATGAATATTTAAATAAATAAATATCTTCACACTATTTCTAATACTGGGGTAAATAGAGGTCAAGACAATTAACCCCTTTTCTACCCACCTTTCAAAAGCAAGACATTTTTGGGAAAACGTGACAGGTGGTGAGCCTGTTGCGTATATGAATATTTATCTGTGAATCCATATTGTACCGTATATTTAAGTATATTGTACCGTTGATTTGGACACTAAGACGACGATAGGCTCATCATCTGTCACGTTGTCCCAAATAAACCTCGGTTAAAGGCGGGTCTAATATACCTAATTATATAGTCTCTCTGCTCCAGTACAAGGAAAACACAAAGACTATTTGATTGCATACAAAAAACAATATTTATGATCTGACAGAAGCGAAAGAGGTAAGGATCGTGAGACTAGGCACTCTGTCCCTTTAGCTTTTGTATGAAAATATAATGACTTTGTCAGATTTGCTTTTTGCTCACTTTACGATAAAAAATCAAAAACCAGTCACGGAATCACATCAAATAAAAATACCTGTAACAATTTAGACAAGCTTTGTCAGTTATACCGCAAAACGTGTTTCTCATATTGCCTTGGATGGTGTTCTCCTACCAGTCTGCTCCGAATTCCAATGCACAATGTCATCAGCAAATACCATACAACATGGTGCTTCCTCCTGTATGTTCGATGACAGAGCATCCATAATCAGAAGGAACAAATAAGGACTTAAAGCCGAACCCTGGTGTAAACCTACAGACACATTGAACTTGTCTGTGATTCCAGCCTCAGACCGGACGCAAGTATTGGCTCTGTTATACATCGCCTCAACAAGCCGCACATACTTCTCTGGCAGCCCTTTTTCCCTCATACACCACCACAGAACCTTACGGGCTACCCTATGCCTTCTCCAGGTCCACGAATACCATGTGCAAGTTCTTTTGCACAAGCCTGTATTTTTCAATCAGTTGCCGAAGTGCAAATATGGCATCCGTTGTTCCCCGGCCTGGAATAAACCTGAATTGGTTCTGTGTTACCTCAGTCTCCTCTCTCATTCGTTTTGCTATCACTTTTTCCCATATCTTCATACTCTGTGATATGAGCTTTATTCTTTTTAAAAACGGGCACCAGTGAACTGTTGCACCATTCATCGGGGATCACCTCTTCTTGCAACAACTTATTGAAGAACAAAGTCAGCCACTTCCATCCATCTGCTTTCAGATACTTCCATGCTTCTACTGGTATACTGCTTTTCCATTTTTCTCATACACCACCACAGAACCTTACGGGCTACCCTATGCCTTCTCCAGGTCCACGAATACCATGTGCAAGTTCTTTTGCACAAGCCTGTATTTTTCAATCAGTTGCCGAAGTGCAAATATGGCATCCGTTGTTCCCCGGCCTGGAATAAACCTGAATTGGTTCTGTGTTACCTCAGTCTCCTCTCTCATTCGTTTTGCTATCACTTTTTCCCATATCTTCATACTCTGTGATATGAGCTTTATTCTTTTAAAACGGGCACCAGTGAACTGTTGCACCATTCATCGGGGATCACCTCTTCTTGCAACAACTTATTGAAGAACAAAGTCAGCCACTTCCATCCATCTGCTTTCAGATACTTCCATGCTTCTACTGGTATACTGCTTTTCCATTTTTCATACATTTTCAAAAACTTGTGTACGAATTATATCGTTGGCTTGGACATAGAGGCGGCGTCGGGCTCACTAATTAAATATCAGGTCATATAAATAATAATTAAATATCAGGTCATATAAATAATAATTAAATATCAGGTCATATAAATAATAATTAAATATCAGGTCATATAAATAATAATTAAATATCAGGTCATATAAATAATAATTAAATATCAGGTCATCTAAAAAGTATCTTCACGCCATTCCCAAAACAGAGGTAGACAGAGGTCTAGTTTAGACAATTAAGTCCTTTTGACCTACCTTTCACCGAAGACATATCGGGACATTATTTGGATATATATCCAGCGCAAATTGTAATAACGCTTGGAAGTTGTTGTGTGACTGCTACGATAACTAATCAACCGTCGTTTATCACAAAATCCCTAAAAATTTTATTATTCTTACAATCTACTAATCTTCTTGTCCGAAGTTGTACCCTCCAACATAATGTTAGATACTGCCTATCCTTACGTAGTTCCTGCAGAAGTCCTGGCAATCAGTCCGACGTTCTCGGATAATGAATCCCTGAGGAATGAGCCCGGGCGCTACAACAATCGTGACTTAACTCTTGATCAATTCCCAATACGTATTTAAACCATGTATTCTTCTATATACAGTATTAGAAACACGTTTTGCGGTATAACTGACAAAGCTTGTCTAAATTGTTACAGGTATATTTATTTGATGTGATTCCGTGACTGGTTTTTGATTTTTTATCGTAAAGTGAGCAAAAGCAAATCTGACAAAGTCATTATATTATAAGTTAAGTTGCTTAGTACAATTGAGCTCTCTGGCTAAATCTTTCAATATTACATCAGCATTTCTGCTTCTACCTGTCATTAGCGGATACCTGCCTACACTGGCAAACAACCTTAACGAGCATCGAATAAAGATACCTGACGACATTCATCTTGGGGACCCTAGGTTTCACCAACCTGCGCCTATTGATGTACATATAGGTGCCTGCCTTTTTGGGATATTCTTGGCCACGAGAAGCTTTCTCTTGGTCCTAATACACCGCATTTAAGAAGTTCCAAGCTAGGTTGGCTAATCTGGGGTCCAATATACAACTGACAATAAAGACCTTTCGACCCACCTTCCACCGAACACATTTTTAGGGTCAACGTGACCGATAGTGGACCCGTCGCCGTCTTTATGTCCAAGCCAGCGATAAAAATCGTACAATCGTTTTATCGTTTTTTCAATTGTATCGTTTAATCAATCGTATAATCGTTTCTTGAAAAACCCATTGGTACAAGCCTTGGGAATCAAACGCAGGTCTCTTGACTCGAATTCCGGTCCTCTAACTACTCGGCTATCGTGACTTTTAGGGAAGTCGTGAAAATAAAAAAGATATGTCCGTTAAAGATAAAAAATTTAATAAGTATAAAATAAGCGTTCTATTTTTAAAATATCTTATTTAATCAATTTTAAAGGACCAGCCCTCTTGTCACTGATGGCTACGACCAGTCGCGGAGTCAGCCAGTCTAGCCATTTAACGTGGAAATGCAGCCAGCGTTCTTGGTGCCATGCCACGAGGAGTAGGGCTCTACCATTACATTACTTTTTAGTTAATAAGTATGGTATATATTAACATACTTTTCTTTCTGTAAATAAAGTATTTGAAAAAAACATTGTCCAAAATGTTTAAGTGGCTTGTGAAATATCAATGTGTAAATTTCTAACTTCGTATTGTAATAAAAATTAACTGCGTCCTATCTCGCAAATGTCAGATAAAAGTTACTGGCGATAATACTTATGTCTTCAATTATTCCTAAAATATTACAGCGTTGCATTTATTTTCACTTATAATAACTTACATAATCAGCTCTCTTTTGTTATGAGAAATAATGATTTGGATAGCGAGGGGGCGTGCAGAACTCTGGAGGAATAATTTATTCAGCACAGCGGGTGATTTTTGCTCAGAACAAATTGCATAACATGTGGCCCGCTACCGTTTGTGTAATCGATAGGCTTTTTGTAAACATATCTATGTTGAGAAGACAGCCAAATGTTTACATAACTGTTTAATGTGAAAATTTCCAAAAATATAAATTTACTTTCGAAACAAGTTTTTTGACTTTCAATAAAAAAATGGTTATCAAAAATACAAAGACTTTTTAAATATTTAACAAGATTATAAAGTAAGTCGCTTTACATTATAAATACAGGAAAATTTCAAAAAAAAATCATAAAAAGCTTTCGATACTTTGTTTACACAAATCACCTTTACTACGTTATCTAATATTGTTTGGATGAAAGTAATGTTTTAGATTTGATACATTATAGCCTGTAAAGAAACTATTTGGGGAACTTACATAAAACGTTACATACGTTTTAGAGTCACTTCAAAGCAAAATACAGACAGAGATGATGCGACTTATTTAAAATTCTATAATAAGCTAAATTTTTTTTTAAACAATAACCGATAAAAATGATCAAGAAAATAAAATAAGGAAGCTCGTGTTCCTCGTGCAGTGCAGTTTCTAAAGAAGATATATCCACCTCTGGTTGTAGCCGCTTATGAGTGCTAATACTTTTTCGCCTTATCAATGTAAGCATGATAACACTTGCCGATCTGTTCTCTCTAGCTACCCCGTCAGCGATTGTGTGTGAAGATAAGTAAGTAAGTAAGTAATGTAATCATATAGCCAGCGTTTTTGACATCATGCCACGAAAAAAAGGGGTTTATAAGATTTTAAATTTTTAGTTTTTTAAAGTATAAGTAAATATGAATATATACAGAAACAACTGTAAAAAATATTATTCATATATTGAGGAATTTAACGGAAACATGTATTATTATTAACAATAATTAAACAATTTACCAGGATAAGCACACTTTCATAAATATACTACTATCCATGGGCCATGTTGTGAAATCTCTTAGACACTATCACTTACTATCACTTACACTTGACTGTGTCTTGATACTCCTATGACTCCTTGATACGACATGCGCCAACAAACCATCACTGACGCAGTATGATAACAAATTATACCTTTCCGACCACTTTAGTAGCTTCTATAAAACTGTGAGCTTACACTTTGTCATTTGCTTATTGTGTTCTTCAATCGTGATTTTTTTTTCATCGGTAAAGAGGATATTACTGTGCCTTTCACTTGTGTATCGCGACAGAAGGCGTTTTGATAGATCCATTCTCTTTAATTGTAAAAATTTATTTAAGGCATGTCCTGTATATCGACGATAAGCACCGAGCTTCAGGTCTTGTTTTATAATACGCGACAGAGTCCTAGTGGGAATCTTCATTTCTGGCATTAGAATTTTTGCTTCCATTGGGAGTTTCGACGCCTTTGTAGTTCTATCAGCACGCGGCCACCTCGATCTTTTCTGGTCTTGGACAGAGGAAGTGTTGTTGTATCTGTTGATAGTACGATATACGAACATGTGGCTGATATCAAGCTTTTGAGGTATCTTGACTATGACCGACGGCTCCTCACCCACTTGTGCAAAGCGATCACTGCAATCCTATTTTCTTTAACACCCCATTCTGTATTGTATTTTTATAATGAACACTAAAAAATGTGTGTATGTATGTAACATGTATATCGAAAGAAGTTTTTAAAATATTACACGTGTTCCAAATTCAAAATAAGTAAAAATAAAAAGTTTTCATATAACAGTATTTATGGCCAAACTAAGTTACAATATTCAAAGCTTTTGAAATATTAGTCAAGAAGTCAGTTTTAGTTATCTTTAGTCAATTGATTTCCAAAAGCGTGATCCAAGTGTAAACACGGACAAGCAAAATGAAAACATGATTTTTAAAGAATATACTTAAATTTTGATCTTAACATCATACATCAGCGGGCTAATGCAAAACGATATAAGCGTATAATGGAATTTATCAAAATCGAAGGGGTGTGTCGTTGCATCATCTTCCCCTAATTTGGTTTTTATTTTATTTCAACCCCAACGTGTATGGGGCAATGCGCAGAATTAGTCTTACCATATGCGCCCGTACTTGTGTTACACTTGGGCCACGACTGTTCACTTTTGGGAAGTGCGTTATACTGGCAATAACAGATTACATATAATAGTAGATCTCTTTTAAATTTTGTATTTTATTATTATTATTTTAGCACAAAAAATGTAAAACAGCGAAATTTCTAATTTTCCTCATTTATGAAACTTTACTATGACTACAAACGCTTTAGAAATGTAGTAATGATTTCTTTTATTTAATCGAATAATACAGATTTAAATAAAACGAGTTTATTCTGCGTAGATCACATTCAAACAGTTGACGGTAGTCGAAGTTAACTCTAAAAACACGGTATTAAAGACCCCCCTCGTGGCCACGAGTGCTGTAAAGTAATCGAAACGTTGAGAAGTAAAAAATAATAATAAAACTCGATTTAAATATCTAGTGCTTCATCTGTCTTGAAAAACGCTCCTGCGTAACATACGTAGATGTACTTTTATTACTACTTTGGCCTGCTATTTTATCCACTATCTGCAGGATTTTCAAGGATTGTACTTTAGCCACGTCCTCCAGTACTCGATTCGTTAAAATAATTTACAAGATTATCCATGAAAGCTGGCCGAATAAACGCACATCACGTTAGGGTGTTCCTACATGACGTAATCCGAGCTTGGGACATGTGCGTGCGGCTTTAAATTCTGATCTAATACCGATTACTGGCACGCACCAGTCACCCTGATGGCAAATTTTCCTTCAATCGCCTTTGATGTAGCAGATAATTACTAGGGTTAATTTTAATGCTTTTGTTAAAAAGATGCATCTAAATCTTTGACAAAACACTAATTTCTCACTCACTGACCGCTTACATTTTTAAAAAGTTAACAATACGTCCATAAATCATTAAAACAATGTATGTGTTGACATCCGTCATCCGTAAATAAGAATAAACATAATTATTAGGTAATTTATTTACATGATTTTTTTTTACTTTTTACTGTAAGTACCATTATACTCTAGTCGCAGTATATTGCAAGTTTTATTTAACGTTAACGTAAAATAGTATAGTAAGGGTATATAAACGCCCACTGCCGAGCAAATGCCTAATCTCAAAGACTGTTATAGAGAAAAGGAACGTTGCCACTATGCAACCACGCTGCTCCATTCTGGTTGGCAGTTTCACACATCTTCGTGATATTTTGACTTGCAGGTTTTTTTCACGATGCTGTACTTCGCCGTCGAGTACTCGTACATAATTAATTTCTAACATAAAATTCCTGTTAAAATTTTTAGAAGTACTGGTTTAGTAGTAAAAATATACGTCTGTGGACGAGTGTTATATACATTGGTTTTCAAGGTGTCTCTTCTCATAAGGTTCCAGTTTCGATTCCCATTCTTCGAGTCTGGGTGATTGTGGCACCTTTGTTGTTTCCGACTCCAGAAGGGAAGTGCTTTATCTACTTACTTTAGGATCAGAATAATGTATTTGATGTTGTCTCTTTCTATTTATTTATTTTATGTAGGTATATTTTTACGCTTATGAGACTTTAAATAAATCTTCTAATTCTTGCCTTATTTTTTTATTGGTAAAGTTACATGCAAGGTATGGTTTCACCTGATGGTATGACCATCGACTACCATGTACACTCGAAACTCTAGAGGCCCAGCAGTTGCGGTGCTGCCTATAAGAAAAACTTTGTTAAATAAAGAATTTTTTTAAGTTTCAGGTTCTGAGTCAAAAAGGCGACGATTATTGTTAATTCCTTTGTTTATCAATCATATCATGATGCCATATTCTATTTAGTATGTAATAATTTATTTTGAATAAAAAAGCTTTTGACGAGATGAACAAAACATATTAACATAAAAAGCGTATGCAAAGAAAGAAGAAACATTCTTATCAGCGAACCATTACTTACTTCCAAGACGTCATTACAACTTTTTAAACGCGAACACACATGCTATCAGACATACTTGATCACCGTACAACGCATTAAAGTCACGGGACGTGTTTAATCTATAATGCGCCTTATCGCAATATTTTCCATTTCCGGGGTAAAACCGGGAACGTCGGCGGGGCATCGCCAGGGGAAATAAGGAAGGCTGAGTTTCACTTTGTTGTTTTTTTTCCGCGACGGGGAAATTTTTCGTACTTTCCTCTTCGTTTACACTTACAGTTACCGGTGTTTCTAGCTCGATTGTTACTTGCATTCCGGTCTTTGAATTAAATATAGGAGCCGGGCAAAGGGTGAAATGTCTGGATTTGCATTTCGCTTGCAACAATGAGAAAAGATTGGAGTTGTTTCAACGAGTTTAAGTTGTAAATGAAAAATAATAAGATTGGTATATATTCACTTATGATATGGGTTATTCACTTTATTATAAAAGGCCAAGTTTTCTTATTTAGTAGGTTTTGCGCTGCATGGTGTTACTATTTACTTATGTTTATTATATAATTCGAAAGTATTGTAATATTTGCATTCGAATAAATTAATTTGATGATAAAATACTGAAGAGGGATTCTAACCCGCAACGCGTAGCTCTCAAGAGAGAGTTGTTTCGATTAGATAGTTACTAGATATAATATCTATTAACAAACGCGGTTTGCTAGTAAAAAATATTTTCAAACGCAATTACGAACGCAGAACAGTAGTTCAGGTTCAGACACTTTGCAACTTAATAAAAATACATGAAGAGATTAATGGATATACTTCTAATTCAATATGAAACTATCGCTATGTATATAAATCTGTCTTGACATCAATAAACAAAACGCAGTGAATCCTAAGTTTCCTTCTAGTGTAGTATTCAACTTTCTAATACTAAATTAAAATAAATATAATCAGTTCCAATTTACTTTTACCTTGAAGTTCCACCATGAACCCACAATCTGTGTCATCTGCTGTGTGGTTCGATTCCTGGTCGGGTCATTCTAGAAAACCATTTTTCTATATCTTGTCGGATTTAGGTATTTAGTGTTAGTACTAGTTGTTTCTGATTCTATAATAAAAATGCTTTAGCTACTGACTTTGGAATTAGAGCAATGTATGTGATGTTGTCCACATTTATTCATATTATGAATGAATGAAATGAAGTATAACCTTATTGTACATCATAGAATAAAATTTACAGAAATATGAATTAAAAAAATTATATTATATTTTTATGTAATTGATTAATAATGTTATTTTTAATAATATCTAGCATGTTTGTAGTCTCTAAAAAGCAGTAAAATAGATAGTCCATCAAAACAAATATTTTTTTCATATTTGTTTCATAAAATTTTCAGGCAATATCGCTCAGGTATCGGTAGCCGTAATTAGTTAATGTTCACGCTCATCTTCGATAATTTATTGAGACGGAGTACCACGATACCCCCTCTAAGTATTATTTCCCCCTACTTTGTACGGAGATCAACTCCCGGGAATTGTCGGCGGCGAAAAACTCAACCAAAATATTAATGCACAGGTTCTATGCTAAGTATTGACGTAAAATTTATAATATCACCGCCTCATCTTGATATTTCAAGCATGATCTAATTTATTTAGGACGTCGTGAGATTTCGCTTAGTATATTTTTTAAACAAATAAATAGACACAACCATGTGGTGTCACCGTGGCTAAGGTTTTAGACGTCGCATTGTCAACTTTTACTGCCTACATTGCTACTACATTTTGGTCCGCTTGTCCAGGTAATACTGAGGTAAGCCTTCGGTGAGTAATTTAAGCGAAGGTCGCCAATAAATGTGTAATACAAAATAAATTAATTAAGATGTCTCCATCCCCAAAATTTTATCTCACCTTTCTTCAAAGCTTGCTCCTCTCTGGTGTCGTAAATGTACCTAGCTGACAGCAATCACTTTTCAAGTTAGCAACATGCTCCTTGTCCATCTTCTTCCTCTACTTGCGAAAGAAGCATTAAGAGTCTTAAAAATTAATCAAAAATCTGATGTATAAAAATAAAGTAACGTTTTTTTATCACAAACAACATGATATGTTCAAAAATACTATTTCAATATATAAATTACAAGTACCAAAGTTCATTAGTCCTGTATCTTTAGATGAGCTTCAATAGTCTCACCGGCGGATTAATCAGGGATTGTTTTATTCGCGCTTTGCGTTGAAAAATTGTCGCCATCAGCCGAGTCGGCATCTCCTCTGTTATAACTCGATGATGCATCGCCTATTGAGTTTGTAATATTTTTTTACTTTAATGCCCTGCTTGTGCAAAGTTGCAAAATAATACTACAACAATGTGTAGCTATCGCTAATATATATAAGCTATATTTTAGATTTTTAGTTAGAAATTTACTTTCCGTTTTCCGTCAGTAATATTTGATTAACTATTAATCAATAACTTTGAATGTTATTCAGATTGTCATGTCACACGGTTGTTATAGCTATACTTCCGAACTATTCATGGCAATCCATTTAAACATACACTAATAATTTGTTGTAATCAATTAAAAACATCTTTACCTATGATCTGAACTATGATCTGTTTAACATTGTCAATATTAATATAATTTTTTTTAATCTAATGATTTTTGCAGATGTTTCGTAAACACCTGAGGTTTGTGCACTCCTGCTACTTATATACCCTTACAATGCCAAATTTCAAACTATTCTATGCAGCGCATAACGCTTAAAAGAGAAGGGAACTACTACTATTATATTTAACACCGTAATTGTTATTTGATAAGTAATAAAAATATTTGATTTGATTTTGATTTGGACAATTTTGTGTGCACGCATTTATTTTTTACAAGATATAGACATACTATTAAATCTCGCCGTGTAGTTACAGCGTAACTACACGGCACGGTATAAACATACCACCCCCTTTTTTCCCGTGGGTGTCGTAAGAAGCGACTATGGGAAAAGCCTTGGAAATGCAATTGGCTACCGTCAGATGACCGAATAATCTACACAAAAAAAAAACTAGAACCAAAATTCAATAGACCGGTGACGGGCAGAAGCATCTAAGGTGCGAGATGTCTAGTATTGCGATCGCCAATCAGCTTGTCAAGCGTGCCGATTATTGTAATCCCTCCCATATGGGAGAGGCCCATTTCGTGCAGTGGACTTTTAGTGGCCCTTATGATGATGTTGGTAGAGAAGAGTAAATGCAGTATAGAATTATTCGGCGCAATTCGCCTTTGTAAACGTTTTTTGGTGTAATAAAAATTAAATAAAAAATAAGTGATGATGATAATGATATTCTTAGAAAATAAAAGAAAGAAATGAATGTCCCTTTGTTCGAAGTTATAATTTACTTAAATAATTTTTAACAGTGGTAGAGCCACGCATCTGTTTTTGTTGTTGCATACGTGGGCCGGCTCGACCGGGGAAGTACCACGACCTCAAAGAATACCGGCGTGAAATAGAAGTTTAACAAACTTCTGCGTTTCGTCTGGTGAGTGCAGGTAACCAGAGGCCTACACCTTTCTCAAAGGCCGGCAACGCATCTGCTATGCCTCAGGTGTTGCGGGTGTTCATGGGCGGCGGTAATCACTTACCATCACGTGAGCTATCTGCTCGTTTACATCCTCTTTCTATAAAAAAAAATAAAACATGCAAACCAACATAGGACTTACTTGTTTTGAATTTCGGTTAAAAATAACAATAATGGTGATTACATACAGTTTGTTACGATGTCTGTTTCTTAGTGATAGGTTTCCCCGTTATAGGTCGTTGTATGATAATTATGTCATACACGAAGACAACACAAAATACGAAATAAAGAAGTTATATTTTACTAGTATTCTGTATCGATGTATATCCTTCACGGCTATCCGTACTTTTTCCATAATAAGTTCAATCCACGCGCCGTGATTGGCTCTATTCCCGAGGGACTAAACTTCGTCAGCAAATGAACTGGAGCTAACACCATAATAATTTATAAGATATACAGAGTTATTTATTATATTCTTTATAATACTCGAAGGAAATCATTTGTAAATAAAAAAAGATTCTTTATATACCGCTAATTCTTTCTAAAATCCTCACCTCTTTGTTTTTTTTTTTTTTTGAAGAATGTCTGTGTCCAGTACTGCAAATCTATGTAAAGTGTAAGGACAACGTAAAGATTACTTAAAAACGTTAGTGAACTCATTTCCTTTTCTTTGGATCTGAGATTGAAGGACTGATAATTAAAATTTTTACAGCTACAGCGCTCAAAGAAGGATTCGAATCCCAAACGTACCAGTTGATTTTTTAAATTTCTCTTTTTCTTCAATAGCAAGCTTAGCATGACTTATATGTTTAAAACTATTCTGATATGACCTATTGTGTTACGATTTTAAGGGTATAAATAGCCAGCGTAATCACGTGCTTGTCACTTGTCACTTGGCCTGGCATTTGTCACCCGTGAGGTCTAAGTTGGAATGCCTCATATGAAATCAAATCAAAATCAAATCAAATCATTTATCGATAGTCGTTTTTAATCTACCACAGTTTTGTAATGAGTTTCCTCTAACGGAGAAGAAACAGGTGAAAGAAACTCCGTAGGATTCCTCTTCTTTGGTCAATATTTTCTTTTATAATAAAATATATTATACAAATGTGATATGATATTTTCTATAATTTTTTTTTACTTTAAATAGCTTGGGAGCGATAACCTCTTTCCCAGGGGTTACTGTCATTAATATATTCATTTATATTATAACAACCCTTCTTACAAAGTTTTTCTTTAATAAATTTCTTAAACCTGTTAATAGGCAGGCTTTGCACATCTTATACTCGTACCTCAAGGGTGACAACGCATTTGTAACATTCTTACTTCTTTATTTCTTACCATACTTTCTTTGAAATAATTTGCAAGTGTTTTTGTTTTGCATTAGCCACATACCATGAGGTGGTCTGTTAGCTCACTTTTCACCCTACTGTACAAAAAAACCAGTGTGCCAGTAAATACTTCAGTGAACTCGTACACAGAAAGGAAAAAGACTATGTTCGTGTGAAAAGCACATCAGCCGCAAATAGAAATTGCTTATTAGGTTTAAGTGAAGAATCATATTCGTATAAGTTGCACGCACAAATGGATTACATTAACGAAATAAAGTTAGGCAGATCGTTGTCTTGTGGTGAATTAGAGTATCTACTTAACCCTTCTGTTTTAAATATTACGCTGTCAACTTAATGTACGTTCTAGGTGTGTCGGTATGGTCAACAAAAGAAATTGATATCCGTACATATATGTGATTTGGAATAAAAAATAATTTTAAATGTTTTGCAACGTATTTAATTATACTTGAGCAAAGCGACAGTTTGAAAGAGTTTTGAAGTAATATTTCATTGCGAGAACTTTTCATTCTTTGCCAAAATTAACACTACGTTCAAGATCAACCTAGATAATATATTTACTAACTTAACAAGGTTGACACAATTTATCCAAAAGATACGAATATTAAAAAGTGGTAATTAGGTACTATAAGAAATTACTCGTAATGGTCTGCTGTATATTATTCTTATATTTTTTTTTAATTTATTTTTCTATTTAAAATCACAAAAATACTTACACGTGCGACTTATTTTTTTTTTGTTATCCATACAACTTGTTCATAGTATACAGTGCGTGATCTCCTCTTTATCAGTTTATTGTATGGGCTTTTGTCACGGATAAATTTTCTATGAAACTATTTTTCTTTAATCTTCTAAAAAATCATTTTGGAATAAAAATGATTATAGAATATTTTTTACGAGGTCATATTTCAAGTTTTTTTTATGGAAAAAGTGGCAAAGATCGATCGGCTCATCTAATTTGTAAATAATTACCGACGTAAATCAAGAATTGCAGCTGCATTATCATCCCTTCATAAAGAAATTGGAAAACAGAGAGATGAGGAAAGGGAGAACTTGAGTCAAATCCGGATGGCTCACTCACCGGGTGAATTGCACAAGTACAATTCGCCTCCTTGTTATGCTTGTATTCTGAATGGCCATAGTCCCACCCTGTTTGAGACGGCTTATTTATATAGCACTAAAAGCTGCTGCTTGGCTTGTGTAAAATATACTGGCCAACATTTTATATTTTTTTCTAAATCTAAATTAATCAACTTGGAGAAATAGAAAAATATAATCTGGAGTGTAATCTGGGATATATCCTGATCTCATGAAGCAAGTAGAGTATTAAAGTACGGACCCCACTAACTTTAGGCCTATTTCGGTACTACCAACACTTTAAAATTTTCGAAAAAATTATTCTTTCTCAACTGTTAAGATATTTTAATTTAAACAAACTATTACACCACAACCAGTTTGGTTTTACAAGGGGTCGCTCAACAACCAATGCTGGTGTTAAGCTAATTAAGCTTATATGTGAGGGTGCTTATGGTGTCTTCTGTAATCGCTCTCTAACGCTTTGGTTTGCGTTCATCATAAAACACTTATCAGGAAATTATGGTATCAGAAATAAGGCTCTTGGCCTAATTAAATTATACTTATGTAGTAGAATTCAAAGAGTTGTAATCAATCGTGCATGTTCCTCTGGATCGACGTACGCTATGGGCGTTCCGCAGGGTTCGATTTTAGGTCCATTTCAGTTTCTCATTTATATTAATAATTTACCTTGCTTATAAGGGAATAAACACCATATAGTATTATTTGCAGATGATACTCTCTATACTCTGTACTACTCTGTAATATTTAAAATCAAACGACTTGTTGTTACACTTGATTCTATGTCAAAGAGGCAAATGATGCTATGTCCAAAATAATCCACTGGTTCAATGCTCATAATCGATCACAATCAATCATTTAAATAGCAATAACACTAAATGTAAACAATTTTCAACACCTAATGTTAAAAATTTGGGTGGTACCAATGTACTATTAATAGAGGAAGAGTTGAGCCTTGTGGGTACCGCTGTTTTTCTTGGAATAACTCTTGATGCATACCTTCAATGGGGCCTGTTCAATGAGTTCTGCAGCACATGCTGTAAAAAAATAAGGTTCTTAACTGATGTACAAACTAGACTAGTTTATTTTAGTTACTTCCATAGCATAATGTCATGGTATTCTGCTATGGGGTCATGCAGCTGACAAAGAAACAGTATTTGTTTTAAAATAGAGGCCAAAAATGGTCTATATATATGTATATCTGATGTGCATAATGTAAATACTAGGAACAAACACAAGCTTGTAACACTTACTAGACTCCACAGAGTAAGTAACTCGTTCAAAGGACGGTATATACGCTTCTACAAAAAAAAAAAACCAAACAAAATCTCGATAAATGTGCGAGTATATATAATAAATATCTTCACGTAATTCCCAATACAGGGGTAAACAGAGGTCTACTCTAGACAATTAAGTACCCTCGACCCACCTTCCACCGAAGATATTTTAAGGACAACGTGACAGGAGGTGAGCCCGTCGCCATCTCAATGTCCAAGCCAAAGATAAATTCTTACTTAAGTTAAAAAAAAATCCAATGGTACGAGCCTGCCAACTGGGGATCGAACTCGGGTCTCTTGACTCGAAATTCCGACCATCCAACCACTCGGCTATCGTGACTTCAATATTATGACAGTAACCCCTGGGAATTAGGTGATCGCTCCCAAGCTATTCTAGAAAATATCTCATCACATTTATATAGTATATTTATATTATAAAAAAAAGGTTGACCAAAAACGCTCATGTACACTCTTCTGTCGGTGAATATGATGATTTGATTTGATAGACATAACAATAAATAGCACCCATTACTATATTGTATTTTATTTAAAATATTTCACAAAAAAAAACTTTTCTGTGCGTGTACAAACTACGTAAAAACAGCGAATTTGCCTAGTAAAAAGAACTGCGAAGCGTTGCCAACCCCGTGTATGTTTTATTCAAATTTACTTACATTTATACTAACGGAAACGACCTCTGCTACCCGGAATTGTATTCCCTCGCCACACAATATATCTTCTTCACGCTGCCTGTTCAGTGCACTGCTTATTTATTCCTGTAGCAAATATGTAGAGAGAAGACTGATACGTTTTATTTGTGCTTATGTTTTGTAAATAAAATAAATGTATTTAAATTACTATGATAATATGTAAAATAAATGTTTCTTTGATTTTTTAAATGTCTTCAAATAAAAAGTCACGATAGCCGAGTGGTTGGGTGGTCGGAACTTCGAGTTGAGAGACCCGAGTTCGAACCCCAGGTGGCAGGTTCGTACCAATCTGTTTTTCAAAAACTTATATACGAATTATATCGTTGGCTTGGACATAAAGACGGCACACCACCTGTCACATTGTCCCGAAAATATCTTCGGTGGAAGGTGGGTCGAAGGGACTTGATTGTCTAGAACTCTATCTACCCCTGTTTTGGGAATTGCGTTAAGATATTTATTTATTTATTTATTGTTCAAATAAAAAGACCTATAGTAGTCTTTTCGTTTGTCGTTGTAAGATTTGTAAGATTTGTAGTGATAAGGCAGGCAATGGCATCGGGGATGTGTGTTATTGTACCCGTTATTGTTTCATTGAAATGCAGCAAAAGATATTAATGATTGTAAGCCCAACATGCCAGGTCGGAGGCCGGCAGGCTGTTATGTTGATGATAATTAAGCCCAACATTACCCATATTGAGACTAAATCAGGTACATAGGAACATTAATTATGTGCAACGTGTTCAAATTTCCTGGAAAAATATTAGCTTTCATTAGGCGATATAGCAGTTAAAACAACAGTTACTTGCACTTCCGTACCATATTTCTTTATGGGAGAAGGTGGCAAACGACTAATAAGTTCATCTTGTGGTAATAGGTTAGCATGAACATTCGCAACACCAGAAAGGCAGTAGGGGCGTTGCCTGCCTTTGAGAAAGGGTTTAGAAAATGGGAATACAAACAGTGAAGGACCCCCTGGTTGCCCCATTAGAATGTGGTGACGGTAACTTTATTCACCGGACTAAATGCGGTAGCATAAGACATAATATATCTATATTGATGTAAATGTAAATGATTACATATGGATGTATGTGTGTACAATATGTATACGGAGGTATATCTATAAAATACGGCAGCCGGTCGTGGGTTCGGCTCCCGCCCATGTCATTAGGTTTTTTAAATGTCTCTTATTTTATAAAGCTATGTTAGTTTTTTGTAGTTTATCAAGCATTAGGTGTCAATAAATGTTTTTTTTTATAATATATTGAACATCATATTGTAATGATTTTTTTTGTATGAATTTTTCCTGTAGATACCGACATAACGGTCCGCATGCGACCACTGCAGGACATACAACTCTCCCGTAAGGACGATTTTCAATAATAGCCATCCATGCCTTGCAAGCCGATTGGGATCACAGTCCCGGATGCCTCGCAAATTTGACGTCGCTGCCTGTCACCAGTCTGCTTAATTCTGGTCCGGTATTTTTCGAGATGGTTGTCTGATGAGTGAGGGAGAAAACATTTTAGTTTTCTCCCTCACTCATGAACAAACAAGTGAACAGATAAAAAAAATATTTTACAAATTGTAGTTTTATATAATGTATTATATAATTATTATATAATTTTGTAAAGATTTATTTTTTTGTTTTATTTGTTTTATTGTGGTTACATTCTTTATTGTTAATGGTTTGGTATGAATAATTCACAATTCAGGGTGTTCAGAATTCGAGTCAAAAGAACCGAGTTCGATCCCCAGGAAGTAGGCTCGTACCAATGAGTTTTACAAAACTTATGTACGATTTATATCGTTGGCTTGGATATTAGGACAGCGACAGGCTCATCACCTGTCACGATTTCCCACAATAAACACGGGTGAAAGGTGGAAAGGACTACATTGGCTGACCTATCTATCGGGTAATGCGAAGAAATAAAAAAAGTTTAATTATTATAATAATTGTAGTATAAGTTGTGAATGCATCATTCTTCCCGTCTAAATATTTGTCGGGCAGTATATTACATTTTTTTATTTATTTATACTCTATTGTACACTACAGAAAAAAAAACAAAGGAAAGGTTATAGAAGAACAGAAAAACTTATGAGGTAGGTACAAAAAGGCAGTCTTATCGCTAAAGAGCGATACAATTAAGATTTCTTACAATATTAGACAGTGTAAAAAATAAACTAACATGCTAATACTTAAAAATACCGAACCATAATTAAATTAAAATCATACAACAAAGTAGTTCACTAATAAATATCAAATAATGGTTTACAATAGACATACATGAAACTAAATAAACACAAAAGTTAACAGTTAGTGTTCACGCAGGCACACATATATAATTATTCTTCACGTCAGTTTATAACTTTCAGTGTATACTATTAAATTTGACAAACGGAGAATTTTACCTGGATTAATATTAATTTTTTTGAATTTCTTTATCTCACAAAAAAAGGTTTTGTAAATGACATCTGAAAGTAAGCTAACCGATTTTGATTTCTTGTATTAGGGGTCTGGAAGATAAAAGCTGCTATTTACTTCGGAATATTAAAGGATCCCGCGGGAAATGTGACATAATGCGGAGGAAGTCTCGGGCAGAATCTAGTTTAATGCCTATGCTGAAAACACCTGGCAACTATCTTCTTAAAACTATCAAAATAAACTCTACCTGCAAGATGTGGATGAATAATGAAAGGTTTATCTTTAGCAGGTGGTTCATATACGAAACGAAAACTGTCAGTCCACTGCTCATTATGAAACGTGCTCCGTCCTCAAAAAGGGAAAGTTTGACAATTCGTTGCCGGCTACCCAAAAGGGTGTTGAAACAAATGTGATATGTTTATGGGATTTTCATGTTATGCTAATGAGACTACATTACCTTAACTTGTTTAAATGAGTTTTGAAAATTTCATCAGAAAGTATTGAAATGTTTTCAAAAACCGGTTTAAATTATTATTTGTGCAGTAATAATTTAAAACTGGTTTTGTTAAACTTGTTTCATGAGTTTTATTTAATTATTTTATATAAGAACAGTGTAATAATGAAAACACAGAAAAATTTAAAATATTTTTTCTTCAATTAATACAGTAGCTATCAAAGCTTTCTTCTGAAGAAACAGAAAGATTATTAACAACAATTCATTTAACATAACTCTTAATATTATATTCTAAGAATTTTATTTCTTATTCTTTATTTTACACGATAATATAAAAATTCTTTCCCACATTCCTGCACAAACATATTACACACAAAGAGGACAGATTACTCATGTTTAAATTTGTTTTAGTCATATTTTATTTCTATTTTAACTTACACTTATACATTAAAATTAGGAAACTCATTAAATATGTCTTTTTTATCGAGAAGAGAGGCAAACGAGCAGGTGGCTCACGTGATGGTAAGTGATTACCGCCGCCCATGAACATCCGCAATACCTGAGGCATAGCAGATGCGTTGCTGGCCTTTGAGGCCTGGCATAAAGTACTGTCGTGCTCTAATGAGCACGCCAAGCTTCTTAGAGGCCAATTTGGCCTTCCCTTCCAAATTACCGCGAAACTGAACATTGCTCGATATGTCGACGCCAAGGATTTCGATGCTGGCTGAGGCAACTAGGGGATTGCTCTTAAAATGACGTCAAACGACGGAGGCTTTCTTTTTAGCGGTAAACGCGCAAACTTGTGTCTTTTTAGGGTTGAACTGGACTAAATATAGTCGGCCTCAGTCCGAGTTTGTCTAACAAAATCTCGACCTCACAAGTTTGTTCCGGTACTCGTCGACGTGTTTCCGAGAAATATTGGCACGGTCGGTGTATAAGGCATCGCCAGCGCTGTCGTCTGCATTGCAATGAATGTTACTAATTTGTAACAAATCATTGATAAGCAGAAGAAACAGGGTTGACGATAGCACACAGCCTTGTGGGATACCAGCGTTCACGGACTTGAAGTCCCAGCATGAACCGTCAACTACGACGATGAAACCCTTGATGCTTCGGTCTGTGAGAAAACTAGTAACCCAATTGCAAAATTTCTCTGGAAGCCCATATGACGGAAGCTTCGAGAGAAGCACTTTGTGCCACAGCCGATCAAAGGCTTTTGCTATGTCCAAACTTACTGCCTGGGCCTCCCCCTTGCTCTCTGCTGCCTCCGCCCATCGATGAGTGAGGTACACAAGAAGATCACCAGCTGAGCGACCCCTACTGACAGTCGCTAATCAACTGGTGCTGGTCCGATGAACCCAAAAGGGCATCGATAGAGACCACATAGCCTACCTGTGGGAACTATAGAGGCACCTATAGACGCGAGGGTGGTCGTCGCTGTCTATGCGTAGCTAAAAGGTGGACAAGTCCCTACCTTCAAGGCTGCCGAGGCGTTGAGATCATATGTCCTCTCTGACGTATACACAAACCCTGGCCTGTGGCACAAAAGAATGTTCCAGCTTGTACCTCGGGTAGGAAAGATAAGAGGTATCCGCCGGAGAAGATATCTGCTGCTCGGTAAGAAAAAGCAAGGCAAGCTTTGCCGTCTCCAGATGGTAGTGGACGGCATTTAGGTTGGAGTGTAGTCCCCTGATATTGCAAAGATCCACGGCATGCGTGGTAAGGGGTGCCGAAGGTTTTAGGCGCTGTTGCTGTAATGCAGGTTTTAAATTATGTGAAATATACGTATAGAAGACATTTCCCTTTTTTAAAAAAAAAAAAAGGGTTACACGGGCATTGACCAAGTGTGCCAGTTGGAATAAGAGAAACCTAATAACTTTTGATGAATTGAGGAATTTGTGTGTAAGACGACATGTGTTGAGGAGGACTGCTTTTTATTTTTCGTATTATTCATATTTCAAGTATGTCGAGATTACTTTGAAGAGCTTTGGGAACTACAACAGTTGTAGATATAATTATTGGTACTATTTTAATTGTTTCTATCAACGATTGTTTTTATTTCGGTAGTTAGGTCTGTATATTTTACATTTTTCTCTAAGTAAGTCGTAATAAGGTTGTGTGTGTTACGAACTGCTATATCGATTATTAAAACTAATTAATTTCCTAATTTCCAAAACTAATTTCCTAACTTTGTCTAGTACCGTTATGTCCGGTGTATTGTAATGTATAGTCTTGTATGTAATAATTGTCCTGTTACAATAAATTTTAAATAATTTGTTTTCTAACACTGTGCTTGGTTTATATTTGTAATAGGCAATTTTTTTAGGCACGAATTAATGAAAAGAAACGTCTGTGAGCAACCTTTTGATGAATGATTGCAGCAGCTTGATTAAGTCTATGTTTGTAGTTTGTTTGACTAACTATAGATTTGCATGCATCAATGATATATTAAATTGTTTCTGTGCTGCTTCGGCATCGTCTACATAAGGTATCTTCTGCTTTGGCATCGTCGGAGGGTGGATAAGCAATATCCGTTCACAAAAAAAAAAACACTCAAATCGTTTTAGCGTAAGGAATTAAAAACATTTTAAGAAATTTACTTCATAAAAGAGACATTTGATTTATTACATTAATTACGATAATTTATATACATTTATAAATTTTTTTAATTGAAAATAGTGGCAAATGAGCATTCGTTTCAACTGATGGAAAAAAATTCCCGACGCCCCATGTACACTCACGGAATCAGCGAAGCTGTACGTAGCGTTGCTTTTTTAACTTTACGAAAAGAGTTGGGAATATAGAATAAAAAGGAGCAAAGGATAGAAATGTGGGCCTCTCTGGTTACCACACTCGCCAGCTAAAACGAAGAAGTCCAAGATGCTGCTAGTTAACGCCAGAATTTCGCAAATTCGTGGTCCTGGCGGTCGAGTTGGCTCATTCAATTAGATTAGCAGCAGACGAAATATGCGCGATAAATATAGTATCGGAAACTGCTGTATCGATCAGCATGTTTAAAATTTAATATCTTTATAATGGCATACACTCGCACAACAATAGTTGCGACGTCAATCACAACAATCAACCGCAATTGACAACAAAGTGAATTACGTCACCGTCCGTGACCGCCCTCCTAAAGCTAAACTAAGCTAAACGCTAACCCGATCAGGCATAATTTGTGACCAATTAGAATAATGGTCCGCATTCAGTGATGTATGCATAGCATGCACCGAACATAGAAAACTATTGATCGGGAGTAGTCTAAAGTATTTTTATCATTTTAAGTAAATATTAAATGAAGGAATAATTAACTTTTCAAGATTTTTTAAACTATTTATAATCAATATTTTGAAAAGATTAGCTGTGTTACCCATTCTTAGCATCTCAATTTGATAAGTGTTTGCATTTATTAATCATTTTAAAAAGTCTAAAATTAAGTCACGATAGCCGAGTGGTTGGGTGGTCGAAATTTCGAGTCAAGAGACCCGAGTTCGATCCCCAGGTGGCAGGCTGGTACCAATGGGTTTTTCAAAAAATTATGTACGAATTATATTGTTGGCTTGGACATAAAGACGGAGAGGGGCTCACCACCTGTCACGTTGTCCCGAAAATATCTTCAGTGGAAGGTGGGTTAAAGGGACTTAATTGTCTAGACTAGACCTCTGTCTACCCCTGTATTGGGAATTGCGTGAAGATATTTATTTATTTTTAAAAAGTAACCCCTTAACTTTGTTTTGCCTAACCTTGTTAGTTAGTCAAAATAGAATTTTTGAAGTCTTTCTGTGCAAAAACACGATCGTTTATTTTGTAATTACTATCCTGTAAAGATTATCAAAAAATTATTTACGAATTATATCGTTGGAAATAACGTAGAATATTATATTATATATTAATATTCTCGTAGAACTGACAACCGTCGGGGAAGAAAGGTTCTCGAGTGGCAACTTCGTACAGGCAAACGCAGTGGACGACGCCCACGAGATGGAGCGACGACTTGCAAAATATTGCGGGAAGGTCGATGGATGCAGGTGGCTGGGGACCGTTCACTGTGGAAAGTTTTAGGGGAAGCCTACGTTTTACAGTGGACTCTTGATAGGCTGTAAAGAAGAAGAAAAAGAAGAAAGATTATCCTGATGTATTTATTAAACAAATTAATTTTATTAATATATTAAGTCGAAAAAAGTTACCATACATATCAATACAAAAACACACACATAATAATAAAAAAACACACACACACACACACACACATTACATATTTAACAAATATTCTGTCGAAACTTAAACGGCCAAAGCTCCTGAATCGCTTTCCCTGTTCCTTAATAAATGTTTGGGGATGCGGTCGTCCAGTGGCAGCCGTCAATGTCGCAGATTGTACTAACGTATCTATCCTAGCGCGCTGGTAAATTTTGTATTGGGTGTGTCTGCCTATACTGCCATTATATTTGGCCAGAACCCTATACTCCAGGTTATTTAAAATAGTTAATGAATAATGTAATGATGATGACACACAAATCATATAAGTATATGATTTTTCCAATTATTGCAAACTTGACGCAAAGTTTTATACCGCAGAAACCATGCTTTTTTCAGAAAGACATTTTTGTATTTGTTAATTAAGGCTATCAAATATCTAAATGCCAAATTTTATTTAAATAAATTCAGAATTACTTCGAAATTGAGTAACAGATTTTTACAAATCCTGAAATATATTCCTGCATACCATAAACTAGGCGGACTATAGAATGGGATAGGATAGTATAAAATAGGAATAGAAGGATTAATGATGTGTTCCGTTCTTTATTTATTTAGGCTTACCAACAAGGATTACATCGCAGCAATAAACACAAAACTTAAGTATTAAAGATTTTAGGTAAATGTATCCTTAGTTAAAGGTAAACACAACATTCATATATGTACGGTCTTCGGAAGAACATCTTTTAAGATCAATAATGATAACTTTATAGCTATATACCAAAAGGGTTTGAACACGTGCCTAACAATTATGTTCACGACCGCACACGCGAAACTATGAATTACGAGTTAATTTATTGAGGCGTGTCCATACGTCCCACCGGGTATTGGACATCGTGTTGTAAATATATTCGTGTGAGCTACTTATAGATACTAGACATGTTTTGGTGAATATATGGCTTTAAAATGCTTCATGTTCACTTCAGAGAGCCACGATAGCCTAGTGGTTAGATAATCAGAATTCAAAAAAGTCGACTAGAGGTCGATTCCTAGGAAGAAGGCACTTATCAATGAGTATAAAAGGTGTCAAAAACGAATGTACGATTTGTATCTTGAGTCGATGTTGTGCTTGAACAATAAGTCGGTGATAGTTTCGCCATCTGTCAAGTTGTCCCAAATAATGTTAAGCATCGGAGAATTGTCAAAACGACTAAATCGTCTAGACCTTTTGGGAAATGCGTGAAGATGCGTGAAAAAAATACTTTATATAAATATGCTTTACAGCGGTAATATAAGGCAGCTTTTAATCACGGCAGGCAGGGCTGACATATGGGTCGGGAATTTTCCATATTCCAATTTTCCATATAGCAATTTTATTTATTGAAAGTTAAAATAGTGACTTTCGGCAAGAAATTTGCGATGTGCTGGAAGCAAAACCTTTTCAAGCTATATCAATTATTCAATCCCGGTGTTTGTTGTTGTAAATACAGTGATCGTAGTTATCGTTATCGATAGTAATACTGTGTAACGTAAGTACAAAAGGTGTACAGCAAGTTATAGGAATAGCACATAGGAATATACAGTGTTACAGTGTTCAGAGTTTTCGAAAAAGATTTTACTTTAAATTAGAGTGATTGTCATCTCATTTATCCCTCTCCTCTCCCCTTCCAAATGCTTTTCTTAAAAATAGACAATGTTTGCAGCAAAAGATTTCTTAATATTTATATGACACAAACGCTGTTTTTTGCGCATTACTTGAACTACCTTCCTACTGTGAGCCTAATAAGATATATGAAAACTAGGAGGTCGGCTACACATATACATATTACGGTAACACAGCGGTTTTGCGGAAGTTTATGAACGTCAGTAAACATTAGATTTTATCTGCTTGCTCCTCCCCCGTTCTCGTGTATGTATTTTACAATTTGTCTAATCTATAATTTTCTAATTTATTCATAATCTAAATTTTCTAATTAACAATTTTAACTAGCAAATTCACCTAAAGGACTCAAGTTACCTGTGATAGAGACGTAAATAGTCAAAGTCTAATATCGTGGTATAACTGAAAACTATTTGAAACTTTCTTCATCCGTTATAATTATAGTCGTTATGATTGAAAAAAAAATATCATCAACATGATTGATGTCCAAAAATTGGAGAAAGCATAATATTTATATATAATAATTTAAGTAATCGTTTACATACGTAGCTGGAGAAGTGAGCAATTATTTTGATAAATGTTCAAATCTGTACATTTATCAAAACAATCTACGTTTACGTACTCAGGTGCTCCGTTTAAAACCTTTTTCTACGTGTCAGAGATACCCTTATCAATCCTCGACTAATTTATGTTCACATTTGTTTAACCAAAAAACGTTTAAACTTAACGATTTACGGTTCATGCCTGAAGTTTCTTTTGCTATATATTGTGCAAAATATAAATACACATTTAACGTTTTGTTTGTGTACATATTATTGTCAAATTGTTAAAAAAAAAAGCTTTATCTGGTAAGAAGTTAATATTTAGAGTAAATTTCTCTATATTAGAAATACCTAGTCAGGTCATAAATTCTGTCACATGTTTAACCTAAAATAATTAAAACAAGTTTATTCATTATGTAACTATTTATATACCAAAATGAACTTAACAAAACAGAGATTCTTATAACACTAAAGTTTATTCAAAATAACATCCGTAATTTTGAATACAGGCCTTCAATCTGTGCAGCCAGTCGTCTATCGCAGCACGGTCGAGGTCCATGTCAATATCGGCGGCTGCCTTAATCAAGGATGTCTTGAGTGACTCCAAATTGGGATGAGGCTTTGAGCACGCCTTTTCCTCCAAGTGTTGCCATATCTTGTAATCTAACGGATTCAAATCTGGGCTGGAAGAGGGCCAGTCTTCGTGCCCGATGAAGTCGATTTCACGCGCCGCTAGCCAGTCTTGTGTGCTCTTCGCTCTATGAGCTGGCGCCGAATCTTGTTGGAATACCCAGTGCCTGTTATTGAACATGGTATGAGAAACAAGTTCCACAAGGTTCGTCAGGACTGTATTTTGATACACAACTGCATTCGTTTTTACACCTTTCTCGCAAAAATGTACCTCTGGTAAGCCCCAATAAGAAACTCCCAACCATGCCATGAGCGAGGATGGAAAATGACCTCGTTGGACACGCGGAATACGGTTGCTCTCTTCTTCACTACTGTGTACACCTTATCATTTCGTTTCTTGTAGCTCTCTTCTACGGTAAAAATTTTTTCATCCAAAAAAAGAATTTCCCAATATTAATTTCCCGCGTACCGCTTAAAAGCGGTAGCGCGGCATCTCTTCAGTCTCAGGTGCATTAGACGAGCATTCAAACAATGTCATGTTTTTCTTCGATATGCCCGAAGCCCTAAGTCTTCATTTAATACCCTTTTAACCGTGGTTCTGCTTAACCCCATCTGAAGGGCCAACATTTTCTGCTTACGTTTGGGATTTCTTTGAATTCGAGCCTCCACAGCTTTTAGCACTGCTGGAGTCCTAATAGACCGAGGGCGACCACTTCTTGACCTATCATCTACACTAGAGTCTTCATTGTATCGTTTGATCGTACGATAAACGAATCTTTCGGTTATATTCAAATTTTTCAGTACGTCAAAAACTTGAATTGGCGCGTAACCGCAACGATGCAACGCAATAACTGCAACACGGTCTTCTTTAAGCGTACACTCCATATATTTAAAAATGAGTAAAATTCTAAAAAGTATGTAGTTTTATTTTCATGAACAATTCGAAATTTGAATTCAATAAACTTTTTTGTGGCCAGCATTCTAAAAGAAAAGTTTTTACTGTGTGACAATACTTATGACCTGACTGGGTATATCGCAGGCAACAATCAACTATGTAGTACTATTTAAAAAACCTGGTTGGGTTTTGATACAATATGTATTTTTTTATTCACTCACGAATGTGCAAGGCTAACCATAGTTTTACTGATTGCAATAACAACAAGAAATACAGAACAGAATTACAGTTTATGTGCGTCGAATCACTTCGCTTGTTTAAACAAATAATCTCACGATTCTGTTAATTGTTAAAGAAATTATATAACTTCTCATATCTCCATAATATATTGTGTCACGTTGTCCCATATAAACTCAGGTGAACAGTGTGTGGAAATGACTAAATTGCCTATACCTCTACCGTAGTATTGTCAATATACAATCTATAACAGATATGAGGTTGTTTAAAAAGAAGATTTAATGGAGATTTTGATTAACATATTATTTAAATTCAGGAAAAGAAATGAATTAGAATATTTGCATCATTTTATAAAAATTCAACACTTTTTAAAAATAACTTGTTTAATGTTGATAACAAACATAAATATCAGCCACGCATTACCACCAATCGCGACAATGTACACCCTATTTGTCGTATATTGCCAGCTGTAAATAATAACGTGGACGAGCGCAACTTTATCACGCTAATTTATAGTCTCATTACGAGAACTCGCTGCATTTAAAACATGCGGAGTATGTTAATAATTTATGAAACAAGTATCCATTTTAAAATATTTCAGCGTATGAAATAACAGACCATTTAAAAAAAACTATGTAAAACATTTAGATTATAATTCGGGTAACAAGGGACTATTTTACTTTGCTGTCGTCATGAAACGTCGTCTGTCAAAATAATCTAGATTTTACTACTAGCCATAACCAGGGCTTTTAAATACGATTTCATTATCATCATTACAGGTAAAAGTGCAAGTTTTCCATGATCACCACGCGTGCCATTCAACTTGCACCTTCCACAAACGATGCTGCGCCTCACTGGTGTAGTGAATTTTAACTAATCTCTATAGTATATTATCTAAGCAATATCTTACGCCAATCGGCAATTTTTACATCTGCTGAAATATTTTGGCCCGACTTTCCGTCCTAGCAGAATATTAACGTGAAGTAGAGGCCCTCCTCCTTCGACTGCACAATTTCTTCTCTAAACGTTGGCATCGTATCTGCCGTCTTCTGCTGTTGCGGATATACATGAACATAGCATTATTTTTCTTTCATTATTTTTTTACTGCATTGTTTTTTTACACCTCTCAGTTCGAATATTGATACAAGCAACACTCGTTACATTTCTATGGAACCGTGGAGTAGTGAGGTAGTATCTGTTAAGATAGTTGAATAGCGGAAATTCATTATTATAAAAAAAATACCTTCGCGCGATTCCGAATACAGGGGTAGACAGAGGTCTAGACAATTAAGTCGTTTCGACCCACCTTCCGTGGGTCCGATTGCCGTTTGGTAACCGTGTAAGAATATTGCCACTCCCTTTCTACCCGTGGGTGTCGTAAGAGGCGACTAAAGGAAACAGCCTTGACCATCGATATGGCGGGATATACCAACTCTAAAAATATCATACCAAAATAATCAGACCCAAGATGGGCAGCAGCGTCTAAGGTGTGAGGTACCTGATACTGTGATCGCCAATCCGTTTACCAAGCGTAGCGATTATGGCAAATCCTCCTTGTAGGGGAAGAGTGTAGTTGCCTTAGAGAATGGGAGAGGCCTATGTCCTGCAGGGGGCTTTAATATGTATGTGTGTATGTATGACCCACCTTCCACCGAAGATATTTTTGGGAAAACGTGACAGGTAGTGAGCCCGTCGCCGTCGTGTAAAGTTTTTTAAAAAACCCATTGGTACGAGCCTGCCACCTGGGGATCGAATTTGTGTCTCAATTAGAATTCCGACCACCTAACCACTCGGCTATCGTGATCCTATCAGAAACAAATAATTGTTTTGGCATATAATAAATAATAAATAAATAAATAGCTTCACGTCATTCCCAATACAGGGGTAGACAGAGGTCTAGTCTAGACAATTAAGACCCTTCGACCCACCTTGCACCGAAGATATTTTCGGGACAACGTGACAGGTGGTGAGCCCGTCGCCGTCTTTATGTCCAAGCCTACGATGTAATTCATAAATAAGTTTTTGAAAAACCTATTGGTACGAGCTTGCCAACTGGGGATCGAACTCGGGTCTATTGACTCGAAATTCTGACCACCCAACCACTCGGCTGTCGTGACTTTTATTAAATTTAAAAGTGACTTTATTACATAATTAAAAAGATGTTATTATACATTTACATTGCAACGATTATTTTGAAAGATTGTTATAATAACATCTTAATACTGTCTATTAAATTGTCGTTGTTTATATCACAAAATTTAACAGATAGTAGTTAACTAGAAAGATTACATTATTGTACAAATTTCGTGCGTAATTTAAATAAATAGGTTAACGAACAAAACTGACCGGAAAATACTTAACAAAGCGAATACAAGGGCTTTGTATCATTATAACCGGTAATATTTCCCTCGAGATGGACATTAAAACTATCCGCGTATACCGAAATTCGCTAAATTTTCGCAATAATGGCTCCCGTATCCCGGTTGATTTGCCAATAAATGTACTGAAATGTAATGTTTAACGGTTCATTTAAAGCTCTTTACGGTAAAGTAAGTTTATTCCAGAGACAATACGCAATTAAGTTTCCATGTAAATTTTTGTCGGTAATACCCCGAACTGTGTTAAATACCACTAGGCATACCATACGCATCGCAGACTACAAAATAAATTTAATTTTAATCATGAAAACTTTATAAAGTTATTTCTTTCCACCGAATTAAAAAAAAAGCCGGATGCTAACAATTCGTAGGTATTTTTTATATCTATTACACGCTGTTTGTTCCATTGTAATATAATTAAAAATAAATAAATAAATATCTTCACGCATTTTTTAATACCCATATCAAACCGCGGATTATATAGTAAATATTACTGTCGTAAACCAAATATGAACTGTAAAAAAAAAAAAAATTTAAAAACAGTATTCGTCTATTTTTTCACTATTTACTTCAATTTAATCTATACAAGTAATACGTAACTCTATATACTACGTAACTTGAGATTAAACTGACCGGAGGCAGTCTGCGAATTTTGAGTCGTTCGGTCTATGGGGACGGAGCAATCCAGACGACATTTGCAAAGCCGGCGTTACGGCGGGCGGCGATTTCAGATAACATATTTAGTAAGATCTATTTGAATTCCTAGACTTTGACTTTCTGTATTATACATGTAACGTTATTTGAAAGTCAATCATGGAATTTGAACCCAAATATGCTCTTTCATATACTAAACAAAATATACTTTGATAGCTTGAATTAAGCATACATACCATACTGTTAGATGATAAGCTTCATCTATAGAGAACACAAGCGAAGCTTCTTTACCCCAGTAAGTATTATCATTCAGATTTTTATTTATTTTAACAATTTAACTTTATCTTAGATTTTAATCTTTAATCTAATCATTGGGTTGAAGGTACAAAACTCACACCGGTTCGCAAATTGGCCTTAATTATGGCCAAGTTACTGTGTTTTATACAACACAATACATTAACATTTTGAAATACACAAACAATACATAGGATTTTTCCAGCGTTATCAAAGCGGCCTCGATTCTTGCAAAATCTTCACGAAAAATATCTAAACCGAAAAATTATGCATGAAGCAATGTTATTCAATGAGGTGTACAATATTCTCTACACCCTGCATTCTAGCTCTTGAATATTTAAAGCGCGCGATGTCTCGCCGAGGTAAAATTCATTACAGTGCCTTGTAAAAACGCCGCCCCTCTTTGTTTAAACACAAAATCACAATAAACTTACTCTTGTAATGGGCTATGCATTTTGAGGAGACGCCATAGCTTCCGGGAGCGTTCTGTTTATTCTTTTAATCTACGCAAGTACCGCACATAACGGTTGTAGGGCATGCCTGTTTTAAATATTTATCGTTTAGACGAAAAGTGAAAAAAAAATTTCTTGTGTTAGTAATAGCACTAATAACTCTTTCACACTATAATTTTATTTTTCAGGGTTAAAAATATTCTTTTTATGACTGATACTCTCAAATACGAAAAAATATTTTTAAAATTAGGACCATAAATATGTATTTAACAATTAAAACATAGTAAGAGAATGAATCAATGGACATTGAAGGTCTAAACAAATACTCAATCCCGGCATGCAACCTTAGCATACTTTTCTAGTTAAAAGTCGCTACCCATCATCGGACTGTGTGTTCTGGACTGGCGTTTTCTTTAATGATAATACCTGCCTTCCTGCTATCTGTCGGTAGCCATAGCGATTTTCTCTTGGTCAGCTATCACGACGGCTACTGGTGACTATTAAGGTAATACTTTATTTACAGAAAAAATTATGTTAATATTTACAATACTTATTTACAAAAAACTATTATAATCGTAGAGCTCTACTCCTCGTGGCAAGGTACCAAGAACGCTGGCTGCATTTCCACGTTGAATGGCTAGACTTAACCGTTGAGCGAGAAAAGAACCAGACCTCTTGTCACCAGCGGCAACGATATGTCGCGGATACAATTCCTTTAGAAACTGCATCGCGCGGGTCTCTTACCATCCTCCCTAAATATTCCGCATGGCTCTAAAACCGATGGAATATTTATGGAAACAAGAGCCCTTCGGATGATTTCATTCAAGGAACCGTGACGAGACAATCTGCCGGCAATTTTTTGGCATGAAAGTCCTAACTCGTCGACGTCGCTGCCACAAGGACATCGATGTGGTTGACAAATCGATGCTCCCAATCGTATTCTTGACTATTAATGGTTAAACTCACACATTTTTTATTATAATAATTTGACATCCATTAGCCTAGTTCGTAATGAACCTGATATCGGAGCTTAGAGTTGTGGATTTTATTCCTAACGGAAAAACCATTAAAAATTATAGGTATTTATGTAATGTATTTATGATTTATATGTAGATTGTAAAGTGTTAAACTTATCACTATCCAACTACCATGATACGTAATCCTATTATGTAACTAGATGATGTGTGAGATTATTTAAAGTATAGCGATTTATAATAATATTACTTGAATTAGTAAAAGGTATTATTTTTTTTTTTGTTTAATCCTCTGATACGTGCAATAAATATATTTCTTATTATTTCTCACAACTGTAAGTGTACTTGACACAATATCACCGGCTGGCTAATATTCGTCATTTATTTACTACGAAAGTTTTCGCTTATTAACGAAGCCAACAACTATAACTAATCTAATTTCTTGTTGGATCATATCCTAAGGGAAGCGACGTCGGGAATAAGGATCAAAGTTGTCGCTAACACAATTAGTGAGACAGATTAGTTTCGGTCAGGATTGTACCAAGTCGCTCAACGCACTTACCTGACCATTTTGTGGAATGCAATTAATTTAACGAACGGGATATGTAAAGGTTTCAAGAACTATTTTGAATGGACAAGAAATGGGATATGTGTATTATAACTCTTGATGAAATAAATATTAGATAAAGGAATAACATATTGAACAATACAACTTGAAAGTATTACTCTGTTTCTGATGAACTGCTTTTGATATTAAAATAATTACATCTTTACTTGACTTACGCCTATTTCAAAAGTTTAACATCTATATATTATATTCAATTACGTCACGCATTCCCAATACTGTAAGCAGGTCCTAACATAATACGACCATCATAGTTTTATCGCAAAAAAAGGAATTAATATTTTTGATGAACTGCTTACGTTCAGATATTTTCATGTTTAATTTTATGCCTAATAATATTATTTAAAATATGGAATAGACAATATAGAGAAAAATAATAAAAAAAATATTAAGTCAAAATATTTACTTTAAATTAGAAATAATACTTTCAAAATGTCAACTTCTAACGTCAGCAATCCAATTCCATAATCATAAATAAATAATATTAAAAGCAAGTTATATGCAGTTTAAAGTAATGTTACATACATCCGGGCAGATATTCCCTAAAGGCTCGCCGTCATCTGAGGTAGCCAGTAACTACATGCTTGTTAACTCGTCTCATATATTATGAAGCTGTGTCAAATGTATCCCACTTCATATTTATACAGGATGCTTCAACAATTACAAATAACCACAAAAATTAAACAAATTTATTTCACATATATACCTAGCGGCCTGTAAAAGTCTACTACAGGACATAGACCTCTTCCAGATGGTAAATTTTCCATAATTGACAATTTAGTCTAGCGGATTATGGATCACATTATCAAACAACTCGCACTTAGACGCTGCTAACCGTCACCAGTCTGTTTAAATTTGATATCGTATTTATCGAGAAGGAAGGAAATGGCGATCATTTCACACACAATGGTTTTCAGGCTTTTCCCATCTCTTGCTACATCCTTGGAAAGAAAGTATTAGGATAGAATTGAAAAATTAATAATTTGTATTAGAAAAACAATAAAAAAATATTATTAAGACAAGCGATATAAGATGTCTTAAAAGCGATATCTTCTCTCCTTGTCCTCTTTCTCCTCGTAAAATTTAAATTTGTTTAAAAAGCTTTTAAACTAGTTTAAATGGATAAACACACATAACAAAGATCATAGTTTTGACATATAATTAGTATTATTATGTTGGTACAATTAATGTCTTTAATAGTCTTGTTTGAATACTTCATAATTGGTTTATGTTTAATTCTCTTTGGAATACATTTCACAAACTTTGTAATTTAACGTATGCTAGTGATTATATAATACTCATATCATCCTGTTAATAGAGGGTGATTCCAGAGAAGATAAAATAAAGGCTCGCCGAATGTCGTATGACGCGACCTTTGGGGATTTGCTCACGGCTTACTTATTTAACTTCATGTAGAACTATCTCCAGTCCAATATTTGCATATACTCACCGCACAAAGGTAGCTAGGTCATTTAAAATGCTCCCATTTCAGATTGTAATTGTCTTCTTTAACTTTATTTAATGTTTGCCAGAAAAGAAAGAAAATAACAGTAACCCAAAAAAAACTTATCTTTTATTTTGAACCTCAGACTAGAATAAGCGAAGAGGTGAAAATTAATCAAACTGTCGATAAGTACAAGTAGTAGCTTTTATTTTTATTTCTGTGGAACCTATACGTATATTTTTAACTACTTTGCCTGCGCACGATATCTACATATCTATCAAGCCTCGAAGGCTTGATAGACTTGCCAAACCGTGTAAATTCGCACTAACAGCTTGTCATCATGTCTCTGTATGATTTAAGTTCGAAAAATCCAGATGGGTTTCTGATTTTCGGCAAATGCTGACATAACTATTACATTTATGATACAATGAGGAATTAATTTACATATTTTCCTTATAAAAAGTTATTTTCATTACCGATTTACCTGTGTATATATATATATATATATATATATATATATATATATATATATATATATATATATATATATATATATATATATATATATATATATATATATATATATATATATATATATATATGTATATTTTTTTTTTTTTTCAATGCCTGTTACAGTTTTTTTAAAATATTCAATGGAAAAGGATTTGGAGTACAGGAAGAGCTGTGTGAAGGATTTCTGAATATAAGAGTATTAGTGTATTAATAGCAAAGCAAACAAAATGTTTCTTTGATTTTCTAGGCGCAATAAACCTTTTAGTGACCATTATCCATCGCAGATACGCTGACAGAAACAATAAAAAATTCTGTAGTGTAGTTATTTAGTACCTATTACTTTCATTAGTGTCTATATACGAGTACATTATTAAGCCTCTAAAAGAGTTTTCATGAATATTTCTGTACTAAACAAGCTTTTCCTAAATAAAGATGATTTATCAAAATAAATTAAGCATAAGACAGTCGGTAGCGAGTCGTCACAACGTTGTCAAATATTTACGTCGGGTTCACCGCGCCGACCGAACGTAGCGGATGTAATGTAGGTTCTGCAACTTGCTACAAAAATAGACGAATGTTAATACCTCTGTGTTTGTAACAAGTTACGTTCAAAATAAATACTATAATTGAAATTATTAAGAGCTGTAAACTAAATAATTTCATGGGCCCAGTCTGAACTGATATTTAAAAGAGAAGTTTCAGGATTATAAGGAAAATAAGCAGAATAATATGCAGCAGTTTAATTAATTGAAGAAAATGCTCTATCTTACTCCTGTAATAAAAATAATCTTACAATTATGTTGAAATTCATCAACACTCGGCTACAGAGCGAGCTAAAGACACACATATGTTCATACATAAAATATTTACTTACCTAACTTACTCTTAAAAGAACTACTCTGGGCACTCTGATGAAAAGTCGAAGTCAAAATTGCCTACACTAGTAATAAAGTCACGGACATGTCGTCGTGTCAGTTAGGTAAGTGGACTTGCGTTAATGACGAAATCTTGAAGAGTCGTATCAAGCAGACAATTTTTAAATTCTGACCACGAGTTTTTAAAATATCAAAGATCATTTAAAATATGAAACATTGTACAAAACGATGAAAATTTAAAAATAATGATTTCTTGTACAACGGGTTAACGTGACAGGTGGTGAGCGCGTCGCCGTTTGTTTTTAAAATTACTTTTAATTTTTTTTAATATTTTATTTCTAATTAACATAAGGTTTCTTATAAATTCTAGCAACTTATAACCTACTATAGTCTAGTATCTACGATTGGTAAAAAATAACTAATATACCTGAAAGTTGCTTATGTGAAGCCGCCGTTTGTGTAACACGTAGCAAGGGTAGCTCAAATCTCATGTGATTTGGTGCTTACAATCCATCATCGTCCACGACATCCGTAATAACATAGCCTCTCAGAATGCCAAATACTCGTACAAAAAATAATTCCACAATATAACAAGTTAGCTTTGAATTAATAGTTGTATTATTAAATAGTTGCTGACAACCTCCAGACATGGTGTGGTTATTGTAATATTATATTTATGTCGAAAAAAAAAATATGTATGAACATAATATCCTTAAAATTTTATTTATGACATATCTAATTCATTTAATTTAAAAAATATATCTTCACGCCATTCCCAATACCCCCTGTATCGACAAAGGTCTATACAATTAAGTCGTTTCGACCCACCTTCCACCGAAGATTTTTTTGGGACGAGACAGGTGGTGAGCCCGTCGCCGTCTTTATGTCCAAGCCAACAATATAATTCGTACATAAGTTTTTAAGACACTTTGCTATCAGCCTGCCACCTGGGGATCGAAATCAGGTCTTGACACGTGGCTTTGATTTTTATTCATAGAATATAAACAATTTTCTTCGGAAATTTTCTTACATTAATCTAACCTCCAGCTTTTGGTTACAAACACAATACTGCTTCAGCATGAGTTTTTTTGTATAAGAAACCAATTAAACATACTTATAAAATCCTTGTAAAAGTGTAAAGTTTTGGCTAGATTTCATAAATAAATATCTCCACGCAATTCCCAATACAGGGGTAGACAGAGGTCTAGTCTAGACAATTAAGTCCTCTTGACCCACCTTCTACCGAAGATATTTTCGGGAGCTCATTGCCGTCTTTATGTCCAAGCCGACGATATAATTCGTACATAAGTTTTTGAAAAACCCATTGGTACAAGCCTGCCACCTGAGGTTCGAACTCGGGTCTCTTGACTCGAAATTCCGACCACCCAACCACACGGGTATCGTGACGGCTAGATTTCAAGAAGTTATTAGAAAGTACCATTAAAAGCTGGTCTTGGGACCAGACTGGTTTGGGGCTTGATTATAAAAAAAATTCATAATGTTTCCTGTAGACCATTTTGTTAATTTTTTATTTTGATTTCATTAAGATAGCAGTCAAACGTGAGCCCATCATGATCAAAAAATATCTAGCGTAAAAACAGTAATATTATTTGTTATTAGTCAATATTCAATAATTAAAACAACAAAAATTAAAGTCAAATGTTGTTAACTGAAGAGACATTTGAAAATTTGATACCATTTTTAAATTTCAAATACAGTCCCCGAGGATCGAAGAAAATTAAGTGACTACTCGCAAGATGGCGCTTTTGTTAAATTTATATTGTGACGCGATGGGTGTGCGTACACTTAATATTCATTAATTCAGAGTTTAAAATGAGCACCAGCTCACTCTTCCGCATCGTTGCCGGGTTAGATTTGAGTGCGGTTTTGTTTCGAACGATTGGGGCTTAAAAGCAATACATGTTCATACATACATGTGTTTTATGCGGCCGCGCACTGTGGGATATGTAAAAACTTTGATACCTACACTCTTCAACCAATACCAAAAGGGTAATAGTTTTAAAAAACAATGAAATTTATGTTCCAATGGCAAAAAATAAGGATTTTGATTTGATTTCTCCAGGAGCATTAAGAGCAGTAAAATTTTGATAGGCTGTAAAGAAAAATAAGACCCAAAGGGGTTTGAGGTGCGGACTGCGAAACACCTTACGACATTTGTATTATCGTAATTTTGTATATATTTATATATTTAGCTGGCTTAAAGTATATCGAATTATAGAAAATATATTCGTTTAGTTTTCTACAGAACGAAATTATTACTCAATCGGAAAAATTTATAAAGTTGATACAGAAAACGCGGTCGGAGCAAGAAATTAAGAGTTGTGTCACTGTACCGTCCTCGGGGAAATTCGACCAATCACAGCGAGCGGAATTGCTCATCGTAGAATCGAGTAACACTGGGACATTTCTGGAAAATTTATTATTTGCGTTACTGTAACGTTACGTTACGTTTATGTAATTTTACTCTGTTGTTACGACACTAACGTACAGGTAATATTAATTGAATTTGTCACGCATTTTTCTTAACGAATTCAATTAATAAAAAATAAATAATGAATAAGAATATAAAAAATCCAAAATAAAGGAAAACTAATAAACAACAACAGTTTTGGAAAAGAAACAGTTTTGGACCTTCCACATGTACCCTCACTTATAAAACTAAACGAATATATTTTAAATATTTATTTTAATGTTGATAGGAAGACTGTGCATGGGCATTGTGATAAATCCTGCCCTTAGGAGATCAGGTATCTTACTAATACTCTTACAGGTTATAAAATAGCTATGAAAAAGTTTAAGGACAAACTTATAACATATTTTAAAATATTATTTCAGCTTTAATTTATTAAATTATTTTTCTTTTCGGAGTCCGAGTGTGTACCGGAACGCATAACGATTTATCTCGCACGTTTTCCCCAATTTCGCTCAGAACTTGTGACGCGAGCATGAACTGTAGGAGGCTTACAATGAAATATATTCTTACCTTATTAGTATTTTAAGTTCGTTAAAATGGCTTGCTAAGGGATTGTGTCGATTTATTCACTTTTATATGGTATGACTCTTATAGCTATTCGTGCCACATACGTTATGCCAATGAATTAATGCTGGTTGTGTACTTCCCGTCGTTTCGAATGCTTTACAGCATCTGTGATCACGGGAGATTCAGGACTTCAATGTACTGCCATAGTTAGCTCCGGCTGCCGTCAACTTTTATTAATTTCTTTTCGATTCGATTTACCCCGAACGAGATCACTACGTATGAATATGCATGTGGTAGCATCCAAATATCTTCACTAATGAAAATATCGTTTTTTTTTTCTACAATAGCCCAGGCAGAATCATCCTCGTTCTCCCAATTCTCAATTCTCATCATCTTCTTGTTTGCAAAGGACAATGTTTACTTTATATAAGAGAGGCCACATACACAATGAAAACTCATACACTCCTGCATCTTTCAGAGGGGGATGACACTTATCAAAGAAACTGACAAATTTTTCTCGGAAGCCGACAGAAAATATTATCAGTAGCTTCTCTGGTGTATGATGATACATGCAATGCAATGATGTATACATGCAATGGAATTTTACAGACTATTTATTAAATAATGAATATAAAAGAAAAAAGGCATCTTAACATAATAGCTTCTATGCTCCTACCAGTCAAAAGTGAAAAGAAATGGTTGTCAAAACATCAATAATCACCGAATCTCCCCAAGGAGTGACGCTAAATTCGGAAAACAACCGTAAAAGCTTTTAGAATTACAACGCATTCATTCCATACTCTTTGTTGTGGAACGCAAAGGCGTTCGTTTTTAAACGCAAAGCCGAACGTCATAAAGAAAAAGATTCGAATCTTTGTTCGAAATTTAAATCCCAAGTGAATTTACTCGTCACAACCACCGCGACGCTTCTGAATTACTGATTGATTATGCATTCGCGTCACGGGTGACATGTGGCGGGCGAAAAACAATATAACACTGGTATTTTTGTATTTCAAACGTTCCTCGAATGGATGAATGGTTTGTGTAATTTTACAAATGGGCAATTTTCATTAGTAAATATTCTTGATGTACGCAAACACTTCAGTACAGCAAAAATTATTTATGTATAAATAAAAATAAATAAATAAATATCTTCACACAATTCTAAATACAGGGGTAGACAGAGGTCTAGTCTAGACAATTAAGTCCCTTCGACCCACCTTTCACCGAAGATATTTTCGGGACAACGGGACTGGTGGTGAGCCCGTCGACGTCTTTATGTCCAAGCGAACGATATGATTCGTACATAAGTTTATGAAAAACCCATTGGTACGATACTGCCACTTGGGGATCGAACTCAGGTATCTTGACTTGAAATTTGGATCATCCAACCACTCGGCTATCGTGACTTATTGACGCTTATATTTATGTATGCTATTACAAATAAGTTGATTTCTAATTTTTAATTCTGGTTATTCTTTTGTTTTCAAATGTGGTATCCTGTAATTTATTTAAATGTTATAAAATTCGCAATTCCCAATACAGGGGTGGACATTTAAGTCCCTTCGATCCACCTTCCACCGAAGATATTTTCAGGGCAACGTGACAGGTGGTGAGCCCGTCGCCGTGTTTATGTCCAAGCCAACGATATAATTTGTACATAGGTTTTTAGAAAAACCCATTGGTACGGCCACTTGAAGATCGCACTCGGGTCTCTTGACTCGAAATTCCGACTACCCAACCACTTGGCTATCGTGACTTTCTTTATTCTTTCTTTAAATATTTTATTCAATATTATATTTTGTTATCAATTAGTACACCATATTACAAAAAAAATGTTTTAGAACCTTATAATTCAAATAAACATAATCACAATTACAAAAAATTTATATTCACTAATATAAAGTGCGACTTGAGCAACTCAAAATGGAAATGTAATTTAAAATTAACTCAAACTCATTAAGCGAGTGACCCTTCTCATAGCCAGCTTTTCATCTTGACACTACAAGACCTTTACTGACCCCACTGATGGCGACCGCAGATATCCCTTCATTGCCCTGCAACTTTACTGATAAAACAGTAAAGCCAAATGGTGCAAAGAGTTCCGCTCCCTGTTCAAAATTTCTATTGGGAGTTAAATGTGAACGTAATAAAAAATTTTATTTTGCTTGTATATTTCGAGGTAAGCAAGTTTTTAGTATGCTTAGCAATATATACACTAAACTACTTAATTATTTTTTTAAAGTACATTAAAAAGTTGTGCAATGTCTTTTTTGTTGTGGGTTTTTTGTGGTATCGGCGTAAGAATATACCAACCCATCGTAATAAGCAACTATGGAAGAAGCCTTGTAAATTAGAATGGCAACTGACTGCAAAATAATCAATTCAAATCAAATCAAATCATTTATTTATCGACATAAGAATGTACATTCGTTTATCGATAGTCATTTTCATCTACCACCGTATCGTAATGAGGTTCCTCTAATGGAGAAGAAACAGGCGAAAGAAACTCCGTAGGTATCCTCTTTTTTGGTCAATATGTTTTTACAATATAATGTATGATACAATGTGATATGATATTTTCTATAAATAGCTTGGGAGCGATCACCACATTCCCACGGGTTACTGTCATTCAAAAATATCAGATCTATTAAAGGCAGACTATACGAGTATTAGCAGTTGCAGAAAATTCTTCAATATGCCTTTGGCTATCGACAGATGGCGAGATAACACACATTTAGATGTAAAATAAAATACTTAATGTTTTGATACTTGCAAGAGTACAGACAGTAATGCATTAACACAAGCGTATATTTCGTTATATTTCCCTTATCTATAAAGATTATATCTCTAAATAAATAGCCAATTAAAATCCAAAAATATCGTAACGACAACTGTTTGTCTTGTTAGCAATATTTTTAATTGAGACAGACCCTGCGTGCAATGTCAAACAATAGTTTATACGACCACATTAATATGACCCTCTCTACATAATCTCTTTTCCTACTTTTGAGTTTTAAATGTGCATGTCAGTGCTGTTGCAGGGTGCCAGATATATTGGAAAGATGTCATACACGGGGCCGTTGTTTACCTAAACTGGGCAAATAATTAAGAATGTTCATTGGTTCTGTCAACAAAGAGCGGAGGCAACACGGTGTGATTGCCGATTGCCGAGGGAACCGATTGTTTGTCCTCCTTCAAATGTGTTGTTGATTGAAGTTTATTGCTTTTTGTTTTGTTCAAGATTCATATTTGCTGTTTTTTATTGATTATATTCAATTACTAAAGGCATCAGTAAACATTTGAAATATTACAAGTTTTGTAAAATAAGTAGATACTAAGTTAATATATACATATCTGTTTATTACAGTAATATTATCAATCACATATTTAATTCGTCGTTTTCATGGTGTCGTCAGCTCTTAGGTCCCGGGTTCAATTCCCGGACGTTTCATGTAGAAAACCACTTTTTCTACATTTTGTGGTGTACCTCATTGTGTACCGTCGTTGCTTTCCATTCCATACCATAAAGCTGCTTTAGCTACTTCTTTGGAATCAATATATGTGATGTTATACCTATCTGTGTATGTACAAACATACAAACTTATCGGCCTGTTAAGGTCCACTGCAGGACATAGGCCTCTCCCATAGGAAGGGTTTGCCATAGTCGCCACGCTTGGCAAGCGAATTGGCGACCGCAGTACCAGACACCACGCACCTCAGACGCTGCTGCCCATATTCAGTCTGATTATTTTGGTCTGATATTTGTAGAGATGGTTATCCAGCCATCTATCGGTTTCCACAATGATATTCAAGGCTTTTTCCCTCAGTCGCCTCTTGTCTTGTCCTTGGGAAGAAAGGGAGTGATAATATGCTTACGCCGTTACCACACGGGCCATGTGTATGTATTTATTTATTATTATAAGAAGTCACGATAGCCGAGTGGTAGGGGGGTCGGAATTTCGAGTCGGGAGATCCAAGTTCGATCCCCAGGTGGCAGGCTCGTACCAATGGGTTTCTCAAAAACTTATGTACTAATTATATCGTTGGCTTTGACATATAGACGGCGACGGGCTCACCACCTATCACGTTGTCCCGAAAATATCTCGGTGGAAGGTGGGTCGAAGGGACTTAATTGTCTAGACTAGACCTCTGTCTACCCCTGAATAGGGAATTGCGTGAAGATAATTATTTATTTATTATTAATTGTAGTTAATATGTGACTGGAGAAAGACATATTCTTTATTACATCTTACGTCATATTCAACTTCACCTCTATTAATTTTCATATGGATATGTTAATAATTATCGATGTTTCTGTCTACCCCTGTATTGGGAATTGCGTGAAGATATTTTTTTTTAATTAATTATAAATTTGATGCGAAATTTATGTTAACTCTAGGACCACTAGTAATGTTTACCCCTAGCTGGGCTTGAAACTTGAATTTTAATTAATTAAATTAAATATTTTAATAAAAATAATACGACGTGTACAGTGTTTTAAGTATTAAGAATTACCTCTCATAATGCTGCCAAAAAATAAATAAACTGATCGAAGAACCTGAAATACTTAGCAAGTAAAATACCCCGGCGCGTAATTTCTTTTTAATTCAAAGGTTTCTTTTGGGGAAACTTATTCGTTCCATTATTAGAAGCCCGCGTATTTATTTTGTCCGGGCCCGGATATCGCCCGAGAGATTCTCGGGTCATTATCCGGGAGCGGGACACGTGATGCGTGAAATTATTTCGTACTTTACACAATCCGGGGTTACGATGTGCGTATGCGCCCCTTGGACGTGGGGTGACGTAAGCAATACGTGGATATGTTTAAACACTTTAATAATCAACATAAATTAAGTAATTTCTTTGTTTAGATTACAATATTAATAATATTTAAATGCAATTAATTTTATTATAGTTGTTAAAAGGCTGAGGTTTTTATTTCTGTATTAACCCGTTGAATCACTTTTTTATCTATAGAAATCTATTTTATCTGCTTGATTCGAAGCTAGCTTGAGGTTAATAATAAGTTACGGCATGTGAACGGAATATAATAATAATAATAAGTGTAATAAAAGCAGTCTCAGAAGATTTGAAGTTTAAAAGATTTCAGTAGCATTACATTCAGCAAACTGTAAGTAATTTCGTTGCGGTATTTTAATATGCAGTACCAGTTTTTTTTTAATAATACCCAATACTAAATATACGTTTTAATAATTATCAATTGTTCAAATCGAACTTATGTTGTATTTATCGATATAGTCATTGAAGAATGTGGCGTGTTAGTCATGTCAATGTTAACATAACGTAACTCCAGCCCGTTGTCTAGGCATCCCTTGCTCGATTACGATTCCTATAAAATGAACTTGTTATGTGATACATCTGCTACAATGGCGTTTGACACCGTGATGCATTACGCCGCAGTTACCAGCCAATGTGTATCGAATACATAATTGTTTATTTAAAAGTGTTTATAGGAAACCCATTTGTGTGCAGTCTGATATAAATTAAGTGTTAAAATTGAGAATTACTGCCTGTTGTCAGTCGTCCGGTAATCGGACAAATAAAATGTTAACAGTCCGGAAGCTAAATAAAAAAATGTTAATTAATCTAATCTAGACTTTTTTTAATGCGGCCAGTTCATCCAGTCACTACGGATAGGGCGTATACTGTCTTGCTACGAGCACTAGGCCTCGACTGTCCTGCTACGAGCCCTAGGGTGGGCTAGGTGTTCATCCACCTTTCAATTATGGCCTGCCGAGCTTGAATCTTCATTATTTCCAATTCTCTGGGTGATATACAACTCCCTTGGAGGCGGTGGTCTAGACGCAACATATACGTATGTCAAAACCTCGTTTGCCTCCAAATCCCACGGAGGTAAACCTTGGGGAGTCTCTACCCAGATGGGAGCTCCATATACGACGATAGACCGGACCACTCCCAGGTACAAGCAGCGGTTGTATGCCTTAGGTCCTCCGACATTGGGTAGTAGCTGTTTTAATGCAGCTGCTGCCGCCATCAAGGCAGTTGTTACAGAGTGTATCTCATGTTGGACTTAACCTCTACACGAATATCAGTGACAATGATTTGGGATCCTTGGGGCAGTGCTTTCTGAGACCTGTGAAAAGAAATAGCTTCGGACCTATTAAGCGCCACGTCCAGTCCCAACATGCGTGATGATAAGAGAAGGGTTACATAGGTTGAAAAAATATCTTCACGCAATTCCCAATACAGGGGTAAACAGAGGTCTAGTCTAAACAATTTTGTCTCTTTTGACCCACCTTCCACCGAAGTTATTTTCGGGACAACGTGACAGGTGGTGAGCCAGTCGCCGTCTTTACGTCCAAGCCAACGATATAATTTGTACATAATAAATAATAATAATAATAATAAATATCTTCACGCAATTCCTAATACAGGGGTAGACAGAGGTCTAGTCTAGGCAATTAAGTCCCTTTGACCCACCTTCCACCAAAGATATTTTCGGGACAACGTGACCGGTGGTGAAACCGTCGCCGTCTTTATGTCCAAGCCAACGATATAATTCATACATAAGTTTTTGAAAACCTATTGGTACGAGCCTGCCACCTGGGGATCGAACTCGGGTCTCTTGACTCGAGTTTTGGTGGGGGTTCGGAGGAGAGTGGGGGGCCGTAATTTCGAAATTCCGACCTCCCCAACCACTCGGCTATCGTGACTCAACAAAGGTTGAATATTCCTAATGGAAAATTTCAATATAATAAAATCGGAGCGACAAGATAATAAAGCCAAATAACATAAATGTGTATTGTATGTATATTTACGGCTTAATAAAGATATCTAATTTTTAAAGAAATCTTACTCGACAGCACATAGATAAATCTTTAAGGGGAAAATAAATCAGATAAGCGGCTGTTTGTTCGAAAGAATTTCAATTGGGAGATGTTCGCACCTCACCTGTCGCGGCCTGTTTCTGCCGACGGGATATTAATGAGTTTCACCAGTTTTCCCCTCACTTCGCTTGAAATTTTCGCAACGTATACATATCTTTTCAGACATTTTAAATTATACTATACATTATATTCCAAAAAAAAAGATAGTATTAGAGATATAACGACCCAATAGCCTAGTTGGTAGTAATAGAAGTGTCGGCAGTTCAACGCTACGGGTTGCGGGTTCGATCGGTGCAAACATTTGTGTGACGAACATTAATGTCTGTACTGGAGTTATGTATGTTTATATAAATGTTTATCTATGTAAGAATATTGTATAGTTACTTGAAAACTAAGATAGCGGTAGGCTAACTACCTGTAACTTTTTCCCGAAATAGGGTTCGGTAAAAAGTTGGTCGGAAAGGACTTAATCTGTCTCTGGCTTTTCCAGTATAGGGTAATTGCATGATGATAAAAATGTTGAGACCTACTAATTTGTCCTCTTAGATTCAATTAGATTCAGAATCATGTAGAAAGATCGATAATTATTAACATTTTCATATGAAAATTAATACAGGTTAAGTTGAATATGATGTAAGATGTAATATAGAATATGTCATTCTCCAGTCACATATTAACTATAATAAACAATAAATAAACAAATAACTTCACGCAATTCCCTATTCAGGGGTAGACAGAGGTCTAGTCTAGACAATTAAGTCCCTTTGACCCACCTTCCACCGAAGATATTTTCGGGTCATCGTGACAGGTGGTGAGCCCGTCGTCGTCTTTTTGTCCAAGTCAACGATGTAATTCGTACATAAGTTTTTGAAAACCTCATTGGTACGAGCCTGCCACCTGGGGATTGAACTCGGGTCATTCGACTCGTAATTCCGTCCACCCAACCACTCGCCTATCGTGACTTATAATTAACTAGAAAATTACATATTCTACTTTAGATGGTAGAGCCGCGAAAAACAATTATTTCATCAATATTTTGTTAGATTTAAAAAGAAAATAATAATCTGTTGATAATTTTGAAATACTTTATTTACTTTCATGGAGAATCTGGAGAATGAACGAAGGAAAAAATGTCGCTTAGGTAGGAAGGAGAGGAGAGGTTATTTAGGATTTTATATAGGCGACATAATAATCGAGTGTTTCTTCGAAAACGAATTAGGAGTCACTTGAAATCCTTGCGAAATTAAGATATTCGGTCATACTTTTAAGACCAAAGATAAAACGGATAGACAGATTTTGAAAACGCTCAAGCTTATATAGTAACTCCTCTGTAGCATCTAGATAATAGGTATCAGCGTAATCGAGTATCGGTTGAATAAATGAAGTTGTAAGAGAAATTTTAGTTTTAAAGAGCAAGATATTTTGAAAGCGCCTCAGCGAATGCAAGGTGAAGTGGACTTTTCGGCTAACATCAGCGAAATGTGCAGACCAGGACAAATGGTTGTCAATAGTAACGCTCAAATTTTTGACAGTATCAGTATGGAGGCATAAACAAGGTTAATTAAGACGTGAAAAGATTTCATACTATCTAAAGTAAGTAGCTTCACACGGCGAGATTTTTTCTTATTTAATTGCAATGTTAAAAATCTTGGAATGTAAAACCCTAGAGTAGTTTTCGACTTACCACAGTTTAAATTTATATTTAAGCATCGCATCCCTGGGCGAAATAGAGAATAAATGGCAGGTGATTTGGACATAAAGACGGCGACGGGCACACCACCTGTCACGTTGTCCCAAAAATATCTTCGATGTAAGGTGGATCGAAGGGACTTAATTGTCGAGAATAGACCTCTGTCTACCCCTGTGTTGGGAATTTTATGAAGATATTAATTTATTATATTATATATGTACCTACACAAATAACTACTACACTAAAAATAAATAATAAGTACGTAACGTTGAGCAGATAATAATAAATTATAAACAAAATTTTATTTGTCACACTGGATTATTTTTGTGAATATACTCTTGAAAAAATTTTAAAAAAGAAAATAATAATCTGTTGATAATTTTGAAATACTTTATTTACTTTCATGGAGAATCTGGAGAATGAACGAAGGAAAAATGTAGCTTAGGTAGGAAGGAGAGGAGAGGTTATTTAGGATTTTATATAGGCGACATAATAATCGAGTGTTTCTTCGAAAACGAATTAGGAGTCACTTGAAATCCTTGCGAAATTAAGATATTCGGTCATACTTTTAAGACCAAAGATAAAACGGATAGACAGATTTTGAAAACGCTCAAGCTTATATAGTAACTCCTCTGTAGCATCTAGATAATAGGTATCAGCGTAATCGAGTATCGGTTGAATAAATGAAGTTGTAAGAGAAATTTTAGTTTTAAAGAGCAAGATATTTTGAAAGCGCCTCAGCGAATGCAAGGTGAAGTGGACTTTTCGGCTAACATCAGCGAAATGTGCAGACCAGGACAAATGGTTGTCAATAGTAACGCTCAAATTTTTGACAGTATCAGTATGGAGGCATAAACAAGGTTAATTAAGACGTGAAAAGATTTCATACTATCTAAAGTAAGTAGCTTCACACGGCGAGATTTTTTCTTATTTAATTGCAATGTTAAAAATCTTGGAATGTAAAACCCTAGAGTAGTTTTCGACTTACCACAGTTTAAATTTATATTTAAGCATCGCATCCCTGGGCGAAATAGAGAATAAATGGCAGGTGATTTGGACATAAAGACGGCGACGGGCACACCACATGTCACGTTGTCCCAAAAATATCTTCGATGTAAGGTGGATCGAAGGGACTTAATTGTCGAGAATAGACCTCTGTCTACCCCTGTGTTGGGAATTTTATGAAGATATTAATTTATTATATTATATATGTACCTACACAAATAACTACTACACTAAAAATAAATAATAAGTACGTAACGTTGAGCAGATAATAATAAATTATAAACAAAATTTTATTTGTCACACTGGATTATTTTTGTGAAGATACTCTTGAAAAAAATTTTAAAAGAATGTTTATTCGGAACCTTTTTGACATCATGTGGAACAGCGTTCCAGAGCAGCGTGGACTGAACAGTAAAACAGGAGCTACATGCTGTGGTATATGTACTATGCTGTGGTATATAATGAAGATATTCAAAATTATTATTAAAATAGGATGGGAACATTGGATCATTTAAAATGGAATACAATGCTAGCGAAATTCTGGAAGTACGCCTTTGACGTATGGTTGGCCATTTAAGCTTAGAACGATAATAGGATATATGATCATACTTACGTAGACCGAAGATAAATTTGCGATAAAAAAAAACAAATTAACAATAATAATGATAATAATTACTGTATATTTTTTTCGTAAAATATTTCGTTTAAACTCAAACAATGACAAACAAAGAGCTATATCTCTTTTTTTAAAATAACCCAATACTCACCCTAACGACGCTTTAAATGTCTTCATTTCATCGTACATTGAACGTCAATAAAAACACAAAAGTTTTGCTCAAATTGAATTTATTGCTTGTCAAATTTTCGCACTTGTTACTGTAGCTATTGTTGTGTGTGGCCATTGCTGGTAATTGCTTTAACACATGGTATTATGACATGGCGGCGAAAGGGGTGAGATCCGGGAATAAGATGGAAACAATATTAAGCTCCTGTAGACTAAATAATCAACTGACTTTATTGACAATACACAACTGCGTTAATACAAATTTAATAACAAAAAGCTCGGCTCGACTTACATGCTTAAATATTCATAAATGTACTATCCGTTATAAGGTTCGTGATTTTTTACGAGTATCTACATATCTATCTCTACATAAAATACTCTATATTGCACACCTACACAGAAAATATACAACGAAAAGATAGTCAAGATTCGCAAGGATGTGTAAAGGAATGTGTGCGCAAATGGCGGTCATATGGCTAAAAGCGATTTCTTTCTGACAACCGTTATAAATACATTTATAGGACAGGACACGTACTTATGAATATAAATAAATAAATATCTTCACGCAATTCCCAATACAGGGGTAGACAGAGGTCAAGTCTAGACGATTAAGTCCCTTTGACCCACCTTCCACCGAAGATATTTTCGGGACAACGTGACAGGTGGTGAGCCCGTCGCCGCCTTTATGTCCAAGCCAACGATGAAATTCGTACATAAGTTTTTTTTGAAAAACTCATTGGTACTGCCACCTGGGGATCGAACTCGGGTCTCTCGACTCGAAATTCCGACCACCCAACAACTCGGCTATCGTGACTTTTAACGTACTTATGGATTTACCATAATTGTCACGGTTTTAGCGCATTGTTGTTCCCAGTATCAGACACCTGGCACCGTAGATGCTGCTGCCCATCACCAGTCTACTTAATTTAAGTCTGATATATTTCAAAATGGCTATCCCGTAAAATAATCAATCCCAATCCCGCAAGGATAAGTAACGAGCATTAACAAGTTTAATTTCAATTAATAATATAATGATTTTTTTTTACTTTTGAAGAAAATTACACGAATTCCTTTAACCTTACATACACCTTATACATATACGAGTCACCGGGTTGCTGAGTTTTGATCTAGTGTTTTTCGCGATGATCATCTCACCATCTGCCGGCATCAGGCATTTCAAGGTGTTTCCATTAGTCGCCTTTTCGATAACCACGGGCAGAAAGGCGTTATATTCTTACGGCGTAACCACACAGCACAAGGGAAAGGAATCAAATAGTTATAAGTAATTAAAAATCTTAACACGGTTCAATCAACAATTTCTCTTCAAAAGTAATTTGGTTCCAACAATACATTAAACTAAAACTAACGGTAACTATACGTGGAATATACTTAAAGTGCTACTAAAAGCACCCCCGTCATTTAGTAAAACTTGTACCGGTATGTTGGGTTGCTTTAAAAGTGCTAAGCCGTGTAGAGACCGACGTATTCCCAGGGATACGACGCTTATCCATCAATATCTTTTGCATACGACCACACAGAGACTAGGAACATACTTTACTTACAAAGTGGGCTTTAACTATACGTTATACGTCAACGTGAAGGACATTTTCGCGCAACCTTTTTACTACCGAATTTTTTGAAACTTTTGTCGTTATTAAACAAAAGAGAAATTTAAATGCTGTTTTAAAAATTTGCTGGGTGAAGGGTTAAATTACAAATTTTGTCGATAGCTCTAAGATATTATCTTTTTTTTTTAATAAACTTTAGACATATTTCTATAATAATAAAAAATATCTTCACGCAATTCCCAATACAGGGGAAGACAGAGGTCTAGTCTACACAATTAAGTCCCTACGACCCACCTTCCACCGAAGATATTTTCGGGACAACGTGATAGGTGGTGAGCCCGTCACTGTCTTTATTTCTGCATCAAATATCCTTTTATCACAAAAATATAAGGAAGCATTGTCCTTTATATTAGTGTGATGAGACACAAAGAAGAAATTAATTTTAATTACTATTATATTATTAATTAGACCGTATTACAACATTACAGTAATGACGAAATTGTCTTCAGATGAATATAACGGAATTATCATCTAGCTTTTTTAATGATTAACTTAATTCAACATAACTGTCGTTAGACACTGACTCACTCAATTTGAATTACTGTAACTAAATAAATGTTATTTTATAAGTTTCTTTTTTTATGAAAAGGAACAAACCAGCAGTAAGTTTAGTAGTAGTTAGTAGGTTATATATTGTATTATATATTTTATTTTATTTGATGAAAAGAATAACCCAAGAAAATAAAAATTTTTATTATGCTGCTTTTATATTTCCTTTCACAAAGAATGACACGTGTCCCAATTGTTACCAATAAGGCTTTACTGATTTCGCATTCAATCGGCGCCGATATACCCTAGGGTGGACTTACTAAGGAACGGACGTCCGTCTATAAAGCCGCAGTTACGTCACCTACAAACGACATTGAAAATTACCTATTGCTAACAATTTTTTCCATCCAACTCCCAGTAGGCATCAAAACCGGGTAGGTGTGGCCAATTGATTCTAGACACTCCTATTGGCCGGTTTAAACCCACCCACAAATGTAGCAAAAATGAACGTTTCAGTACAACGTGCCAAAACATAATCGGCAACAGAGCCTTGAGAATTTCTCTCTCCCTTTCTCAAGTTATTTCGTTGTATTTCAGGACGGTGCCAACTGAAAGCGGGTTCGCATCTAATTCCCAGGAGAACGGAAAGCGCCATCTGGTAAAATGTGCGCAAACTACTCAGTTACAGTTTCGAAGAGATGGCGCCGGTCGTTTTCAGAAATGACTGGAATTAGTTTCAAGATATAAAGTTCATCTGGTTTCAGTAACTTTATTTAAAAAAAAACACATTCATAACTTTAAAAAATATTAACGTTAGTTGCTCTTATTTCTTTTAAATGATTGATTGATTTATTAGATTTTAAATGATGGACTTTGTTTTTACAAATTTATTAAAGGACATTTTAGTACAACCGTTTTATTGTAACACTGTTAAGCGGGTACGATGCCTGGAAGAAAAACTTTTACGATGTACAATTATTTATTATGGGTCAAATTACATGACTTTACAGACTTACTTACAGAATTATCAATGTAACTAATTGTATAAAACTTATTAAAATTGATTTTGTTTAAATTCAGATATAGATATCGAGTCTTTCTAACGTTTTCTTACAACGCTTTTTACTAGCTGTCCTACTATTATAAAAATATATAGACTTGAAAATCAATAATTGCGATACTTAAAAGTAATTCTTTTGCTAGGAAAAAATATTTTAAACAAAAAATTAGGCCGTTGAAAAAAAGGAAATGAAAATAAACACCCAAAAAGATCCTTTTTAGTAGTATAAATTCATTTTTAGATATAAATACTTTAATAATTTTGAGTCTGCGCCAATCAAAGTATCTTTTATTACATACTCAAAATCATATCAATACTATTTATAAACATGTTGCAATATATGACGACCCGATAGCCGAATTCTTAGTGACCCTACTTTCGAAGTGCGAACAACTCGTAGTTGCGAGTTTGAATCTCGTTACAGGTAAAGTCGAGTACAAATGTTCATACACATCACACAAATTGTGATGTGTATGAATATTTGTACTCGAGTCATGAATGTTTACATGAATATTTATATAAGTATGTAAGTATATTGTACCGTAAGACAGCAACAGGCTTACCACCTGTCACGATGTCTCATATAAGCTTCTGTGAAAAATGGGTCGTAATAACTTTATTGTCAACTAGAGTTCAGCCTACCCCAGTAAGGCAAATTTCGTGAAGATATAAAAGAAAAAAATACCATAAATATCATTTTGAATTTGTACGGATATTAATTCCATGTACGGATGTACGATAAGGGGTTCTCTGTAATTACGATAAGGAAACGTTTGGCGTCGCCTCAAAATTATTATAGTATTTATTAGACTTATATAAATATAGTTTTTTTTTTGCTTTTCCGTTCCCTTTTTTACGGCTATTTAATTTTTGTTAAAAAAGTTCTGTTTTTTTAATTTTTTGTGCGTAAAATTTATTACCGTCTGCATCATCATGCCCTTGTTTTTTTAGAAATCGTAGGGAAATATCTACCGTATACCCATCGTACTGCCCCTGCGGCAAGAGCAAGAACGAGTGATGTCAGGCTCGCACTCGACAAAAACCTCACTGTGTACCGCTTTTGCCGCATGCTGGCAGCCTGCGCTGGCCGCCTTCCTTGTGAGAGAATGACTCCTCTCCCGCTCCCACTAGGCTAGACACGCCGGAACAGGGACTCGTCTATCTCCCTGGCCTCCAAATCCACGTGGGTGACGAACGTTCGCCACCCGGAGGCATAGGAAGGGCTCAGGGAGCCGGGTGCTTGACCGAGCACCATCCCACCAATCACCACGCGGTGGTTCTGGATTTTGGCTCCGCCGCAGTCCATATTTCGGCCGCGGAGGGCAGGGCGAGCGGTGCCTCACAATACCGACATTATTCTCCCCCCGCGGCCCCACCTCAGCCGCATTAGCGTTGCGTCCCCCGTGGAAATGGATAGGGAGCATGACGAGACGTAATACCAAAACTCCTCATCTACTGCGACTCCACTTCGGCAGTGGAGGGCACGGAGAGAGGTGCGAAGGCAGCGACTCAAACACGCATCCGCAGTGGGCTGACGAAGCCCACTTGGAACGGCCACCTCGAGTCGGCCATGTGGGTTCCTTTTGGTTCACCGTGGGTGTCAAAACCACAATCGTTAAGTCCCACCGCCACGACAAGGAACCCGTTCGGAGGAACATCATCATCATAAATTATAATACATATAATTTAGATAATATATATATAATTTATATAAGATATAATTTAGATATAAAAATTCACGATAGCCGAGTGGTAGGATGTTCGGAATTTCGAGTCAAGAGACCCGAGTTCGATCCCAGGTTGGCAGGCTCGTACCAATGGGTTTTTCAAAAGCTTATGTACGAATTATATCGCTGGCTTGGACATAAAGACGGCGACAGGCTCACCACCTGTCATGTTGTCCCGAAAATATCTTCGGTGGAAGGTGGGTCGAAAGGACTTAATTGTCTAGACTAGATCTCTGTCTACCCTACTCTCTGTATTGGGAATTTCGTGAAGATATTTATTTATTATTAAGTTTAATTAATACACTTGAACTAAAGGAAGCCCCTTTAATCCGTTAAGGAATTACCTCTATTGTTTTCCCTCTCTAATACAAGATCAAATTTAGGTCTTCGTCATGTATTATTATTATAACTACTTATGTGTGCAAAGTTTCAACAGAATCAATTCACAGATGGAAGTTCAATGTGTGAACAAACAATCATTGCCCTGTTTTTTTACCCTAATCTAGGAAATATTTTTTTCAAATGCCAAATTCAAAATGTACACTATTCAACAACAAAAAAATCTAAATTGGACTCTAATTCATGAGTGCATAAAAAATATACTCGAGGACTTCCTCGTGATGTTCCTTTGTTAAAAACGTTCACGATAGCCCAGTGGATGGCTTATCGGAATTTGAATCAGAAGACTCAAGTTCAACGCTTATTTTTTAAAGCTCCGGTGAAACGTGGGTCAAAAGGACTAAATTGTCTAGTATTCAGTTAACAAAATCATACCTCTTGTTATTTTTCGTCCTTGTTCGCTTAAATTAACTTTAGTATTTTTGAGATTTTATATGAAAAACTATTTTAATCTCTGAGAAGGAAAATTAATATTCGACTCTGGTTTATCTCAAGGATCTTAGTTTTTACAATAGAAGCAGATAGTTGCAGAAGCGTAAGTCTCTATAATAAAGATTTGTATACCCATTAAAGTACGCACCGCCACCTCCACTTATTTCTTCCCGTTGGTATCTTAGGAAGTGACTTACGGAAAAGCCTTGAAAATGGCAATGTGTAACGACCTTGAGCGCAATAACTATCTGAATACTACAATAAAATAATTGTATAGATGTATAAAATTAACCTGCCAACTATATACCTAGAATTTGTTATCTATTAAGATGAAATTTATGCAGTCCTCTAAAACTGACCATAATTTGAAGTCTAATTTTGAAGTAAATGGGTTGTGGTCTATGCTAGATGAGGGCCAGTCTACTGCTCTTATAAAGTCCGGAACGTTGGTTTCGAGACAGGCTTGGGTAGTGTGTGCCTTCTGACCAGAGTCCTGCTGAAAAGTCCATGGTATATTTTTAAAAAGTGTATTGCTGTGAGGTTTCACAACATGACCCAAGTCTTTGAACATCTTGATACACTTTGGCTGAAGTTTTTACTCCTTTTTAACAATAATATAGTTTTGTGCCTCCTTGGTATGCCCCACCAAACCATCACTGACTCAGGTTGAAGACTACTTTGTACAAATTCGACCACTTGAGCAGCTTCTTTAGAACTGTAATCGTTCACTTTATCATTTTGCTTATTGTAGTGGTCTTTAATCATGAAAATTTCTTCATCGGTAAAGAGGATGTTTCTGTCCCATTTATTTATCACCTGCGTGACAGAACGCGTTTTGATCGGTCCACTCTCTTGAATTGTAAAGATTGATTCGGGGCATTTCCTGTATATCCACGATAAGCACCGAGCTTCAGGTCTTGTTTTATAATAAGCGACAGAATCCAAGCGGGAATCATCATTTCTCGCGATAACATTTTTTGCTTCCCAATGGAGTTTTGACGAATTCTGGCTTTAACAGCATTAACGGCCTTTAGTTAGTAGTCCTAACAGCACACGGCCGCCCCGATCTTTTTTGGTCTTCGACAAAGGAAGAGTTGTTGTATCTGTTAATAGTACGATCTACGAACAAACGGCTGATACCAAGCTTTTGAAGTATCTGGAATATGACGTCTACATACTCACTTTATGCAAGGCGATCACTGCAATCCTTTTTTCTTTAACACCCCATTCGATATTGTAATTTGATAATGAACAGGAAAAATATGTGAAATGGCGCAAAATCGAAAGGAGTTTTTAAAATAACACACGTGTTCCAATTTTGAAAAGTTGAAAAAAGAAAAGTTTTGTATGACAGTACTTATGGCCAGACTAGTTATATATGGCACTACGATCAGCAAGCCGCTTGCCAAGCATAACGATTATATCGAATCCTCTTTACGGGAGAGCCCAAATCCTGCAATGGACTTTTACAGATAGTTATGAAAATATAAACAAAACACGTACTCCTAGAATTATTCTAGATGTATGTATTTGAGTATGTGTGAACGTGTCAAAAGTGTTTTAATTTGATCTTACAAAACCCCCATACCTCACCAACTCGAAAATATTTTATTCGATAAATGTGAAATCATGACGTCGTTGAAGCTGGTCTCCCGACTAATAATTCTCTATATAGAATTGCGCAGTCTATAAAACATTGCCGCATGAAATCGATCTCTGATAAGTAGCTTATCAATTTTATAAGGGAGCTTAGCGTGAGACGAGTACTCTAAGTGCTTATCTTTGAAAAATCCCACATAAAGCATTTACTTAAATAGCTCATTATTTTTTGTTGAAATTACTTTCTGGTTTTTATACTATTCATGGTTATATCATCTTCACTTTTAATTACAAAAGTAACTAATTTCTTTTTAATTTTTAACAAGGGATTAAATGATAGAAAATTTTATAGTAAGGCCTACGTATGGTTGGGTATAAATAAAATCATCAATCAAATTCAAAGCAATTTTCAAAGCAAATTTCATCTGTTTTTATTTATGTGAAAAATATACCGAATGTATTCTTCATGTAGAAAGTTGGCAAACGAGCATTATGCTACCCATATGGCTAATAACTACAGATACCTATTTACACTCGTTACACCAAAAAGGCATTAAGTGAGCTGTCCATCTTAGGAAAAGAAATTGGGAAAAGATATGAAAAAAGAGAAGAAGGTAGGTAGGAGTCTTTTGTTACCCTACTCACCGGATGAAACGCATAAGCATAGTACGCTTATTCTACACTCCGGTATTTTGCAAGGCCGTTATCCTTCCCCGGTCGAACTAGCCCTTTCAAGCCTCAACAGAAGCAGATGCAAATATACATTCATTAAAATTATAGTTTTGCCTTAGGCGAACTTTCAAACAGCTATTTTTTCAAGCGATTAAAAAAAATTAGGGCCAGAAAATTTTAAAAAGGCTTTGAGAAATTTTAAAATTTTGTTTCTTGGGCAACTCATAGCTACATTGCAGTGACCGGAACTAAAAAAAAAATTTTCTTTTTATCCTCACGCCATTCCCAATACTGGGGTAGACAGAGGCGGCGAAGACTTTTTTTGGATCACGTTGTTCGTTGAACAATTGGTAAGCCAGTCGCCGTCTTTATGTCCAAGCCGACGATATAAATCGTACATAAGTTTAGAAAAAAGTTTAGATGTTTATCCCTCGACCTATCGGTAGTTATGATCATTTTCGAGGCTTTTTTCTAATTTGCCATTTACGACAACGGAAAAAAAGGAAAAATTCTTAAGCACAGCTTAAGCTACCACACACAATGTATATGACAATAGCTAAACCCAGAAAGTTTCGCTGTCGCTCAGTCTGTTATTAATATTAGCAAAAGTATCTTTGAAGATAGCAAAGAAATATTTCATTCGTCAGACTACAATAACTATTACAATGGCAATTTATGCAACAAATTACATATCTCTAAGGCTGTATTTTTATCCAAAGATTTCTCGTTATCGTATTAACTTCAGAAAACAAAGCATTCACAAACACTCACAACGAAACATTCACACGAAATTTGTGAAAATTTCAAGTCCATCCATGGACAACTTTTCGAGTTATGCGACCATAGAAATAGTAAAAGAATCTCTGTTCATCGCATTAAGAGTACAAAATTGCGTACTTAGTTACGCCATATCGGTAATAGCTAATTAGCTATAATCCCATAATCGGTCAGGATAGAAAATCGCCCACCCGGGCCCCATTTGCGGTCGCCGCGATTAGACCCATAAAACTCGATGTGATCTTGATAAGGGACGCGCGAAAATCGGTAACAATCCTATCTTGCTTGTGTTGAATGTATGGTACACACCTGTATTTTATGCAATACGCTAACAAAATCGGTTTGAAGAAAAGAAGAATAATAGACTGCTCAAGGAAGACTGCTTATACCTAATAAAATAATTACAAAATCTTAAGAGTGTATTTTATAAATTTTCTAAAGTCACCATAGCCGAGTGGTTGGGTGGTCGGAATTTCGAGTCAAGAGACCCGAGTTCGATCCCCAGGTGGCAGTACCAATGAGTTTTTCAAAAACTTATGTACGAAGTACATCGTTGGCTTGGACATAAAGACGGCGACGGCCTCATCACCTGTCACGTTGTCCCGAAAATATCTTCGGAGGAAGGTGGGTCGAAGGCCATCAAATTTAATGTTAGGTCGTGTTTCACTCAGCTTTTGCCGCTGTGAAAACCAAATGTCTGCTTTTGCTGCTGTAAGAACGGATTGGATTTACCGGGTTTATATTACGACCTCGCAGAATTCTGGCGTGAAGTATAGGCAGACTGTTTTCTGCGTTTCTTGTCATGAGTAAGATGGCCATTTTTCTCTACTCTTTATTTCTCTTTTCCTATTACTTCTTTAAAGGCCCGCAATGCACCTGCTAAACCTCTGGTATTGTGGACTAACATGCGTGTTAAGGTTAAAACTTAAATCGAACAACCCGCACCTTTTCTCCAAGATTTTCGGAAAATTTATTTTGACTAGAATCAAAGCAATCCATGGGTATTACTCTTATTTTTGTACTTACTTACGTCTATGTATTGGATATGATCATACTCTTGTAAGAGCTGAAATTATCAATCTAAAATGTAATCTAAATGAAAATATAAATTTATCAGATGTACATAACGAATCTATTTAAAAGTCGTATAATACTATCAAATAATATTTAAAAGTTAGCCTAGTTCGTTTTCACCCAGCCTTGAAAGCTATAAGACTTGTAGGTTCGAATCGAATGTTAGTACTCGAATCATGGATGTTTATATAGGAATAAATAAATAATTATCCATATTTATTTTAATTAGTATTGAAGTCACGATAGCCGAGTGGTTGGGTGGTCGGAATATCGAGTCAAGAGACCAGAGTTCGATCCCCTGGTGGCTGGCTTGTACCAATGGGTTTTTCAAAAAACTTATGTACTAATTATATCGTTGGCTTGGACATAAAAACGGCGATGGGCTCACCACCTGTCACGTTGTCCCGAAAATATCTTCGGTGGAAGGTGGGTCAAATCAAATCAAATCATTTATTCATCGACTTAAGAATGTACATTCGTTTATCGATAGTCATTTTTAATCTACCACCGTTTCATAATGAGGTTCCTCTAACGAGAAGAAACGGGCGAAAGAAACTCCGTAGGTATAGATGATACATATAGATGATAGGTATATATGATATTTTCTTGAAATAGCTTGGGTGCGATCACCTCATTTCCAGGGGTTACTGTCATTAAGTGTTTATATACCAGAAGCAGAATACCATATGACATTATGCTATGGAAGGAACTAAAATAAACATGTCTAGCCGTTTGTACATCAGTTAAGAATCTTATTTTTCTTACAGCATATGCTGCAGAGCTTAACATACTCGCAAGTTGGGATATTTGGGGGCCCCATTGAAGCTTTGCAACAAGTGTTAATCCAAGAAAAATAGCGATATCCACAAAACTCAACTCTTACTCATTTATTAGTACATTGGTATCACCCAAATGTTTAACATTAGGTGTTGAAAATTTTATTCAGTTAGTCTTATTGCTATTTAAATGTAAATGATTAGCATTGAACCAATGGACAATTTTTGACATAGCATCATTTACCTCGTCAAGTGTCAATATCAGCAAATAATACTATATCGTGTTTATTCCCTAGCAAGGAAGGTAAATCATAAATATAAATAAGAAAAAGAAATGGACCGAGAATTGAGCGCGATATCGATAATCGAGGAATATGCACCATTGATTACCACTTTTTGAATTCAATTATATACATAAGATTTAATTAGATCAAGAGCCGCATTTCTAATACTGTAATGGTGTAATTTCCTGATAAGTGTGTCATAATGAACGCAATCAAAAGCCTTAGAAAGATCACAAAAGACACCCAAAGCATCCTGTGATCCCTCCCAAGCCTTACATATATGCTTAATGAGCTCAACATCAGCATCGGTTGTTGAGCGACCTCTTAAAAAGCCAAACTGATTGTTGTGTAATAGTTTGTTTAAATTAAAATATCTTAACAGTCGAGTTAGAATATTTTTTTCGAAAATTTTACTTAGTGTTGGTTAACTAAAGTTAGAGGGGTCCGAAGTACTACCAGATTTAAATAAAGGAATTACTTTACTTTGCTTCGTAAGATCAGGAAATACACCAGACTCTACACTACTATTAAATATTATGGATATATGAGGTGTGATTAAATCTTTTATAGAAGCAATTACTTCAACGGACTTCCCCCTTAGATCTGCCGTTTTCTTACATTCAATAGTGTTAAACATTCTCACAACATCTTTTGGACTAACAGCCTTAAACTTACAATTTCCTTAAGTTAAACTCTCGGCAACAGCAAAAGAAGAATTCAGCGACTTTGTAGTCAAAATTGGCATTTCACTAAAAAAATTCTCAAAAGATTTCAAAAAGTCACATACCGACTCTGAAAGAACTGGCATTGAACGCTGACACTCACAGTATTTTGACAAAGACTCAAAGCGCTTCTCATTATGCTCGCATAATTTAACCAGCCTTTCAATAGCCAATATGTGCGCTCAGAAATCTCGTTCTGGGCCGATTTATATTTATTTGACATAATATTGAGAGAGTTGTATAACCCTGAAATTTCAGAATTTAGACCCTCTATGTCAGCTTTATAGCCAGTCCTAATACTATTCACCTTAATTGAATATTGTTTTACTGTTTCAAGTAAAACAATATTCAATTAAGGTGAAGTCACAATAGCTGAATGGTTGGGTGGTCGGAATTTCGAGTCAAGAGACCAGAGTTCGATCCCCAGGTGGCAGTACCAATGAGTTTTTCAAAAACTTATGTACGAATTTCATCGTTGGCTTGGACATAAAGGCGGCGACGGCTCACCACCTGTCACGTTGTCCCGAAAATATCTTCGGTGGAAGGTGGGTCAAATCAAATCAAATCATTTATTCATCGACTTAAGAATGTACATTCGTTTATCGATAGTCATTTTTAATCTACCACCGTTTCATAATGAGGTTCCTCTAACGAGAAGAAACGGGCGAAAGAAACTCCGTAGGTATAGATGATACATATAGATGATAGGTATATATGATATTTTCTTGAAATAGCTTGGGTGCGATCACCTCATTTCCAGGGGTTACTGTCATTAAGTGTTTATATACCAGAAGCAGAATACCATATGACATTATGCTATGGAAGGAACTAAAATAAACATGTCTAGCCGTTTGTACATCAGTTAAGAATCTTATTTTTCTTACAGCATATGCTGCAGAGCTTAACATACTCGCAAGTTGGGATATTTGGGGGCCCCATTGAAGCTTTGCAACAAGTGTTAATCCAAGAAAAATAGCGATATCCACAAAACTCAACTCTTACTCATTTATTAGTACATTGGTATCACCCAAATGTTTAACATTAGGTGTTGAAAATTTTATTCAGTTAGTCTTATTGCTATTTAAATGTAAATGATTAGCATTGAACCAATGGACAATTTTTGACATAGCATCATTTACCTCGTCAAGTGTCAATATCAGCAAATAATACTATATCGTGTTTATTCCCTAGCAAGGAAGGTAAATCATAAATATAAATAAGAAAAAGAAATGGACCGAGAATTGAGCGCGATATCGATAATCGAGGAATATGCACCATTGATTACCACTTTTTGAATTCAATTATATACATAAGATTTAATTAGATCAAGAGCCGCATTTCTAATACTGTAATGGTGTAATTTCCTGATAAGTGTGTCATAATGAACGCAATCAAAAGCCTTAGAAAGATCACAAAAGACACCCAAAGCATCCTGTGATCCCTCCCAAGCCTTACATATATGCTTAATGAGCTCAACATCAGCATCGGTTGTTGAGCGACCTCTTAAAAAGCCAAACTGATTGTTGTGTAATAGTTTGTTTAAATTAAAATATCTTAACAGTCGAGTTAGAATATTTTTTTCGGAAAATTTATTTTGACTAGAACCAAAGCAATCCATGGGTATTACTCTTATTTTGTACTTACTTACGTCTATGTATTGGATATGATCATACTCTTGTAAGAGCTGAAATTATCAATCTAAATGTAATCTAAATGAAAATATAAATTTATCAGATGTACATAACGAATCTATTTAAAAGTCGTATAATACTATCAAATAATATTTAAAAGTTAGCCTAGTTCGTTTTCACCCAGCCTTGAAAGTTATAAGACTTGTAGGTTCGAATCGAATGTTAGTACTGAATCATGGATGTTTATATAGGAATAAATAAATAATTATCCATATTTATTTTAATTAGTATTGAAGTCACAATAGCCGAGTTGTTGGATGGTCGGAATTTTGAGTCGAGAGACCAGAGTTCGATCCCCAGGTAGCAGTACCAATGACTTTTTCAAAAACTTATGTACGAATTTCATCGTAGGCGTGGACATAAAGGCGGCGACGGCTCACCACCTGTCACGTTGTCCCGAAAATATCTTCGGTGGAAGATGGGTCAAAGGGACTTAATTGTCTAGACTTGACCTCAGTCTACCCCTGTATTGGGAATTGCGTGAAGATATTTATTTATTATTATTTATAATTTTTATAAATTTCTTGAACTTATTTCTGTTGCATGCAATTCTTGTTGGGCTTTGTTGCAACGGAATCATCACCAGTTAAGTCAATTACTGAGGATGTGTAGCTTTTGGTGGTACAAGATACCTGAAAGTCTTTACAATTAACCAGTTCATCGAACAGTCTGGGAGACCTCCAGGTTGTTTATTTCACAGTTAAGCTGTGCTATTTGGTTATTAGCCTAATTTAGTTGTGATTTCAATGCAAAATTGAGCGTCAGAGCTTCCTCATACTTCCTTTCTGTACTGATCAAACTCATCATATGTTCCCTGCAACTGGTCTGTTTATCTTAATAAATTTAAAAATTCACGATAGCCGAGTTGTTGGGTGGTCGGAATTTCGAGTCGAGAGACCAGAGTTCGATCCCCAGGTGGCAGTACCAATGAGTTTTTCAAAAACTTATGTACGAATTTCATCGTAGGCTTGGACATAAAGGCGGAGACGGGCTCACCACCTGTCACGTTGTCCTGAAAATATCTTCGGTGGAAGGTGGGTCAAAGGGACGTAATTGTCTAGACTTGACCTCTGTCTACCCCTGTATTGGGAATTGCGTGAAGATATATTTATTTATTATATATATAAAAATTCCACATGCAATTAAGATATTTCAGATTCTAGTTGGCTATTTTTATTTACTATTTCTATTATTTCTCTTTTATTATCCTCCCTTTCTTTAACTAATTGCTCACACTGCTCCCTACTCGCCTTAAGCTCATGAAGCACAAGTTGGAGTTGGTTTATATATTTGTGTATATAATAAAAGAAACTCAAAATAATTAACAAGTAGAAGAGTAAGCAAGATCAAATATCACAGCTATTGCCTTAGATCTCAGATCAAAAATCAGATTATTAAGAAAGCAATTCGATTCGAAACCACAGATGCAACAACAATTTCAGTTATTATGTAATTAATATGTAATTAAATAAAAATAAGCACAGAAAGGGGTGACAAGAATAACAACGAATTTCGTTTCCTTTCGTTCAATAGTTCAGTTTAACAAAGTTCGTTACCTTTAGCTTATCAACTTCAACACACTAATTTTATGACAAACTTGAATGTCAAAATATTAATTTATTATTAGGCTTTTCTAAGATATATGAAATTGAGGTAGATTAAAACTATTAAAAATTTTAATTAAATTTAAATTAAGGAGCAAAATTTAACTTATTGACAGGATTACCACATGAGAAAAAAAGGGTCGAAGGGGCTTAATAGTCCAGACTAGACCTCTGTCTACCCCTGTATTGGGAATTGCGTGAAGATATTTTATATATATGACTATACACGTTTGTAAGCATTTTGTACAGTTCGATTTGACACAAAGATGGTGATAGTCCTATCGTCTTGTCTCAAATAAGCTGAAAAATGATAATTTCCTAGTATTGCGAAATGGGCGAAGATTAAAGAGATATTTATTCCAGAATATGTAAATATATTTTAGTTCGTTATATTTACCGAATAAAATAATACTCACGGGTTTAATGAAAGAAACGAAATTAAAATTTATGACTTTCTGATACTGGCTTAGTTATATAAGATAAAGTTACGGCTTAGACTGGGCTTTTCAACTCTTTATTTATCCTTCACACATCAATCTTGCATCATTCGGCATGGTCATCATGATACGAATTTAAAGAAGAAGGACTATAGGAAAAGTCTCTCAATGGCTACTGACAGATGGTAAGATAAAGATAATCATCTAGAAAATACGATATACGATGAAGTCACGATAACCGAGTGGTAGGCTGGTCGGAATTTCGAGATCCGAGTTCGATCCCCAGTTGATAGGCTCGTACCAATGGGTTTTTCAAAAACTTATATACGAATTATATCGTTGGCTTGGATTTAAAGACGGCGACGGGCTCACCACCGTTGTCCCAAAAATATCTTCGATGGAAGGTGGGACATAATTGTCTAGACTAGACCTCTGTCTACCCCTGTGTAGGGAATTGCGTGAAGATATTTATTTATTATTATTTATTTATCTAGAAAATACCAGTACAAAATTAAGCGGACTAGTTACGTAACGCAACATTAACCTCCTCGCACCTTAAACACAACGTATGTAATGTGAGTGCTGTCTACCCCAGTATTGGGAATGGCGTGAAGATATTTAATTACTATATTAGTTTAGTTCTGCAGTGGAGGTATCTATCCAGAATTTCAGTATAAACCTGCAAGCATGTCAGTGTGTTACTCTGAAAAAGCAATTGCTCAAAATGGACGGTATGACTAATAGTTATTATTTACTAAAAACATTTTAATTTAATAAAAAGAACTTTTTTAACAGAAACGAAACATATCAAAATACTATTTATTTAAAAAGCGTTCAGTGAATTTCAGGAAATTAATACTACTACTGCATACGGAATAAGCCAGTTTACTATTTCGGGTAAAACTTTGTCAGTACGAATTCCTAATTTTTCGCAAACTGGTACAGAGCCCGCTTGATTTTTGAAACTTCTGTCTGCTAGCTGCCGTCCAGAAGCATCAACGTAGAAAATTTTCGAGCCGACTCCTATTCAATGAACGCAGGTTTATTAACGTCTATGCATATTCAAACAGTTAGTCTTAGTTTCACGGTTGAATTTTATTAGGAAACATGCTATATCACTCTAGAGTTTATCTGGGAAAGCTAAAATCGAATTTGTGCTTTATTTAAAGGTTCTGACAATAGCGTCCGACATTCGAAATATCACTCTGAATTTTATTTTATGTTGAAATATTTATTTTTATTCTAGTCATCTAACCTGAAATGAGAATCGTTGGTAAAAATTGTGACTAAAAAATTTTTTTTGCTATGGATAGACACACTAAACAAACATATTTATGAGTAACGGTAGTTGCCCATCATTGGGCACATTGGAAACTATTCTTCTTTTTTATTCCAGGAATTTAAAGTTCAACTGCATTAAATCAGTCAATGTGTTTCATTTTACATTACACGCGTTCTTTGTAGATACGTATGGATTGCCCATGTCGGACGTACGCGGCAAACAAACTGCTACAATTAAGTCACGACCCGCTTCACTGGAGTTCAACAGTTTTTCCGTCGTAATTCTATTACATTATTAACTTACATCGTGTTAAGGAAGTAGAGGTGTACTCATACTTATTTGCTTATCGATAATAATTTCGATATACATATACTATTATATACACGAGTACTAGCGTTTTTTTAAAGTTGAAGTTTACCACCACGTTTGTTCTTAGGTGCGGATGTCGTGAGTAACAAAAGTCTTGAAAATGGCAAAAGCTACTTACAGATTGCAGAATAATCACATCGAATAATACTAGAGCAAAAAATTGTGCCAGCTAGCAACGAACATCAGCGTCTGAGGTAGGAAAAGTCGGTTGCTGCGATCGCTAATCCACTTACCAAACGTGGCAATTATGGCAAATCATCCCTAAGGAAGAGATCTACGAGTATGTCCTGTAGAAGAATTATATAATAGTAAATCGATCACCATTTATTTTGACATATTTCATTACGTAATTCACATCAATATGACATTTATAAACAATTAAACTCAATCTACTAATTTTGACATAAAACAATACAATGACAAACAATTACAGTGACTAGTACATATAATTGTTAATTTAATGTTAAAAGCTGACATCTCTTATATATTTATTTAATTTATATTTATAATACATTATTACTTAATTATTTATTCAAATTTTAATTTCGTATTTTCCTCAAATTTATAATGCTTAATTACTTAATTATTTGTTCACATTTTAACTTTTTTATTTTTCCCGAATTTAGTGGCAATGCTTTTGGTATGCTATCCCTAAATTTTTACCTACCGTCTACTAACTTATTATTTTTGATTTTAACGTTATTCCTCATTTATTGTGGGTAGTTTAAACATAAAAATTTAATATTAGTATGTAGTATAATAGATTAGTATAATTATAAGTCACGATAGCCGAGTGGTTGGGTGGTCAGAATTTCGAGTCGAGAGACCCGAGTTCGATCCCCAGGTAGCAGGCACGTACCAATGGGTTTTTCAAAAACTTATGTACGAATATCGTTGGCTTGGACATAAAGGCGGCGACGGGCTCACCACCTGTCACGTTGTCCCGAAAATATCTTCGGTGGAAGGTGGGTCGAAGAGACTTAATCGTCTAGACTAGACCTCTGTCTACCCCTGTATTGGGAATTGCGTAAAGATATTTTTTTTAGTATAATAAACTATGTGTCTATACCCTGATGATGCCGTAAGGCGAAACCGGACGGTTAATTTGTACATAATTAAATAAAGCGATATGTACAAGTGTTCAACAATGAATTTTTTAAGACATACATGTTAATAAGTTAAAAACTTACTTCTTATGTGATTAAATTAAGGAGAAAAAAGTTTTAAAAATTTTTCAATTGACACAGTGGCTCGGAGGTAAGAGCGTTGCTACGGATCGGCGAAGGTCGCGGGTTCGAATCCCGCCCCTGTCAGTTGTAATATGCTTTAAAAATCAATAAAATTGCATAATAAAAACTTACTTCTTAACTTAAAAAGCATATAATTTAAATCAAAGTTTTATAGATTTAAATATTTATAGGATTATTACTAATCTATATTATTTTAGCAATACTTTTTGAAAAATATTTGAGAGTCACTCTCAAAAAGGATTTTAGGAGTATCACCAGTGCAGTGCGATACTTATTAGTAATTTGTCTTTTTTGACATTTGAAGAAAACAGGAGCGTTTCAAGAAATTTCCATTGAACACGAATCACTGGTCTACTAGCGCTGGTTTGCAATGAGAGGCTATTATTCTGTAACACTAGAATGTACTAGCTACAGTCGCAGATTTACACGTTTTTTTAGTATAGGCATTTACATTTTTGCAGCTCTCACCTCTAATATCAAAAAATCGAAAATTCGTAGTTTATTGAAGATATTTAACGTGCATTTAACCTTGTATGTGAGGTAGAAAGTTTTCTTTTCTATATATTTGTTTAGAATCATTACAAAAAATTATAAAAAAAGTAAATAAAAGTCAGTTCAACAGTGGTAGAGCCACGCATCATCTTTTCTTGTTGCATGAATGGACCGGTTCGACCGGGGAAGTACCACGACGTCACAGAATACCGGCGTGAAGTAGAAGTCTAACAAACTTCTGCGTTTCGTCTGGTGAGTGCAGGTAACCGGAGGCCCTCACACACACCCCCGCCCAATTATGTGGGGCAACTAAGGCACTCTAAGGCCGGCAACGCATCTGCCATGCCTCTGGTATTGCGGGTGTTCATGGGCGGCGGTAATCACTTACCATCACGTGAGCCACCTCCTCGTTTGCCTCCCTATTCTATAAAAAAAAAGTCACGATAGCCGAGTGGTTGGGTGGTCGGAATTTCGAGTCAAGAGACCAGAGTTCGGTCCCCAGGTGGCAGGCTTGTACCAATAAGTTCTTCAAAAATATTTTGTACGAATTATATCGTTGGCTCGGAGGTAAGAGCGTTGCTACGGATCGGCGAAGGTCGCGGGTTCGAATCCCGCCCCTGTCAGTTGTAATATGCTTTAAAAATCAATAAAATTGCATAATAAAAACTTACTTCTTATGTGATTAAATTAAGGAGAAAAAGTTTTAAAAATTTTTCAATTGACACAGTGGCTCGGAGGTAAGAGCGTTGCTACGGATCGGCGAAGGTCGCGGGTTCGAATCCCGCCCCTGTCAGTTGTAATATGCTTTAAAAATCAATAAAATTGCATAATAAAAACTTACTTCTTATGTGATTAAATTAAGGAGAAAAAGTTTTAAAAATTTTTCAATTGACACAGTGGCTCGGAGGTAAGAGCGTTGCTACGGATCGGCGAAGGTCGCGGGTTCGAATCCCGCCCCTGTCAGTTGTAATATGCTTTAAAAATCAATAAAATTGCATAATAAAAACTTACTTCTTATGTGATTAAATTAAGGAGAAAAAGTTTTAAAAATTTTTCAATTGACACAGTGGCTCGGAGGTAAGAGCGTTGCTACGGATCGGCGAAGGTCGCGGGTTCGAATCCCGCCCCTGTCAGTTGTAATATGCTTTAAAAATCAATAAAATTGCATAATAAAAACTTACTTCTTATGTGATTAAATTAAGGAGAAAAAGTTTTAAAAATTTTTCAATTGACACAGTGGCTCGGAGGTAAGAGCGTTGCTACGGATCGGCGAAGGTCGCGGGTTCGAATCCCGCCCCTGTCAGTTGTAATATGCTTTAAAAATCAATAAAATTGCATAATAAAAACTTACTTCTTAACTTAAAAAGCATATAATTTAAATCAAAGTTTTATAGATTTAAATATTTATAGGATTATTACTAATCTATATTATTTTAGCAATACTTTTTGAAAAATATTTGAGAGTCACTCTCAAAAAGGATTTTAGGAGTATCACCAGTGCAGTGCGATACTTATTAGTAATTTGTCTTTTTTGACATTTGAAGAAAACAGGAGCGTTTCAAGAAATTTCCATTGAACACGAATCACTGGTCTACTAGCGCTGGTTTGCAATGAGAGGCTATTATTCTGTAACACTAGAATGTACTAGCTACAGTCGCAGATTTACACGTTTTTTTTAGTATAGGCATTTACATTTTTGCAGCTCTCACCTCTAATATCAAAAAATCGAAAATTCGTAGTTTATTGAAGATATTTAACGTGCATTTAACCTTGTATGTGAGGTAGAAAGTTTTCTTTTCTATATATTTGTTTAGAATCATTACAAAAAATTATAAAAAAAGTAAATAAAAGTCAGTTCAACAGTGGTAGAGCCACGCATCATCTTTTCTTGTTGCATGAATGGACCGGTTCGACCGGGGAAGTACCACGACGTCACAGAATACCGGCGTGAAGTAGAAGTCTAACAAACTTCTGCGTTTCGTCTGGTGAGTGCAGGTAACCGGAGGCCCTCACACACACACCCCGCCCAATTATGTGGGGCAACTAAGGCACTCTAAGGCCGGCAACGCATCTGCCATGCCTCTGGTATTGCGGGTGTTCATGGGCGGCGGTAATCACTTACCATCACGTGAGCCACCTCCTCGTTTGCCTCCCTATTCTATAAAAAAAAAGTCACGATAGCCGAGTGGTTGGGTGGTCGGAATTTCGAGTCAAGAGACCAGAGTTCGGTCCCCAGGTGGCAGGCTTGTACCAATAAGTTCTTCAAAAATATTTTGTACGAATTATATCGTTGGCTTGGACATAAAGACGGCGATGGTCTCACCACCTGTCACGTTGTCCCGAAAATATCTTCGGTGGAAGGTCGATCAAAGGGGCTTAATTGTCTAGACTAGTCCTCTGTCTACCCCTGTATTGGGTATTGCGTGAAGATATTTATTTTCATTATTACAAAAATTATAAAAAGTAAATAAAAGTCAGTTCAACAGTGGTAGAGCCACGCATCATCTTTTCTTGTTGCATGAATGGACCGGTTCGACTGGGAAGTACCACGACGTCACAGAATACCGGCGTGAAGTAGAAGTCTAACAAACTTCTGCGTTTCGTCTGGTGAGTGCAGGTAACCGGAGGCCCTCACACACACACCCCGCCCAATTATGTGGGGCAACTAAGGCACTCTAAGGCCGGCAACGCATCTGCCATGCCTCTGGTATTGCGGGTGTTCATGGGCGGCGGTAATCACTTACCATCACGTGAGCCACCTCCTCGTTTGCCTCCCTATTCTATAAAAAAAAAGTCACGATAGCCGAGTGGTTGGGTGGTCGGAATTTCGAGTCAAGAGACCAGAGTTCGGTCCCCAGGTGGCAGGCTTGTACCAATAAGTTCTTCAAAATATTTTGTACGAATTATATCGTTGGCTTGGACATAAAAACGACGTTGGGCTCACCACCTGTTACGTAGTCCGAAAATTGTTTTCGGTGAACGGTCGAAATGACTTAAATGTATTGCGCTCATATGTGCGTTAAGATATTTATTTTTATTATTACAAAAAATTATTATCCCTGCCACCGGACTATCATCTGACAATATTGTATTTTCATATTTCATGGAAATAGGTTCTAAACATTAAAAAAATTTAATAAAAATTAAGATCGCTAGTACATTCAAGGGGAGAACATTTTCGAATCTTGCTTCAAAAAAGCTGTAGTTTATTAATTTGTCGACATTATCATTTTCATTGCTAAAGTAGCGCTTTTCATCTCATTAGCGGCGAGACAAATCTCACTCAAAAAACTGAAAAAAAAAGTACCTAAACAATTTTGAGAAAAATACAAAAACTTCAACAATTTTGTACACTCATGGTTGAACAAGAAATGCCCCGTCTTCGACGTCTCCAAGGAGAAAAAAAATATATATAAAAAAATGTCTTCTACTTCGTTTTTTTTTTTGAAACGCAATTTTTACAGATTTTTAAAGCATATAAGTTATGCTGAACTTTATGTTATTAAATTAAAGAGAATTTTTTTGTTTATAACAGAAATAAATTTTGATTCGAAATGAGGACACTCGAAAGTACTAGGAAACATAACAGTTATTTGAGTTTTTTTTTTTTCTCTAATTATGTTTCGAGATACATTCTTGAAAATAAACAAAACAATCGCGATTCGTCGGCGTCGATATGTTAAACTGGCCGCCATAGGCTCAAGCCCACTCAGCCTATTGGTAAATCTGCCACTGAGTAACAACTTGTATATTCTATATGTAAAACACTTTCGTGCTTTACAGTCGACCACACTTTTTGCCAACATATGAAGTTAATAACAAATATAATATCAGGTCATTTGTTAAAAATCGTGTTATTGAAATTTTATTCATAAAATTATTTGTGCGTATAATACAATGAATAAAAAACATTAATAATACCATTACTTATTTAATAATAATATTAATGAAATAAATATCATAAATAAATAAATATTCACGATAGCCGAATGGTCGAAATTCGAGTAAAGAGACCCCGAGTTCGATTCGATGAATTTTTCAATACTAATGCATGATTTACTCGTATATCGTTGGCTTGGACATAAAAACGACGTTGGGCTCACCACCTGTTACGTAGTCCGAAAAATTGTTTTCGGTGAACGGTCGAAATGACTTAAATGTATTGCGCTCATATGTGCGTGAAGATATTTTTTTTTAAATATATACCAAATTTGAACTGTAAAACAAACACAGCGCGCAATTTTTTCATTATTTACTCATTTTTACTATGCGTGAAGGCATAGTAAAAATGAGTAAATAATGTATGTAAAAATGAGTAAATGAGTAAATAATGTAGTGTATGTATGGTTTTTTTATTTTATTAGGACTTCAAATATATTTGAAAATAATCCGATTTATAATCATATAGAATTACGATATCTAATATAATATAATAGAATTCACATAGAATTACGCTTATCACAGTCGATATCGATAGTAAATTTCTAAAGTAGATCATCTCTGCAAAAGTACGGCGCGACGTCTTCAACTCCGTCTGCTCACAAAGATCGCTAGCTGAAAACTTTTAATACTTTAACTCGACTCTCACTCAATTTCGCTTAACGCCCGCATCGTTGTCACGCCTCGATGCCGCTGCGATATCGTCTTATAACTGTTTTACAACTGTGTAAGGTTACCGAATTGGAATTGTTGAGTTTGGATGCAAATGCTTAAGATATTACATGATTACGCATTGATATATATATATATATATATATATATATATATATATGTATATATATATATGTATATATATATATATATATATATATGTATATATATATATGTATATATATATATGTATATATATATATATATATATATATATATATATATATATTCGTAGGTAGTAGAAAGTTAATAATTTTAAGTAATAAGTATAAAACACGAGTAAGAATAAAAAACAAGTATGGACTTAAACCATTGACATATAATTGATAGGGAATTAAGAAAAAAAGAGTGATATAGGAAGTTCTAAGAAGGACACTTAGCTGCATTGGCCTGGCTGCGATCTGATGCTGATTGCTGATCGTAAACCGGCGTTGGTTACAATGGCTAGACCTCCTTAGTGTGCTTAAAATAGCGAGAACTGGATGCTGTGAATAACTCGATCGGTTACTCGAACGATTGTAATCTTCTTTTTTCACCAAAAATGCGGTCCTGTTACGGCTATTGTTACCATGTCCCCAATATATTGACCGCAAATGAAATTCGGTTTACAGGCGAAATTTCAGTCATTTTCAGTTTTAAAATTTCATACACATTCTCAGTCGGATAATTTAAATAATTTTAAATTGTGTACTTTTTATTAATTTTTAAAGGATATAAGTTATTCTGAACTTTTAAATATCTTCACGCAATTTCCAATACAGGGGTAGACAGAGGTCTAGTCTAGACAATTAAGTCTCTTTCACCCACCTTCCACCGAAGATATTTTCGGCACAACGTGACAGGTGGTGAGCCCGTCGTCTATATGTCCAAGCCAACGATATAATTCGTAAATAAGTTTTAAACAACCCATTGGTACGAGCCTGGGGATCGAACTCGGGTCTCTAGACTTGAAATTTCGACCACCCAACCACACGGCTATCGGGGCTCGGGGAGTCCGTTTCTACACAGTAATGTAGTTTAGTTGGTAAGAGTTACATTAATTCTTCTCTACTACCTTACGCGTAGCCATTGTCGATTGCGATTTATGATAACCCGGCTTAAATGCCCGCGGTTTCTCAGAATCCAAGGTCCACAGCGACTAGTGTGATTGCTATGTCAGGCCTCAGCGGCAGGTGCGATGAACATTTTGTTATTAAATTACAGAGAAATATAAAAAAAAACCGACTGACATAGGCAGGATTCGTACCTACGAACTCTGCCATACCGTGTCCTACACGCATCAGTTGAAGTTTGTAGCGGCTCGGAGGTAATTCGATTTTTTACTTTATAACAATTTTCGATTTTTTCCCCACATCTTTCATTTATTTAATTAAAAATACTCAGCGTGGCTTACGCGCTTAAATATTAACAAATATATATACGGCGATATAAATATTTAAGATTTTTCTTACTTAAAATTTCAATACATAAGTTATGCTGTCCCAAAAAATAAACTATCGAAAAGAATTGAAAGCGTTGAAATAAAATAAAACCCCATCACGACACGACAAATTGATGTCATCCATCCCTCTCTCGCTAACAGTCGCAACATATAACTCCGCTCACGTCCTCGACATTTTTCCTTTATATATTATTAATACATAAGTACAATCGTGCACTCTTTGCACAAGCAAGTGACGTGTAAATCTGTCCTTTTCTATATTGTTGGGTCTAGTTTTCCCAAGCGACCGAACCCCGAGGGTAAAACTCCCTAGGGTCGGTATTGACTCTACTATGGAAGGGAAGTTATCTGTACACCTATTGTCGGCCACCCCCTTACTCCCTCCACCGTCCACCCGTCGTAGGACTTTCTTACGCATTTCACGCTTTGTTTTATTTTCCACGAGCTTTCCCGCTTTTTAAATCTACAGCGTTCGTTTGTTTCAACGTTGATTCGTAGACGACACTTGTTGATATCAAAGTGATTTGTCATAAATTGTTCAACTAAAATAAAATGTAATTAATCTTTTAATTATTAAAACTTATTTTTTATAATTTACGAAAACATCAAAACGTTTATTTATACACGAGTACAAGAATTTATGTCCAAGCTAAATTACTCTGGACTTCACAAAATTGTTAACACAAAAAAATCTGATGATCTGTGTTACGGATGTCAAGTATGATGATCAAAGTAGAAAGATGATTCTATACTGCCCATATATACGGAATATTTTTTACCATTCAATCACCAGAAATTAGGTTTTTATGGGATTAGGGAAAAAACAAGCTAACCCACTACTTGATAGTAAATGACTACTGTAGCCCGTGAACGTCTGACATTCATCTTGACAACTGTTTCTTTGTAAGTACGTGTTTGCATGTATTTATGTGCGAAAATGTTTGTATACATATTTAATATTTCTATAAAGTATGTTTATTTGTATGTCTATGTCGTTTATTTTCATTTATAGTAAAATTTTCCCTGTTTTATTTCATCTCTGAATCACCCGAAGGTTGACTTGTAGCGAATGCTTGAAGCGTTAAGTCCGCCTATATATTCTTACACGTATGAAGTACCTTATTGCCCGTAATTACACTGGTTTTTTATACCTTTGAAACCGGAATGCAACAGTTGTTACACTGCTGTTTGTATAATGTGGTGGTGACCTATTTTTACTTCTTTAATAATAAATCAATGTTACCTTGTAAATTACAATATCCGTTAAAGTAATGGTAAAGACAGGTCATTAATGCTGCCACTGTTTGAGCAATTACAATGTGTCATTAAAGATGGAAGCGTTGACAGCTGTGCTTGTAAAAACTGTGTTACAACTGCCTGCGTTTTTTATCCTATATTGTTTTTGTCAAATTACAGAATTGATGATTAAAGTCCTCTATATCCCGCTACATGGAGATATGTAATCTCTGTTTACCTCTCAAGGCACACAAGCGTCAAAATTTTATTGCCAAAACAAAAGAAAGGCTTTTCAACAGAAAGTAAAAATTGCTATTGCAATAGCTATAGCCAATCGTGAACACACATTAAAATTTCCCCAAAAATAATTCGTGTTAGTAACCTGACCCGCCCCCACTTAATGCGATTTAAGGGCAGGCACACACCGGACGCTAATTTAGTAATGCGCGGTCACACGGCGCGCGACCGGCACGCGGCGATGCAACTACGATTTGTTCAATAAACTTATTTAGTGTAAAGGGACGACAAATATGTGTCCGGATAGATAAAAATGTCACTTATCCCATTTGTAATATCGTGTTTCAAATAATCCGATTGATTTTTTTAATCAAAAAAAAAGCCATGAGCAAAAAAATAATAAATAAATAAAAATATTTTCTCATTTCTTTTTTTTGTCCCAATTTCATCAAACCAGGGGTGCTTCAAGTGGGCTACCTACCTTGAAGAAAATAATAGGGAAAGGAGAAGAGGAAAACGAAAAATGATTGAGAAAGGATGGATGGAGATGCAACAACGGACCGTGTTCCTGTCTCAGTAGAGCCGACCTATTCAGGCCTTCGCTAGGGTCTACCACCTAGAATGACGATTTCTAGTACATGCAGGATATAAAATTGTATGTTGGCTTTTGTCTAAGAATATTTCACTTAGTTCACTAGTTTTAAAAGTAAAAGGAAGGGTTAACAAATTTGAGGGATTTAAATTAGATCTTTCTTAAATATCGCTTTCTTAAATAAGAAATATATTCATATAGTTCATAAGAACTATATGAATATATTTCTTATATATTCATATAGTTCTTATGTGATGACTTATTGGGACAATATCTAATTAAATATTTAACAAAAATCTGAATATCAAGATTAGTTACAATATGCATATTGGGCAATTTTTGTATTTATTCATATTCAGTAATTCAAATTTCTGTCAATTGATTCAATTGACTTTTGAATATCACGATCACCGAGTGGTTGGGTGGTAGAAATTCGAGTCAAATCTAATGAGAGTACGAACAACAGGAGGTAGACTCGTACCAATAAGTTTTTTCAAAACTTTCGTACGATTTATATCGTTGGCATAGACATAAAGACGACGACAGGTTCTGCACAAGTCACTTTTTCTCAAAATAAGTTCCGGTTAAATGTGGGTAGAAAGGACTAACTTGTCTAGACCTCTGGCTATCCCTTTACTGGGAAATGCGTGAGGATAAAAAATGTAGCTTTTTATTTTTAATTTAAAAATAAGCTCGTATGACATTCTACCATGGATATTTGTCATAGCATATAAATTGTGTTTGTTGATTAGGAAATGTACGAGGGAATGTCATTCATACGCGTGTCAGCGAGCACTACGCCACGTGCGAAGAGCACGGTGTGAATGCAGCGCTCGTATCGCTCGTTTACAAAATTAGAGGCACGCCATTCCCAATACAGGGGTAGACAGAGGTCTAGACTAGATTAAGTCCTTTTGACCCACCTTCCTCCTAAGACATTTTTTTGGGACAAAGTGACAGGTGGTAAGCCCGTCGCCATCTTTACGTCAAAGCCAGCGATATAAATCGTACGTAAGTTTTTGAAAAAACCCATTGGTACGAACTCGAATTTTAGCCTTGGGGTTCGTACTCCAGTCTCTTTGACTCGAATTCTGATTACCCAACCACTCGGCTATCGTGATAGTTTTTATTTTAAGAGGCAGGCAATTGGTATGTGCATACATACATAACAGCCACGTGCTAAAACCAAATATTTGTGTTGCAGTTTTGATTTATGTTAATAACAATGTTTATGATTTATGCAGGCGTGCAAACAGAATCTGCGACCTAAGAGATTGAAGGAGTTATCTATTAATAAATTACCACATCTAGTTTTTGCATATGCTGATTTTTTAATAATATTTATGTATAAAAAATATTAATGCGAATAATAAGACAAATTCTGAGGTACTTACTAGTCAATCAATCCACATAAATAGCAATATATACTCGTAAATGCCAAAATGCAAAAACACTTAGTCACGATAGCCGAGTGGTTGGGTGATCGAAATTTCGAGTCGACAGACCCGAGTTCGATACCCAGGTGGCAAGCTTGTACCAATGGTTTTCTTTAAAACCTATGTACGATTCATATCGTTGGCTTGGACATAAAGACACCGACGTGCTCACCATCTGTCACGTTGTCCCGAAATGTCTTCGGTGGATGGAGGGTCGAAGGGACTTATTTGTCTAGACAAGACCTTTGTCTACGCCTGTATTTGGAATTGCGCGAAGATATTTATTTATTTATTATTTATTGAATTCCAAAATAATTATTTGTTTCTGACAGGATCACCTTATACCACTAAACCGATCATCATGAAATTAAAAGTTTAGCCTAATTTGCAACTTGGGAAAGTCGTGGAAAGTATTTTGAGTGGCTTCCATTGTATCTTTTACATTAAATTGTAAAAATAAATAAATAAATAAATAAATAAATAAATAAATAAATAAATAAATAAATAAATAAATATCTACACACAAATCCCAATACAGGGTAGACAGAGGTCTAGTCTAGACAATTAAGTACCTTCGACCCCCTTCCACCGAAGATATTTTCGGGACAGCGTGACAGTTGGTGACTCCGTCGCCGTCTTTATGTCCAAGCCAACGATATAATTCGTACATAAGTTTTTGAAAAAACCCATTGGTACGAACTCGAATTTTAGCCTTGGGGTTCGTACTCCAGTCTCTTTGACTCGAATTCTGATTACCCAACCACTCGGCTATCGTGATAGTTTTTATTTTAAGAGGCAGGCAATTGGTATGTGCATACATACATAACAGCCACGTGCTAAAACCAAATATTTGTGTTGCAGTTTTGATTTATGTTAATAACAATGTTTATGATTTATGCAGGCGTGCAAACAGAATCTGCGACCTAAGAGATTGAAGGAGTTATCTATTAATAAATTACCACATCTAGTTTTTGCATATGCTGATTTTTAATAATATTTATGTATAAAAATATTAATGCGAATAATAAGACAAATTCTGAGGTACTTACTAGTCAATCAATCCACATAAATAGCAATATATACTCGTAAATGCCAAAATGCAAAAACACTTAGTCACGATAGCCGAGTGGTTGGGTGATCGAAATTTCGAGTCGACAGACCCGAGTTCGATACCCAGTTGGCAAGCTTGTACCAATAGTTTTCTTTAAAACCTATGTACGATTCATATCGTTGGCTTGGACATAAAGACACCGACGTGCTCACCATCTGTCACGTTGTCCCGAAATGTCTTCGGTGGATGGAGGGTCGAAGGGACTTATTTGTCTAGACAAGACCTTTGTCTACGCCTGTATTTGGAATTGCGCGAAGATATTTATTTATTATTTATTGAATTCCAAAATAATTATTTGTTTCTGACAGGATCACCTTATACCACTAAACCGATCATCATGAAATTAAAAGTTTAGCCTAATTTGCAACTTGGGAAAGTCGTGGAAAGTATTTTGAGTGGCTTCCATTGTATCTTTTTACATTAAATTGTAAAAATAAATAAATAAATAAATATCTACACACAAATCCCAATACAGGGGTAGACAGAGGTCTAGTCTAGACAATTAAGTACCTTCGACCCCCTTCCACCGAAGATATTTTCGGGACAGCGTGACAGTTGGTGACTCCGTCGCCGTCTTTACGTCAAAGCCAGCGATATAAATCGTACGTAAGTTGTTGAAAAAACCCATTGGTACGAACTCGAATTTTAGCCTTGGGGTTCGTACTCCAGTCTCTTTGACTCGAATTCTGATTACCCAACCACTCGGCTATCGTGATAGTTTTTATTTTAAGAGGCAGGCAATTGGTATGTGCATACATACATAACAGCCTGTTAAAGTTCACTGCAGGACATAAGCCTCTCCCAACGGGAGGATTTGCCATAAGCATAGCATAGCAAACACAAGGATTGGCGATCGCAGTACCAGTCCACTCGCACCTCAGACGCTGTTGCCCATCTTTGGCCTTATATTTTTAGAGATGGTTATCCCGCCATCTATTGGTTGCCATTAGGATATTCTAGGCTATTTCCGTAAGTCACCTCTTACGTCACCCACGGAATGAAAGGGAGTGGCAATATTCTTACACCGTTACAACACGGTTAATTGGAATAAATTGTGACAATATTTTTAATGACTATGACCTCAACTACGTGCATAAATATACAGCACTCATTTGTTTTCAACAAATCCGGTTTTTCTAATTCAATGCGATGGGAAAGATACATAACAGCCACGTGCTAAAACCAAATATTTGTGTTGCAGTTTTGATTTATGTTAATAACAATGTTTATGATTTATGCAGGCGTGCAAACAGAATCTGCGACCTAAGAGATTGAAGGAGTTATCTATTAATAAATTACCACATCTAGTTTTTGCATATGCTGATTTTTTAATAATATTTATGTATAAAAAATATTAATGCGAATAATAAGACAAATTCTGAGGTACTTACTAGTCAATCAATCCACATAAATAGCAATATATACTCGTAAATGCCAAAATGCAAAAAAAACACTTAGTCACGATAGCCGAGTGGTTGGGTGATCGAAATTTCGAGTCGACAGACCCGAGTTCGATACCCAGGTGGCAAGCTTGTACCAATGGTTTTCTTTAAAACCTATGTACGATTCATATCGTTGGCTTGGACATAAAGACACCGACGTGCTCACCATCTGTCACGTTGTCCCGAAATGTCTTCGGTGGATGGAGGGTCGAAGGGACTTATTTGTCTAGACAAGACCTTTGTCTACGCCTGTATTTGGAATTGCGCGAAGATATTTATTTATTTATTATTTATTGAATTCCAAAATAATTATTTGTTTCTGACAGGATCACCTTATACCACTAAACCGATCATCATGAAATTAAAAGTTTAGCCTAATTTGCAACTTGGGAAAGTCGTGGAAAGTATTTTGAGTGGCTTCCATTGTATCTTTTTACATTAAATTGTAAAAATAAATAAATAAATAAATATCTACACACAAATCCCAATACAGGGGTAGACAGAGGTCTAGTCTAGACAATTAAGTACCTTCGACCCCCCTTCCACCGAAGATATTTTCGGGACAGCGTGACAGTTGGTGACTCCGTCGCCGTCTTTATGTCCAAGCCAACGATATAATTCGTACATAAGTTTTTGAAATGCCCATCCCTGCCACTTGGGGATCGAACTCGGGTCTCTTAACTCGAAATTCCGACCACCCAACCACTCGGCTATCGTGACTTTATTGTAGTATCTGTAATACAATTTTAACGTAGCCATTTTAAAATTACTACAAAAAGTTAATACACATTAGACGAAAACAAAGCTAAATTAGATTCGGTAATTAAATATATGTCGGTTTTAGATCTAAGCCTATGATTATTGCTGTGGCTGGCAGATACTATCACTTGACATAGTAAAATGTTACCCGTTTATGTCAAAAACGTTCATGAACTCAAGTTACATTTGGTCGATTTTTATCAATGACTAAACGTATTCTATATTGTTCTGGATTAGACAAATAAGTAAGACAAATGATTTTTTTTGAAGTTGGTTGTAGTTTCTTGATGAAGTTGTTGTTACTTAAATTTTTTCGCAAATTTTAATTATGGGACTGATTATATGATGATGTTATAAATGTATATAAAAGAATCGTAATTAAAATCTAATGCCCTAATACATTAATCTTTTTTGGAGAAAAAAAAGAATTATATCGTAGACATATATGCCGCTCACCCTGCAAACGCTACTAGAAATTATCATAATTAATTTATATTTACAAAAGAGAGCGTCTGCAAAACACTAGTGGCCTCTTTTTATGCTAATTCGTGTAATACAATCCCCATTCTTCAGCAGCACAATTAGGAGCAGCGATAAACCCATGCATTATCTAGTCAACGCTAACAATGGAAAATATTACCCTTGGAGGAGTACAAAATTGTTAGTATAATATTACATTTGGGGCGCAAACGTTAGCATGTGTGAAATCACAATGGTGCCAGACTATTTGCGACGATGTTTTTGTTCGAGTCACTACTATGATAGATGGGATAAGTCGAGTGTATGTAGTGTAGTGAGGAGATCTTTTAAATTGAGTAACCAGTGGCGTTTGTCAAAATAAAAATACGCGTCATCGGAAATTGTTTGGAACGATGTTAACTTCAAGCTCGACTGAACTAATCTTGGAAAAGATTTGTTTAAGGGAAATAGAGACGAATAGGCCACCGGGCTCACCGGCTGATAATGCGTTTGGCTACTGCCAAACCGCGGGATAACAGTCTCGAAAAATACCAGACCAAAAATTAGCATACCGGTATGGAGCAGCATAGGGCGGCATAGGCGGCATAGCGGTATAGGATAGCATACCTCAGGTCCAGACACCTGCGATCGCCAATCCGCTTGCAAAGCATGGAGCGGCAAAGGAGTTTAACAGAACGTTTGGTATAAATGTTTGCAAGTACAAACAGCGTAGTTACGAGTAGTTAATTTTTTTTATATATATAATAGGGAGGCAAACGAGCAGGTGGCTCACGTGATGGTAAGTGATTACCGCCGCCAATGAACACCCGCAATACCAGAGGCATAGCAGATGCGTTTCCTCCCTTAGAGTGCCCCTCCCCCCCAGAATTGGGGTAGCGGTGTGCGTGGGCCTCCGGTTACCTCCACTCACCAGACGAAACGCAGAAGTTTGTTAAACTTCTACTTCACGCCGGTATTCTGTGTGGTCGTGGTACTTCCCCGGTCGAGCCGGCCCATTCATGCAACAACAAAAGCTGATGCGTGGCCTACCACTGTAGATTAGTATTAGTAATAGAGAATTTGTTATACAATACAATACTTTATAAAAGTATAAAGGGAACTAAGTCAATATTCGCTTTTCAATATGAATGTTACAATGCTATACACGAAACTTTTCCCCTGTGTCTTTGAAATAAACTTTTAATTAGTAAAAAGTAATTAGCTTACTATACAAATATTTAAAAAAAATGTTAAATGAAACGAGTTAATAATTATATGTAATTTAATATCATATTTCGTGGTAGTTTTGTTCGTGAACGATTAGAATATACAACTCTTATTTATTGATATACAATTATTAAAATATAAGTTACTACATAAATAATGATTCCGAGACAGATGTTCTTAAACAGATTTTGATTCGAAAATATCCAAATAAATTATATAAGAAGCAGAAGTATTCTCATCTTGTTCAATTTCGTATACATTTCAATCTGATCATTATTTCGTTGTATTACGTAGATGTTCAAATATAACAAAATTACTGGTAATCGATATGTTTTAATAGATATGTTGTTATACGATATTTACAGTTATTGCCTTCAAGCAAATTGAATAAAATTATTTAGTAATTAAGTGACGAGAGTTGATAAAGTTTACAAACGAATTACATTAAAATTTACAAACATTACTTACAATAAATATATCACAGACTTTACAGAAAACAAAACATCGACACATAAATAATATAATAACAGTTTGACTAAAATATTTTACACAATATTTTATTCGAAATCCTGAGCAGTTCAGAGGTTTAAATAGATTCATATATAAAAATCTACGCGACAGTTTCGATCTAGCAAACGAACTACGAATATTAATTATCAATTTACTATTATGTACAAGAAAATTACAAAGTTCTTTACAATTTATATAAGGAGTATCATCATTTTGTATAGTTTGAATACAACCAATATTAGCTATATAATTTCTATACCACCGTATTATGTGACAAGCAAATAAAAGCTTTTGTTAAAATATTGTTAATATTACTTTTGAAATAAATTTAATATCATCATATCAATGAAAGTTAAATGTTTATCTATCGCGTTATTTTAACAAGAGATTGAGAATACGGTTATGATCTTGTTGGTGTTATACAATCATGATATGACTATGTTTCGGTATGACAAGAAAAAAATATAAACTTTAATCATTCAGTACAACCAAGTTTTAAAATAAATTTCTTAAAACGATGATACAACTTTATATGTTACTTTTTAATGCTATTTATAAAAAAAAATATAATACTTCTATGAAATTGTAGCGTATCATATGATACCTCTGTAGGTATCATATGATACGCAACAATTTTCAAAATTGACAGGAAAGCGAGAATACCTGTGTATTCTCGCTTTCCTTTCAAAAACTTTTAACTTAAATACATTGAAAGTTTTGATATATATTTTATGCATGATTATGTGTAACTAGTACAAAGATAATTCGTATGGCAGTATTAAAAATATATAGACTTTTTAATATAAAACAGAACAAGTTACTTGGAGGCGAGTGGCGCAGTCTGAGCGTACTGCTGCGCGCTGCACGTTGGTAACGAAAACGGGTTCACAGTGAATGGAGACGAAACCAGGCCACTCATTCCTGTGATAAAACACGTATGTTACTACGTAATAGACAAAGTATATCTTACAGAATTATTCTATGGTATCTCTTTTATAATTTATCTATCCGTTTCTTCTCGTAGAAGTTGTGAGTGAGATGGATCATATAGCTGATGTCTTAAGGGGATTGCTCCTTAAAATCGGAAGGTCTACCAACAGATTTGTAAGCACCTTGAAAAATACATATATACTTAATCACTTAACGGTCTGTAAAGTCCACTGCAGACCATAGATATTTCTCTTTAGGGAGACTATTCCATAATCGCCCCACTGCGGAAGCCGATTGGCGGTCGCAGTATAGGATACTTCGCACCTTAACTGTTACTGTACGTCTCGAACCTTCTAAATTTTTGTATCGTATTTTTTGAGATTTTATATCATCATCTGTCGGTAGTCATACCCTCAGTCACCTCTTACGATTTTGGGAAAATACCGAACCAAAAATAAACAAACAGTCGAAGTGGACAAGCGCGTGACCATTACAACAAAATCTTACATGAATACCAGGCCCATTTATATGCGTGACTTTTATTGAATAGCATATAAAACAAATAAAAAAAAATAAAATAAAAATATCTTCACGCAATTCCCAATACAGGGGTAGACAGAGGTCAAGTCTAGACAATTAAGTCCCTTTGACCCACCTTCCACCGAAGATATTTTCGGGACAACGTGACAGGTGGTGAGCCCGTCGCCGCCTTTATGTCCAAGCCAACGATGAAATTCGTACATAAGTTTTTGAAAAACTCATTGGTATTGCCACCTGGGGATCGAACTCGGGTCTCTCGACTCGAAATTCCGACCACCAAACAACTCGGCTATAGTGACTAAAACAAATGGTTTTCAAAAAAGGGCTGATTCCATGATGAAGACTTATTGCTTAGGCATACATTTTTGTATAATACTATAATATATGCTGAATTAAAATATTCTTTGCCGACATATTAATAACTAAATGTTATTAAAATTTCAACGTTTATCCATACATACTGTAGAAGGTACTAAACGGAAAATAAATAAAAAAGGCTTCACTCTAACCATATTAAAGGCTTCATAAAATTATTAAATTAAAATTGAAAGGAATTTACACTAAACTAAAGGTAAGAATAGTGCATAAAAGGGCTTTTGGTGCATTCATGTGTGTATTATTTCAAAAAAGAAACATGCATTACAAGCAAATACAAAAAAATAAAAAGCACACGAAATTATAAAGACACAAAAAACAACCAAAATAAAAACTAGAGCACTACTAACATTGTACGGATAAATGTTGCCAGTTATGTTGCGGACTCTGCTTTACAACAGCGAATGCACTCCTTAGCTTAGCCTCTTTACAGTGTTGCCCTTTCATACAGCCCGAGTTGCATTTTGAATGACTGTTTGCTTCGAAGTCATCCGTGCATTTCCCATTCCTTTCAGGGCCATGGATGTTATCTTTCGAGTTATAAGCGTTATAGTTCTGGTGGTCAGTTATTTGTCCACTTGCAGATGGGTGGTATGGTCCTAATGACACTGGGGTGGGGAAAAAATAGTTAATATAAGAAGCTTTCAGAATATAAAATATAATTAGATTGTGCAAAATGAATATATAGAGTAGTGCTGCACATTCGCTAATAAAGATAAGAGTGTATGAGAAATATATAGGAAAACTGCAGTAACATTAAGGTTTGATCCACATTTAATGTGCATATTGTTTTCTGATTTTATAATAAGGATTACATGAATTTATTACCTACGTATTTGCTACCTAGATCTAACAATATTTACGTACAGTTGAATATATAGATGAGGTCTATTAAAATATTAGGTATAACAATAAGTTATAAGTAACCATTTAGATCCTGTATCCTACACATTAGATTTTCGTAGTTAAATGCTAAGTTTTCGGTAAAAAAATGAGGTATTTAATATTAAATACACTGTGAATTGGTTAACAGAAAAATTGATAATACATAATTGCATGCACGTGTCGGTATTCGTGAATATTGTGTAATTTATCTTGACTAAAAAGTCAGTAATATGAAAAAGCATTTTGCCAGCCACGTAGGTCGGAAAACTGACAATGGTTAGGAAAGAAAGTTTCTAAAGTGCCAATCTCGCACACAATAGAATAATGCACGATATAGTAATATCAAATGAGTCAGTCTCCTATATCAAATAAGGTATAATATTTTGCAGATGTTATATTATTTCTCTACCTAAGAGTCCTCTGGGCAAATATCACACTCTAAATAATTTCTGTCGGAAAGCAGTGTAACAACTGTTGTGGTCCAGAAAGGCGTTCAGGGTCTATCTATGATTAAACTTGTTTCCACTATCCGAGCTAAAAGTTTACCATATGGAAAGTGCCTACTAAAGCACACGGATAGCTGCTAAAAAACTTAAATTTTAAATAGTTAGGAATCCTAGGCAGAAAAGGTATTAAGTACCTTTAGTTGAGTAAAGGACCTTTAATTAAAATTTGGAAGGGTCTTCTCTACTAACTTGATGTGGAGTTGAAAAGTGAGGTGGGCGGCGCGTAATGTTGCGCGTAGTGCGGCGTCGCCGCGCCTGCGCAGTAGCGGGGCGACACCGAGCCGCCGCTGCGCGCGTACTCTTCTAAAAGAAAAAGCCTGGGATCAACACGAAATTATATTAGGACTTCTTGTCACTTCACATTTTTTAGAATATCGAACAATAACACACGTCACACTATCCCAAAGTAGGATTCCCCGTGTCTTGGTAACTACATGGTGATAAGATACGTACGCCTATATGGATAAGTAATGGTAAATACATATAAACCATGAAGCCATGAATTAAGTACAAACATTCATAGTTATCATATACACATATGTCCCAGTGGAATTCGAATCCACAACACTTAGCTTCGCCGGCAGGGTAGTACGAACTAGGCTATTGCGCCGTCAATAGTTTTTTCGCCTTATTTAAAAACAGATTTTCTACTAACAACATATTTTTTATACCTTTAACATATAAAAAAGTAACAAATAATGATTTGATAGTACCTACACTTAAGTTCGTTAGCCTTTTAGTACAATCACAGATTTACTGATGCAATAGACTATTTTAGTTTAAAATAACATACTATACTACCATTACACAAGATACAATAACCTGTCATTATTACTTATGTCAAACCTCCATTTTAATCGCAATCAATTTTTATCATCAATTATATCAACCTTTTTACTATGCAATTTTATTGATTTTTAAAGCATATTTATGCTGAACTTTTATGTTATTAAATTAAAGAGAAAAAAGTTAAAATTTCAACTGACACAGGCGGGATTCGCCACGGATCGGCGAAGGTCGCGGGTTCGCCACGGATCGGCGAAGTTCGCGGGTTCGAATCCCGCCCGTGTCAGTTGAAATTTTAACTTTTTTTCTCTTTAATATAATAATATATCAAAGTTTCTTATACGAACTCTATACTTTATCAAAATAAGAGTTTTTAAACAAATGATATAAAATAAAAATGATATGAATATAATTAATAAAAAAAAGTATGGTATTTCAAAGAGTATGGAGCTGTGTTAGTCTAGTGGTCAGAGCGGCTGTTATATACGCTAGTAACTCATTTTTGATCTTAAGGTACCATTAAAACTGTTAATATAAATTTTTCGTATTTGAGAAATAGTAAAAATTTACTCTGAGGACGTGTAAAGTCCGCCAGCAGTGTTATGGACGTTGACCTGTTTTAATCTCTCTCTAAATTATTTGGGACTAAGCATTTGCCCAGCAGTGGGAATTTACAGGCTGCTACTTTACTCTACTACTATACAAAAAAATAATTACGTGGAAGAGCCTAGTGATCGTTTATCCTACCGTTTAAATAGGCCTTCACGGATACGGAATAAATACTACGGGTTTCGTACAATATCGGAGTAACGAAAAGGCTTCATATGTTTTTGCTTTTCATCAGATAAGTAAAGTAATAGGAGTCTCAGTCTGCGTCCTATTTTCACCTGTTCATTTTTTCCCTCTCCAAATCTTTTCTTTTAGGGTACAACGCTCCTGCATGTGAATATCATCGACCGTACGCTTTTTTACCAGTGTCAAAAAATTAACTAACCGTCAGTCCACTGGTGGGGAGCGGCATCCTGTGCGTAGGAATTGAAGGATGCGGAGGGCGGCGGCGACCGCGGCAGCAGCTGGTTGTTGCGCGGCATGGAGTACAACGCCTCCGCCAGATCCGCAGCGCGCTTCAGTATTATCTCCTACACGTGATTGAAGCTTAAATACAATTCCACCAACAAGTTATCAGACTCTTTTTATTGGAACAGCTTTTAAAAATAGATAACACTGCACTTGATAGTGGCTACGATGAAGTGGACTATAGAGACAAAAACAGATCTTCGACTTAAATCCAGGAAAGTTACATCTGAGTTTTAACTTGTCACCCAGAAGACTAAGAAGGAAAACCTTACACCTCGTAATTACTTTTCTGGAATACAACGCACTAAATACAGAAATGAGTTCGAGTATGTTAAAGTAATACTTGCTAGACTTCTCCGTTAAATTCTACCCATAGCTTTTCAAAATTTATGATAGGATCACGGAAAATTTTATTGATATTTAAACCGGGACGTCAAATGTCACGACAGCTCGTTATTTATAGATATTTAATTGAATTTCTCCCACAGGACCATAAATATTTCCGGGATAAAGTATCCTATATCAATCGAGAGTATAAACTGTGTGCTAAATTTCCTTCTAATTCGTTAAGCCGTTTTGGCGTAATTAAGTTACAAATATCCCAACATAAAAACTTTCACACTTTAATATTAGTAAGATAGGGTAACATAAAAACTGTATGATCCTTACTAGGTACTTTGAAATATACGTAAACTGCTTTTCAGATAGTCACTTGAAAAGTTCATGCGACTTGAAAAGAGTACGTTAGTCTCAGGAAATGAGACTTCTATAGAAAAGATCAAGTAAGATGCGGATAAGAGCACTTCAGAGCGCCCATGAGGTCGTCCTAGTAGTCTACTTTTTGTAAAAACGTCGTTGTATTGTTACCGTCATTATAATAGTCATTAATTTAAAAAAAAAACATTAATTAGATAATTAATTATATGAACATATGAATATTTATACATGTGAATATATATGTATGTATGTATATGGTACCGTTACTTTGGAGACTGAGACAGCGATGGGCTCACCACCTGTCACGTTGTCCCAAATAAGCTTCGATGAAAAGTGGGTCGAGAGTACTTCATTGTCTTGAACTCTGCCTACCCCAGTGTCGGAAATTGTGTGAAAATAAAAAAAGATAATACCCGCGGGATCATTTTATCACCCGGAGTAAAATTTCTTCCAACCCCAAATTCTACAAATGAAAATCCGTAAGTTTTTCCGATATCTCCCACTTTCTGGGTGTCCCATGCTTCTTTCTTGTATAAAAATTATCCTATGTCAATCCAGGTAATAAACTATCCGCTTACCTAATTTCAATCTAATCCATTCACTCTTTAATGTGTGATTTAGTAACAAATTAACGAATTTTCCTATTTATAATATTGTGTGTATGTGTGTGTTATAGTGGCATTAGTTGGATCTTACAAACATTAAATTTAGAAAAATCTTGATAAGATCAAAGTTTTTATAAGGCTGTTATACACTAACCTTAGGTAATTTCTCCGGGTCGCCTGGATGCCTCGGTATAAGTTTCTGCAGCCTCTGAAAGCCGTAGTCTATGGTGGGCTCGTTGAGCGCTGCTATGCGGAACAGAACAAAACAAAATCAATCATTACTTGCCCAGCTAACGACGACTAATTGATGGATAGTATAAGAAATTGTACTTGCTGCGTATTAGAATGAAATCCAATAAGAATTGATTTTTATACTGAAATAAATTTAATGTATTTGCGTATAAGAATATTGTTATTTTATGTCTTTATAGGTAATAAAGGACAAAACCTGAAACTTTTTTACTGTTTTGATAAATAAAATATACGCAGACAATTATTATGAAAAATCTAAAATATTGTTTAAGTCTGACACCAACTTTCATTTGCAATAAAATCTACCTAGGATAATCTTCACAAGGTAACTCCTTAGTTTAATGAAGTAGCTAATAGGATGCGTTATTCAGATATTTTTCATAAAATTCGAGTAATTGAGCCATGATTGAGTTACTTATAAAATAGATACTCCACCCGCACAGCCCCAAAAACACTTTATTCACATTTCATAGTGAAGTAAAACTATTCATAAGTTTTAGGCTTAGCTTAATCTACATCGTAAATATTAGGATTGCCTTAGCGTGATTATTTTGTGCTCAGAATGTCTTATTCATGGCTTTGTTTTTAGACATCCTCAAGAGCAAAAACGTGTACGTGTGTCAGTGGGAGCAAGCTAAAGGAAGAATAATAATTATTATTTGATACTGATATAAAATATGGATTTGATAAACGAAACAACGATTCTTTTGCATAAAACCACTGATGTAAACATACTTATAATTTATTATTAGCAAATAAACATTCGTATAATGAAGAAATATTGATATTTAAAGTAATTTTTTAAATAAAAATAGGTATACTCACAAACATATACAAATCTCCCGGGCGCACCTTTACAAAATTGCTTGCTTTTATAAGAAAGCGTTACTTCCACTACACCAGGTATATGCCGTGGAGGTGTTTGAACTCTTATCGCATGGGATGTTATTAACTGTAAACAAAACGTTTTTCTTAATATTTCAGGAATGGTCAATGTAACCGTCGTGTGGTAGCGATAGAATCAGTCCAAGGCTAGCCGCGCGATGATTTCTTATGCATCGGGCGACGATAAGAAATCGTACAAATGAAGTCAGTAAACTGGTTACAAATGCCTCCGTAAAAAAAGCCTTAGCGTGCATGGCAGTGGTTGGTAATGCGTGGACCCTTTAGCTCCAGCCTTACTCATGATTCTTTTCTGTTTTTGAAACTGCAGTCTTCACAGTAAAACAAATGGGTGCATGAAGTATTTTAAAAAAGGAAATGATCCCATCACATTATGAAGTACTTCATAAATAAGTAACCACGTGAATAAAAAAGTTTTATTTCATTGCGTCGATGGTCATGTAAGATCAATTAGTTTATTTTTACTACTATTTTATACTTACTATTACATAAAATATAGCCCATAAACGTTCTATCACAACAAACCTAATCCATAAAGAGGGTTTATCGAAGTCGGCTCGCTTGACAAGCTGTTTGGCGTTCAAGCACAATTTACCTCGCCCTCATATGTCATAAACCTCTTTTCAAACCTACCACCTATTGGGAGTCACTGAATTTTTCATAATCTTTCTCTTAATCACCTTTTACAACACCTAAGGTAAACAAACGAATAACAAATTCTTATGCCAATACTGCAATGCAAGCTTATCTTTTTTAAATTAAAATCTTTAAGACTCACCTCACTCCAAACTAACATAGTACCAAATACAACTTGTAGACCGTCGAAGAAGTTATCCCCTACTATGATTACAGTGGATCCGCCTGAGGTCCAACCTTCACTGGGTGAAATAGCCTTGATACAAGGCGTTGCAACTGGTAACGGTGGGTACAGCCCTGCTGTTAAAAAAATACACAATTTATTTTAATTTTATATTCTTTTTATGAATATTATTGTTTGATTATAAGTAGATTTATGTGTCATGTCGAGTGTCAGTGCTTCAGTGTTTAATAAATATTACAATAATAATCATAAAAATAAAACTGCTGTTTACGATAATTTTTTGTTCATGCCGTTTAGAAAAAATAAATAAAATTATATGACGGCAGGACTAACTGATGGCGCCATTGACTGCCAAACCTTTCAACAATAATAATAATAATAATAACGTAATTATCTATGTAAAAATGTAATGTAAATATTTAAACTTACTTGTGTTTCGTGTTAGCTCGATAACAATTAAAATATGTACAAATTTAAAAACATGAGGCATTCATGAAATAACCTAAGCTTATTGGAAAATCCTCATCATTGAATCAAATCTTCACCATAATTTTCCGCGATGCAGACACTACACAAAACTAAAAGGCAATTCTCATGTCGACGACTTAAAACTAATTCCGTCCTGCTTGAACATTTATATAAGACGGTTTCAGAAAAAGGACAATTGTGGACCGTAAAAGTTACAACAAGCTATCAAGGATTAGAAAGGGAAGAAACAATCGACGCTGATAATTGAAAATGAATGTTAAGCGCAAACAATAAAGTTATAGATAGCGTTAACGTTAATGGTTGTTATGACATTCCCGAAGTGTTAGTACGAATGCAAGAAGGTTGTAGTGAGGGGGACACGCGCCTGAAGACAACAGGGGGAAACTCAAATCTTGCGAACAAAACGACTCGGTAATAAAGACGAGAAGAGAAAGTGAATTTAAGGGGACGAAAGAAGATTACGCAGTCGGTTCCTTTTTAATTTTACTAATAAAACATTTTTGTCGTAGCCCTTAATAGAAATATTTTAACGAAACCATATTTAATCTCATAAATTGGAACTGAAAGCGTGTACTCTTTTAAAAATTAATTAAAAATATAACTAGTTGTTAATTTTATTTAACAATATATAATTACTAGATTTTCGGTGGTCTGCTGTAAATAGCATATGAATAAATAAATTTGGAGAGGATTTGCATAAAATCCGTTCTTTGTGAGCGTTTGTACCGTGAAATTGGTAATATGCTAAATTTATATAAATATGATAAATAGTAATTATGCTAAATTTCCAATCAATCTTGTGTATAGTTTTAGAGATCTCGCGATGCGTGGTATTTAGCTTATATGTACATAAAATAGGTTAAGGAAAAAATCTTTTCGCATTATAGTATGTATGAACTAGTATTATATTCTCTTTGGCTATACTATTTGTATCTGGCTGGTTTAGGTATCATTAAAAGTTTAAATTTTAAAGAAGATAATATTTCAAATTTAAATTAGAATTATATTTATTTATTTTTCGTACTGTCAACATGAGAGAATCTAATGAAGAAATTCGATACATTTAAAAATTTGCGATTTTTATGGACCTAGTGCAGTGTCTGTGACAGTAGTACAAATTTGGTTTAAGCTTTTTCAATCCGGAAATTTTAATGCATTGATCGTCGAAGGGGTGTGGTTTTTCATCATGATAACGATAACATGATAACTAGACCTAATACATTTTTAGCCACAACAAAAATTAAGAGAACTTGGCTGGGAGGTATTAATGCATCCGCCGTATAATTCTGACCTTGCACCTTCAGATTTCCACCTGTTTCGGTCTCTTTCGGTCGTTTAAAATTCTTTCGGCAGTGTCAGAGGAGGACTGCCAAAACCAATTGTCGCGGTATTTTGATCAGAAGCCTCAAACTTTCTATAGCAATGGGATCATGTCCTACAAAATGGCAAAACCCTACATATTTCAGTTAAATTTGAATAAACTGTATTAAAAAAAAGTCTCGATAGCCGAGTGGTTGGGGAGAGATAGATAGGGGGAGAGATAAATAGTTTCATTTTATACTTAAAAATTGCCACAATACATTGATAAGAAAGTATCTAGAAAAATTTATAAACAGATTTATTATTATAAGTAGAGTGCAATATTTTTATTTTTATTAACTCCCAAGTCTTACACAAACTATTGATGAAATGTTTTATTTAAATATAAAAACAATTAAATTTTAAACTTCAATAGCCACTGTTCTATTGTTCACGGGGGATTTAATTTAATTTAAATGAATTCCATTCAATTCGGCGTTCAAAGTAATGAGGTAAGTCATAAACACTGCAAATGGTGCTGATACTAAAGTAAGTATAAATAAAAAAAAATTAAAAAAATTCTTCACGCCATTACCAAAACAGGGGTAGACAGAGGTCTCAACAATTAAGTCTTTTCGACCCACTATGTATCATAAATTCTTACAGTTTAAAACCGATTACATTTGTGATATTTTATGTAAATTAAGATAGGAGGCGACTCAGGGAGAAGCCTTGAAAAAACCATTGGCTACCGACAGACGGCGGGATAATAATCTCTAGTGGATTATGCCAAATTCTCCCCATGGGCCGTTAAGTATATATATATATATATATATATATATACGTTAAGTAAGAATTTACGTTTTCTGTGGTTATGGAAAGGCAATAATGCAATCAATTAATCAACATTTTCTGCGCCTATTAAGCAGATTTTATTATTTACGAATACCTAAGTGGTTACCTCGCAAAAAGGATGTAAATTTTTCATAATAATAACATATATACTAACAATTTTGAATTCTTTTTCTCAGTTGTATTGGTATGCACATCATACACATAATACAGACACAATTCATATAAATAATTCCAAACAACCCTTCAAATATTTTCTGTTAAATAAAAATTGAACAATCAACATCAGCTTGAAATTTAAACCTTTGCATTTTGTTTAAATTAAAACATAACGAAAATTTATAAACTTCCTTTTAAAATTGGTTCAAAATGTTCATCGCTTAATTTAACATTTTATAACCAAGATGTTCTAGTTTTTCATAAAAATATTACATTATATAATTCTTAAAATTTAAGCGAAAATAAAATTACAAAAAAATATGTTCTCTATTAAAAAAATAAATAATTCACTATATGTGTTTACATTTGAAAGGAATAATCTAACACTAAGTTATCCCTATTCTTTCTATACCCATCTCAACGCCCCAACCCACCCAACCCGAGATCTTTGTGAAATGTTTACAGTGATTCCTTGCATACAAACGACACCCTAGAATTCTCCGATTACGACTTTTGCACATTTTGTTCCCGATCGAACAAATGAGTAACATTATTTAATGTATGGAAGAAATTCACCAAAAACATGTTTATATAAAGTCAAAGACTTTCATTCAATTCAAGCTTGTTTAAAGCTTTTAGTACCCGGGTAACCAAGTTTCTGTTTTTGAGTAATAGATGGCGCTACAATAAAGAACGATATTGTTCCTATATTAAATTTTTTTAAGAGATTAAGACCATGTTCATAAACATAAAACACTATTTAAAAACAAAATTTTGGCAAATTTGAAATATCTGTACGCAAATCAAATATTCATTATATTTCCCTAAATTCTAAAAACACATAATTGTTGTGTCGCAGGTGTCTTGTATCGAAGAATTTTCTAGGTGGCTTAACATTGTAAACAAAGTAAAACCAATTACAACACAGAAATTCCAATCAGTAACACATATACAGCGATAGCTGATGATGAACATATGGTTGTGGATTTAAATACCCTTAGAACAAGAAAGCTATGAAACGTGCTAGTGGAGAGACTGACACTGGTGATGGCAAAAAAACTAGCTTGTCTATGTCTAAACACGCACTATTTAGTCTAAAATATTAGTATAGGAGCTCACCGTTACTAGTGTGTTGTCATTGTTGCATGTACTTTACCATTTTACAGAACTATGTTGTATCAAAAACTAATCAAAACAAAAAATTTTTTCCCTGAATTTCTGTTATAAATTTGTTAACTAGTCAAAGTAGGCTTTGAATAGGAAGAAGAAACGAAAAAAAAAAAAAAAACAAAACGTACAATTATTGTCAGGCGCGGCGTCAGTACCTTCAGACGGGTCCAGTCGTTTGGCTCGCCGCCCATGTTTGCTGTTATTGTGTACGAACATGTTGTCGGATATCGCCAACAATGGTCCGTCAACCATCACTTGGGTTGATATCACCACCTGCAATAAGTGTGACATTAGATAATGGGATAACTTGTCGATGTCAGAAACCTGGTTAAAAAGCCAAGCTTCTAAGCGAAGAGAGAGGACTCATTTGCCGCTCTTTACTGCAAAAGAGAATCTGCACGCTCCGTTTTATTTTTATCCAGATGTTAAGCCCAGAAAGATCCCCATACGTAATACCACTCACCTCTCCGCTATTTTTGTTTTACTCCTTATATCTCTCTGGTGACGCGATTATGGCGGGAAATTCTATTGAATTTGAAAGAAAGAAAAGTATAATAAAGAAAAATTTACGGCGCATAAAGCTGAACATAAATGTCTCAGACTTTGACGAAGAGATGGATGGACTTGAAACTTTTACTCGACATTACATTTTTTTAGAATGCTTTTATATACGTTTTATTCGTCAATACTGCAACACTGTCTGCAAGTAATACTTGGTAGGTTTTCATAAAAGGTATAATTTTATACAGAAGTCTGCAGTCTGTGATCACATACTAGATGGGCCCAACCATTATATCAGATTTGACAAGCCACATATCCTCGCGAAAAAACACCAATTCCTACCCAGGATGATCCGTGAGAATGTTGAAATTAAAAAACACCCTAATTTCAATAGAGAAGATAGTTGGGTACTACCACCTGCTTGGGATCCAGTCATTAATAAAATTAAATCCAGGACCAAGCATACCACTGCAAGACCTCAAGGTACAGTGAGCACATTCTGCGTAAATCGGATCCAAAATTAATAAATAAAGTTGACGGTAGCCGAAGGTAGCTGTGACAGCGGGACGTTCAAGACCTCAGTCCCCCCGTGACCACGGTTGCTGTAAAGCATCCGAAACGTCGGGAAATAAAAATAGTTTGTAAAAACTAATTAAAAACGCGATAGAATCCGAAAATGGAAACGTCACATAGAAGTCACGACAGCCAAATGTGTTTGGGTGGTCGGAATTTCGAGTCGGGTCGTTCGATCTCCTGGTGCCAGGCTCGAACCAAAAGGTTTTTCAAAAACTTACGTACGAATTATATCGTTGGCTTGGACATAAAGACGGCGACGGGCTCACCACATGTCACGTTGTCCCGAAAATATCTTCGGTGGAAGGGGGTCGAAAAGACTTAATTGTCTAGACTAGACCTCTGTCTACCCCTGTATTAGGAATTGCGTGAGAATATTTGTTTTACTAAATAAAATAAAACATAGCACACTCAAAAGTTACGTACTGCAAATGCCAAGCACATAATAGGAGTATTCGTGCTATAAGCACTATGTCTGTTACAAAACTGTCATCCCGAGTAAGGACCCGAGAAAGAAGAAATAATTTCAAAATGTGACTATAATACATGCTTACTCGTCATTTTTTATTATTTGACCGCATACTGAGCCATATTAGCCTGGCCGGGTTTACAACATAATAAAAGTTCATGACTCGAGTACAAATATTAACTGCTAGTATCATATAATGCCTAGCGGTATAGAAACCCACAAACTAAACTTCGAAGGTAAAATCGACCAACTAGACTATGAGACCTTCATTGTATTATTTACAGTTAGACAAAATAAAGAAAGAAATAAAAAAAGATTATAAGAAGCTTATTATTACGTTAAATATTAACAGTAGTTACTTTATTTTTCATAATTCAACGTTGCGTAAATATAAATAATAGTATTTGGAAGTTCGAGTCTGGTTTTCAACTCAGTGAGTCACGGAGTTTAAAAGCAGACGTTAGTAACTCTACGTTTCTAACGTAGAGTTACAAGTACTCGTATTTCGCATACCAACGTATGAAAACAGGCGCATTTCGACACACACATACACATTAAGGGAATCGAAAGGGAGAGTCCCTAGGGAGGTGGAGCCAATGTCTAGGGGCCGTATGAAATGGACGAATGTCTTCCAATAGGTGTGCAAGAAATTGCATTGAGAGAATGTGCGTGGACGAGTACTTCTTCCTTGCATCGTCAGAGAAAAGACGTTGCCATCAATGATATTGCTCAGTTTCCTACTTTTATTTACTGACTTTGAAATATAAGCAGCTACCAAAGAAATATTAACATTAAATTATGTTATTTTATTTAAATTATTCTTTACTACGGTATTTTAGGAAAATTGTACGGTATTTTTATTTAACACTAATGATAAACTTCCCTTTATGCTGGTTTATAAAGGTTAACTTTAAATAATATTATATATATTTTTTTTTTTGATAAAAAAACCTACTATTACCTACCTACCTTTAAGAACAGTTATGTGGACATGAAGTCATGTGAAATTTAATATTGAATTCTTGAAAAATGTAAATAAGTAAGTAACTAATATTATAATAATATTTTGAAAAAAACATATACACAAAACAAAACCTTCTAAAGTGTATATTCTCATCGATAAAAGACTGCATTACTTCAATTCTAACATCCACCCACCCACAAATGCGTGTCATATGTTATACCCATATATTCTTACCCTTGAAAGGAGGAACGACCACTGAATTATTCAATGACTCACAGAAAGCCCAAATATAGACCTAGCTATGCATACCGACGAATATGTATTGAAATTAATACTATGTATCGCTATATTTGTTTTAAGTTTGTTATAGGGCACGTAAGACAAATATGTCTTACCAAACTGTAGAAGCAAGTTTGTACTAATAAGTAGACGCAAGTGTGACTGCACCCTTAATGTCAACCACGGTAGGGTTGACGCTAATTAATTAATATAAGTATAACTTTGAGAAAATTTAATTTAACTATGAAATATGACATATTACGTTGAAAGCTAATTTTCTTAGCAGTTTAGTAGATTATATATATAAATATATATTTTTTCTTTTTAAATATAAACTAAACTAATGTTTTTTTTATTTTATCTTTTTATAACTTAACAATCGTGTTTATATGTAGTTAGAGATAGAAGCGAATACACATTCAGTACTAACAATGGATTCCATCTTAAACATACGGGACTCAGAGACATTCCGTCTTAGACAGCCTTTTGATTCTTGATGAAGAAGACGTACAGATACAAGAGGCTACGGAATTCTTACATCAGCTTGTTGCCGATTTGGATTAAAATTCATATATTTTATGATGATGTGATTTAATTTTTTATTAAATATTTTATGTACACAGTAAACAAAAAAGTGGACTTATTGTCATAACGAAAGACAAATATGTTTAGATTTCCTAATAATGCTCGCTCTTTTAAATATCTAAATCTTTGAAAGGGTCTGTAATTCCTATAGATCATTTTATAGTAATAGAAAAACATTTAAATTAAATTAAATAAATTTGATTTTAACTCTACCCTAAATTGGAGGCGTTTCAAATATTCAAGAGTAGTGGATGCAACCCTTCCTTCAACAAGGGCGATACCACCGTCTATCTGGTACAATTAATAAGTGAACCGATATTCTAAAAGTTAGTGAGATATTTTTGGCGATTAGAATGTAATTATACATTTTACTTCTATAAGTAATAAACTAAAAATAGTAGTAATAGTAATAAACTAAAAACCCGTCACAAACATCTTGATGCAATGAAAGAAACGAACCGTACAACTTTTAAAAGATGATAGCATAAGCATCTTTGTTTAACTGTTTAGAATTACAGGAGTATTACTAATTATATACTCTATATATAATACTAATAATTTTATATTGAGTTAAGATATTTTTTTAAACATTACATCTTATAACTTAAACCAAATCTTGAACTTTACAGACGGAGTCGTGTAAGGTACACGGTAATTTTTCCTGGCGTCTAGTAAACAAGCAACCATTTACCCGTCGACAGCGCGAGTAATTACGGGAGACCTTGAAGAAATGAGATAGTTACAGAATATAGCACTCCTTCAGCCAATGCACGGAGTAAATCAGGTACTTCGCACAGAGTATATGTAATTATTTTATTAAGGCTTAAAATTTTCATTAGATACACTTAATATTTCATGAATTTTTTGGATAAATGTTGGTCTTAATTTTATAAGCAATTAAGTTATATGTAAATAATTTAAAAGTTACATTAAGACATGCTCAAACTTACGATAGCCGAGTGGATGGGTGGTCGAAATTTCGAGTCAAGGGACCAGAGTTCGATCCCTCGTTGGTAGGCTCGTACCAATGAGTTTTTCAAAAACTTATGTACGAATTATATCGTTAGCTTTAATGTCTAGACTAGACCTCTGTCTACCCCTGTATTGGGAATTGCGTGATGATATTTTTTTTAGAAATGCTAAATAGAGTTGTATTTATGAGATTCATATTCACATTTTAAATGATTACTTTGAGTAACATGTATGTACTGCATATTACGATTAGTAAAAGATTTAATTTTTTTGGAATACATTACATATTTTTGCAATGAAATCCCGAAATCTAATTGAAATATGTTTATGTAAAATGAAATAACTTCGTTCTCATAATGTAGACTCGTATATAATAAGGAGTTTTATAATTTATTCACAATTTAAATTTAATCGCTAGCTTAGATAATGCTGATACTAATAAGAATTGAGACGAAGAAAATTTAAATGATATAAATGTATTGAGATCAGCTAATTATTGTCATCGTGCTTTTAACATTAATATTAAATATCGCGATAGCCGAATGGTTGGGTGATCGGAATTCGAGTCCTGAATTTCGATGTGTTATTTTATGATTATCCCGCCACCGGTCGGTAACCAACGGCATTTTCCAAGGAATTTAAGGCATTTACGACAAACACAGGAAGAACTTGAGGGGGTACATTCTTAACTCCAAAACCATACATTAATACATAACTTTCTTGCTTGACTCTACAAATTTAAAATTTTTCTACTTTCACGAGGTCCATATCTACACAAGCCAAGACAATCATTCACAACACCCGAGATCATTTTTTATCCACAATCTAAAGTCCGTTTTGAAGCAGAAATAGAAGCAAAGCTAGTAAAACACCAATGATATTATTATAATTTAACGCACCATCATCACACGGACGGGTTAGCTAGTGAGAACAGATCACCAAGTGTCACGATCTTTGCATACCTCTTCTGCCATTATTAAAATCATCATTTTCTTCATATCCGTATGTCGGGTGTCCGAAGACTCCATTGACTCCACTGTATACTTCCATAAATTATATAAATACTTACTTGAACTTTATTACGTATAGGTATATATGTGTATATATTTATATATATACTAACTTGAAATCTTCTCATGTCACGAGGGTTGCCAGCGTTTTTCAAACAATTTTGATTGCACTTGAGGAAGAATTTTAGAAAAAACCTGCAACAAACGAAAGAGATTTTTTGAGAACTCACTTAAAGAACGCTTGTAGGCTTCAAAGTCTGGAAGTTGTCCGAGTAAGTACTATACTGTTACCCATTTATGCCAAAGATAAAGTGTATTAATTGTTAAGTTCCGGTTTGAAAGGTAAAGACAAAAGCAAGGAAGGGATGATAAAAATAAATGCGGACTTTGAGGCAACCTGAGCTAAGATCACCTTAGTTATATTCTACGATTTAATTTCTCTAGAGGTACAGACCTGTACAGCAGCTGCAATAACGTGCACTATATGATTGATTATCATCCTTATACAATAAAAAATATAGTTTTGCACAGAAAACCAAAAAAAAAATACGAAAGTTTTATTTTATTTTTAATCATAACATATAACTCACGATAGCCGAGTGGTTGGGTCGTCGGAATTTCGAGTCAAGAGACCCGAGTTCGATCCTCAAGTGGCCGTACCAATGGTTTCTCTAAAAACCTATGTACAAATTATATCGTTGGCTTGGACATAAAGACGGCGACGGACTCACCACCTGTCACGTTTTCCCGAAAAAACGAAGAAAGTCATCGAAGGGACTTATATGTCTAGACTAAACCTCTGACTACCCCTGTATTGGGAATTGCGTGAAGAAATCATAACATAATATAGTGAATTTATTTTTACTATTATATACTTATATGTTCATCATTTTGTTCGCACTGACCTAGTGCTCCAGGAGCTTAAATTTTAAAAAGATCATAGTTTGTTAGTGACTTAGATTCCATAATTTTAGTGGCCTCTACCGCGTTAAAAAGTGGCATTCCAAAAGTAGTTAATTTTTTTTTAAATTCGAAAATATGATTTACTTGTATATTGCCATTATATTTAAGTGACATCCGTAGTGTGATGAATGTATGGGATCTGTTATTTACAGTCTAAACATTTGACATTACGACCCGAACTTTTAACTGTGTGGCAGCTGTTTCCACTTCAAAAGCCGCAACATAAACAGAGACATAAACGTATTAATTTGTTTCTTGTGTTCACTAATTTCTACTTCCCACCTTTCCGTCCCATTTTTTCTTCCGACTATTGAAGACAAATGCGTGAGAAGTATGAAACCATTTTTATTTTTATAACCTACAATATTTCTATTGTTATTAAGCGCTTTTTTTAAGTTTATATTTAAAGTCGCTAAAGGAGGTGAACAAATTCTTCACAGATACGAGATATGGTGGTATATATAACTAGTCAAGTCATAAATTCTGTCACATGTTTAACCTAAAATAATTAAAACAAGTTTAATCATTATGTAACTATTTATATATAAAAATGAACTTAACAAAACATAGATTCTTATGACACTAAAGTTTATTCAAAATGACCTCCGTGATTTTGAATACGGCCTGTATTCAAAATCTGTGCGGCCAGTCGTCTATCGCAGCACGAACGAGGTCCATGTCAATATCGGCGGCTGCCTTAATCAAGGATGTCTTGAGTGCCTCCAAATTGGGATGAGAGCACGCCTTATCCTCCAAGTTTTGCCATATCTTGTAATCTAACGGATTCAAATAAGGACTGGAGGAGGGTCAGTCTTCGTGCCCGATGAAGTCGATTTCACGCGCCGACAGCCAGTCTTGTGTGCTCTTCGCTCTATGAGCTGGCGCCGAATCTTGTTGGAATACCCAGTGCCTGTTATTGAACATCGTATGAGAAACAGATTCCACCAGGTTTGTCAGGACTGTATTTTGATAAACAACTGCATGCGTTTTTACACCTTTCTCGCAAAAATGTACCTCTGTTAAGCCCCAATAAGAAAATCCCAACCATACCATGAGCGAGGATGGAAAATGACCTCGTTGGACACGCGGAATACCGTTGCTCGCTTCTTCACTACTGTGTGCGTACACCTTATCATTTTGTTTGTTGTAGCTCTCTTCTACGGTAAAAAATTTTTCATCCGAAAAAAGAATTTCCCGATATTTTTCCCGCGTACCGCTTAAACAAAGCGCGGCATCTCTTCAGTCTCAGGTGCATTAGACGAGCATTTAAACAATGTCCTATTTTTCTTCAATATGCCCGAAGCCCTAAGCCTTCATTTAACACCCTTTTCACCGTTGTTCTGCTTAACTCCATCTGAAGGGCCAACAGTTTCTGCTTACACACAGCTTTTATCACTGCTGGAGTCCTAACAGACCGAGGGCGCCTACTTCTTGACCTGTCATCTACACTAGAGTCTTCATTGTATCGTTTGATGGTACGATAAACGAATCTTTTGGTTATATTCAAATTTTTCAGTATGTCAAAAACTTGAATTGGCGTGTAACCGCAACGATGCAACGCAATAACAGCAACACGGTCTTCTTTAAGCGTCCACTCCATATTTAAAAATAAGTAAAATTCTAAAAATTCAATAAACTTTTTTGTGGCCCGCATTGTAAAAGAAAAGTTTTTACTGTGACAATACTTATGTGCTTATATGTACATATATATATATATATATATATATATATATATATATATATATATATATATATATATATATATATATATATATATATATATATATATATATATATATATATATATATATATATTTATATATATATATATATATATATATATATATATATATATATATATATATATATATATATATATATATATATATATATATATATATATATATATATATATATATATATATATATATATATATATATATATACATATTATTATATTATTTTAATAATAAAAAAATATATTTTACTAGTACATATTATATATTAAAAGAATCTAAATCCCTTCTTATCTTTAAACATAAATGAATTACGTTTCCTCCTAAGTTCCTACCTGTCGACAATCACTTTTTTTTTCTTTAATCATATATGTTATTCCTTTATCTTATTTTGTACACCCCTTCCGCTTTCTTTTAAAGTAGTATCCTCTGTCTTGAGGTTGCCTGGAAGAGATCACTGTTTCAGCGATAAGGTCGCCTGTTGTACCCATGTCTCTTTAGTTGTAATATGTATGTTTCTTGGTGTACAATAAAGTATATTTTACGTTTCACTTTACTTTAATTTTGTGAAAAGCAGGCCATTTAGCATTTTATGAAGGATAAATATTACCGACATGTTTAATTATTTTTTTTTTTTTTACTTAAACATTCTTGTCGGAATTCTTGATTGTGCCTCGAGATACTTACTTGACCAAAGTTATATACATTGTTGGTCTCCTTCTTTTAGCGATTGTTGATATATGTGTAATTAAATATTTTTCTTTAAAATTTGTAACAATTTTCATAAATTCACATAAAATCGGCTCATGCGCAGTAGTTATTTCAAAAATAATATGTATTCTTCTAAAACAGACTTTACTACTTTCAGGTTAAAACCTTTGCGGAATGTAAAGATAATTTTGGCGCTGCGTAACATACAGCGTGCGATCAGGCAGGCGATCACGATGAATGCTTTAGCAGAAATATTTTACATGGCCTCGGGCACATCCAGTGCCGCCACGTCCCATATTGTTGTGCCAACAGCCGTGGAAATACATAGAGAGGATAACGCACCATTTTATTTCTTGATTCACATTTCGCATTTTGTTCATTTATGGATTACTTAATATTCTGAATGGAATTGTAATAATAAATAATTGTATTTGGTAATAATAAATAATTGTATTTGGTGTTTTTTTGCAATTATTAGAGTGTTTTCAATTTCGTAACTACTATCCTTATTTAATAACTAATACGATTTCTTTTTTCTTACTTAATTTTAATACGTTAAATGTATGTAAAATTGTTATATTTGACATGTTTACCTCTATCAGAATACAACATTAAACTATCACAGTACTGAGAAAACAAACAATATTATGAGCAGAGATATGTATATTACATAGAGATAGTTACTAGCCACAATGACCTAGTGGTTTGCTGATTGGAATCAGGAAATCAGGAGTCCCGAGTTCGATCTGCTGTAGGAAGGTTAGTATCAATAAGATTTTTCGATATTATGTACGCTTTGGATCAAGTCTTAGACATTAAGAAAGGCCTAAATAACCTAGAACTTCTACAGCCCCACTATTAGGAAATGGTGCTACTTACATATTATATATCTATTGTTTCCAATATCCTTACCCAATACTTCCCGAGGATGCCGTAAGAGGCCACTAAGGGAAACAGCCTAGAATGTCGTTACGGCAACCGATAGATGGCGGGATAACCATCTCTAAAAATATCAGACCAAAATAATCAGACCGAAGATAGGCAGCAGCGTCTGAGGCGCGAACGGTCAGGTACTGTGATCGCCAATCCGCTTGCCAAGCGTGGTGATTATGATTTCTCCCTATGGGAGAGGCCTATGTCCTGCAGTGGACTTTAATAGGCCGATATGTATGTATGTAAATAAAAAAAAATTATATGGCTCTAAATTTAATAGTTGTAACCGCTCAAAATATTGCACAGAAAATGAGCACATAGGAGGCGCGTACCGCGAACGTATTTGTGCTCGCAGAGCCCGCGGCGCAGCACATCTGTTCCCGCATTATTTATGTTAAACACCTTATGTCACAATATCGCGAGTTAGGAGTTTACGCGGCTGTCAAGCGACACCGACTCCCGAGGTATGAATGAAGATTTTATTTTAGGAATAAGTGTAGATAGAAACATCGGTATAGGTACCGCCGATACCGTTTCCATCCCTTAGGCCGTTTAGAAAACGTTTTTATGAGCAATCCATGTTCAAATAACTTACAATATTATAGGCGTTAACGTTTCTTAAACATCTAAATAGGATAAAATTCGTCAAGATTGCCACGCTTGCCAATCGCATTGGTAATTTAATTATCGGACACCTCGCCGAGGTGCTTAGACGTTGCGACCCGTAAGAAAAATATCTTCACGCCATTCCCAACATTGGGTAGACAGTAGTCTAGTCAATTAAGTCCTTTCGACTCATCTTTTACCGAAGACATTTTTTTAGGACAACGTGACAGGTGGTGAACTTGTCGCCGTCATTACGTCCAAGCCAACGACTTAAAAGATGCAAATGTTTTGAAAAACTTATTGGTACGAGCCTACCACGGATCGAACTCGAGTCTCTTGACTTGAATTCCGATCACCCAACCACTCTGCTATTGTGACTTCTATTTTAACAACACCTTGCTTAATTTTTGTCTGTTTCAAAATAAATATGATATCCAACTTTCGATAGGCATTATTCAAGATTTTTATATTCGTATGTCGATATAGTCGCAGCATTATGTGATCACAGTCTAGGTAACTAATAATAAGCACAAGCATTTGTAAAATTAAATTCTTCTTCACCTTAAGTACTGTTCTAGATCCGCCTAAGTCGAAAATACAACCTTTTCTCACTCGACATTTATGCGATAAAATGCTGCCTTGGATTGTAAGTAAGCCTCATGACTTCATGGTTTTTTTATACCATTTCCATATCATCAAAGTTAATAGAAAATATATGTGAAACACTTTTACATATATTTTCCATGGATTGTTACTAGTTTTCATAAGATTTAACACTATCGTGTCGTGTCCTACGTGAACTGTAAATGATCCTTAGAGATGTTCAATGCTAATAAAATGTTGAATTTAACGTTTATTGAAACCATTAATAAATTAAAGTGAGGTGCTATTAGCCTCATCAGAGTTATTACCGACAGCACTCAGTAGCGAGCGTAAGGCGTCATGTCGACTCGTAAATCGCGACGCTGCTCAAATAAATTAACGCCTGTCGAGTCTCGGAGCTGCGTTCTGAATGTCACTGCGAGGTACAGAACTTAACTGTCGCCATTATCTGTGTGCATGTACGTTTATATATTTCAACAGATGAAACAAATGAAAAATTTAGTAATTACAATGATTAAAAAAATCAATTAATGCGGGTGAAAGACGGTAACATGGAGGTTATATCATCGCCTTGGTGAGGTGGCGGTCGCCGATTCGAATTCCTCCCGTGTCAGTTGTGTTTTTTAATAATCAACAGTATAATATTTAATAATTTAACATTACACGCAATGTCTTTACTGCAATAAAGATAAATCTAACAATACCCCATGTGCTCATTTCCATCAGACTAGATCCTTCTCTGCCTATCAGTCGTATAGGTTAGTACCAAAGTCATTTCAACTGCAGGTACCCACGGGATGCAACAGTCATTTACCATCAAGTGGATTGTAAGTTCGTAATACATACAATGTAGGATTGTCCATACATACATTCATATCCTTTTACTGCGCAATGGAGTGAATTGAAAGAATCGAATGAATACTTACTCTATGTACAACATTTTTACTTTTGTGGATTTGATTACTATGGTCCATTATAAATACTGAGGTTTTCAATAATTAACAATTAAAAATTTTACACATAGATTTTTAACAGTAACACTCGCGTGTAAGAAATTTAAGCGAACCAGCTGACCGCAGTATTTATAACCTTCAAATAGCCGTTAATATTAAATTAGATAATAAATATAACTTAATGAATATACGTTTCATTTAAACAATTTAAAAACTATGTCTACCAAGTTTTCGATTCGAACGAAGCCAAAAACTGCCGACATTTCAAGTGGGAATCGTTGAAATCAAACCATACCCAATAAAAAAGCATCCACATATATTGAGGAATATTTACCTATCGCATCACGAACTGAAAGGAAACTGTGTATTTTCGTCGTAAAAACTACCCCCGCTTTTCATCCCTTACCCACGTATATAATACAGCCCCTATTCGAAAGGGCTTATCTATAGATTTTGTATGAAACAAGGAAAGTGACATGCTACTGTTGAAGTAAATCATTTGACATATGTAGTAAATCGATCAAATATAGAATAAAATAATATATAAGATACTCGTACATAGTGAAAAAAATGTAATAATAAAATCTTAAACATCGATTAAATAAATGAAAAACTCTACTCTGAATAATTCTCTCAAGTCACGCCAGTCATTAAAGTAACTCAAAAAAAAATTGAACTGCGGAATATCAAATTAATTGTATGAATTCCAATGTCTCAATATCTTCAATGAGTCAAAGTTTACAGATCTGGTTAGACATATGTCTATGTCTCCCTTTCTTTCCGAGGATGTCGTAAGACTGACGAGTAAGGAAAACAGCCTTGAATCTCGTTATGGCAACCGATACATGGCGGGATAACCATCTCTAAAAATATCAGACCAAAACTATCAGACCGAAGATGAGCAGCAGCATCTGAGGTGCGAATGGTTTGGTACTGCGATCGCCAATCCGCTTGCCAAGCGTGGCGATTATGGAAAATCCTCCCAATGTGAGAACATTGGGAGGATTTGCCATAATCCACTGCAGGCCTATGCCCTGCAGTGGACTTTAGCAGGCCCATATGTATGTATATATGTATACGTCTATGTTTATGATTTTGATACTATTTTTCTCATCTAACGAAACTAAGAGTAGGTAATACTTAAAACATTTTAAAAAAAAATTTATAGCTTCGGGGCTGTGAACATGAGCATGTCGGTGACACGAACGTTTAGTATTTTATTTATTCAATGACAGCGTAACGAGAAAATGCAAAGTACTCACTCGATATATGAGGGTTCTAAAAGGCTTCTTTAGAAACGAATCGTTTTTTTTAACTTATGCGATCCATTCATACTTTTATTTCTGACTGTTTCACAAATGCCGCACTATAGGATGAAAAAATCTACTACGGCATTAAGTCGAGGCGGCTGGGCGGCGCGGCGCCCCCTTCAAGTCGGAACACTTGAGCGTCTACCGCCCCACACTACCCCTCTTTATACTAGTTATGTTTATTTGCATCAATAGTTCTTTAGCACTAGTTTGGAAAAAATATCTTTTATGACCTATATAATGTAAAAACCTCCTCCATATTTATTATGCACTTTTTATAAACTTATGGAAATTTCAATTTATCATAAGAAAACGCTATAATATTTACAAATAAAATCAATAATAATGATACACCTACTATTGTATTAAAATCACTTTTCCTGATAAATTAATGAGAAAACAAATGACTCTTCAAAAACAATAGAATTAGAAAAATTCAAGTAACAGTGATTTTTTTTTTCAATTTAAACTATTAATTGTTACTTGAATTTTTCTAATTTACCATAATACTGTCCAGATTTTTATACATAAAATTTTGAATGTAAATAAAATAATGTTGCAAATTGCAGAAACATGTCAAAGACGAATAAGCCTGAATCCATGAAACCGCATCGGAAAAATCGAACGCGAAGCAAGAACGTGAGCACTGACAACAAGCGGTCTCTTATAACTTTTCCCTTTTAACCTTTGGTGTCCCCCCCCCGCCGCCGCCCCCCCCCCCCCCCCGCGGCCCGGTCGCCCGCTCCCTCGGGAGGCGGTCCCCAGGGCCGGCATCGACTCCCCCGCGTACGCCGCCCCCGCCTGCCACCACTCAATACCGACACGCCATGCGGACGACAAAGATTAAGTTACACACAGATTGACTGCAACCATTATACTTATACACGTAATTATACCAATTATTTGCATGTACACATATGACGACGAAGTCACGATAGCCGAGTGGTTGGGTGGAAGGAATTTCGAGTCAAGAGACCCGAGTTTGATCCCCAGATGGCAAGCTCGTACCAAATTTTTTTGAAAAAAAAAAAAACTTATGTAAGAATTTATCGTTGGCTTGAATATTGAAACGGCGACGGGGTCACGTAGTCCCGAAAATATCTTCGGTGGAAGGTGGGTCGAAGGGACTTAACTGTCTAGACTAGACCTCTTTCTACCCCTGTATTAGAAATTGCGTGAAGATATTTATTTTTATTTGCATAAGTTTTACTAAAATTATTATTGATTTACCACAATCACAGCAATCTACATACGGATTGGCCACTACAGACGCCGATCTCATAAATTTCGGTCGTCTTCCAAGACGTCAACGTGGGGAGGTCGCACAAAGAAAACAAAATCTGTGCTGTCTCCTCCCAACATCAAGAAGTTTTTGTTGTCAGAACAAATTCAAAATTTACAATTCGTAATTTTATAAATTAAAATCAAAACATGTAACGATTCGTCGAAGAATATTTTTAATACGATTGATAGAAATGCCTGAAATATAATAATTCTAGAGAAAATAAATCAAATTTAAACTTCTCCATATAAAATTAATATTCTTATAAATAGTACTAAAATTTAAGTGACAAATAGCGGCTACTTAATCTTTGAGTATACGCGACGGGCCCATAACCGGCCGAGTTTTCGACTTTGTTTTTCCGCATACGTCTATACCGAGCGTTAATATTTCAGTATGTACCAAATTCAAGGGTTAACTGGTCCCCATGTCGAATGACGGCGGAAATAGATGGCGGCAATAACAACGATTTCAACAACGTACCTTTAGAAAATGGGTAAACAGCATATTTATCTCATAGCTACCCCTTTCATACGGTTGACGGAACGTGTTTGACTACGTAATAAGTTTTATTACACATTACTGACTACGACAAATGCCTTTAAATGTTTTATATTCTGACTAAAGCGTCACTTCGTGGTTAAAGTGTTTCTCTTGACCTCTCTGAGTTTACTTTTCAATAAAATTGACACACAAAGATTACATTTTTGGACATGTACCTAAATATCGTCAGTTACCGGTACCAAAACCCTGGAACTCGTTCTGTTCTCTAGTTAAAATTTATTATACAGTAATCTGTACGCTCAAGGAATGACTATGACGAGAATTTTTGTCTTATAATTAGTGTATTAGAAAATTGAACAATTACACACGACATCCCACTCGTCCCGGACTTGGATATCATGGGAATCCAAGATATATGAGTTCGACACAAAATCAACACAAACAACAAATTCGGACAATTCGGTACAATTTGACGATGACAAAATACTTATATATACTACACAGATAAAAGAGCATATATAAATAAAATAAATTATGACACGTCTAAACATACCGACATTCATATTCATTATACACATATTTGTTCCTAGCGCCATTTCAACTCTTAGTTTCGAAGGTAGGGTACCAACAAGGCTATTGTGCCAGCATTGCCAATAAATTAATTAGAAAGAAACATCTGCCGTATATCCCCGTAATGATGTAATATTGATTAAAACTGGTGACGTCAAGAAAATCTGAACTTGTATAAAACAAGTTATTATTAGTATATTTAATTCTTAAATGTTACTTAATTTGTCACATAAGTTATATTGTCTTAAAAATTTTACTTGATCTTAATGTGTAAGAATAAAGAAGCTGTAGACTGAAAGAAATGTAGTAGTTGTTCCAATGTGTCGAGCGCAGGAAGGGTACCGCGGCAGACGCAGCATCTCGCCGTTCCCATGGCAACGCGATAAAAGCTCGCCTCTTCATAGCCCTCCGCGAAGTAAACGCTATATTACAAGATAACTTTAAATATAGGGATATTATTTTTTCAGAGCTAGCGTTCAATAGCGTAGAGCATATTACGGTAAATAAAATTTAGGTCAATGATTACTAGCAAACAATTTATTGTAAATGCCGAAGATATTTTGGGGACAACGTGACAGGTGGTGAGCCCGTCGCCGTCTTCATATCCAAGCCAACGATATAATTCGTACATAAGTTTCTGAAAATACCCATTGGTACGAGCCGCCAGCTGGGAATCGAACTCGGATCTGTTGTCTCGAATTCCGATCACCCAACCACTCGGCTAACGTGAATTCGTTCGTCTACTCCAGTCTAGGATTTGCTTTATTTATATACAGTTCATACTTATTTACTGACTTAAAAGCCTATAAAAGTACATTGCAGCATTTTAATACGAGAACCTTAACTTTAAAGCCCAGGTACGCTAAAACAAGAATACCTAAGAAACAAAACCTAAAAAATAATCATAGGCAATAAAAATATCATGTGAACTATAGCGACTAAATTATAACACGACCGAATATAAAAAACGTAGTTTTTTGTGTAAAAGTCTTTCGATTTAATATATAATTGGAATATAATTTAAAACCCTTAATTAATTTCAAACTTAATAATTCCATATAATAATAATCCCGCCAACCCATATAAAATGTGCCTTAAATAAATGCTATTTCCTTATAGCATATTTTAGATTAGGGTTAGAGAAAGTTTGTACATTTCAAAGTCGAAAATAAATATAACATTAGTTATCAATAAAATGTCCGATATTTCCTCATACTATGTGATATTCTTACAAATCTAAAAGCGCTTTGCTCACTGAGGCAAGTAGCTTCCACTTGACAATATACGGACTGCTACTGACAGTTGGCCGTTTGCGACTTTTAAACCTCTCCTGTGCGACCACAGAATATTTATTAAAAATAGGTGTATTGTAAATTGTATATAAACCAAACACAGTTATAAATTGCATTTTTACTTAAATTTTGGTATTGTTTCACCTTTTTTACGGATTTTATCTGGAATATTATTCAGGATTCTTTGGCATTTCATTCAAGCTACATGGGATAGGTACATACCACATCGTTTGTACTCGTAGTATCGCATGAAAAAAATTATTTTATTTTGTTTCTGAAAAAAAATATAAACAGGTAGATTACTCTGAAAATTTATAATTAGTTAATTGCCCAGAATATTGCAAATGATTTCTTAATAATTAATCAGGGATGTCAGTAACATGAACACGTAACTGACGAAGAAAGATAGAAAAATATATATGAAAAAACAATCGCAATAAAAATATTAATCAAATATGTATTAATTATTGTTACATTTCTAATACAACTGATATTTACTCCGACGTAACAGTTTGTAGAACAAAACAATTTAACAAATTCACAACGCCATTGAATTTTAGTAACAACTATCTAACTAAAGTCGTAGACGTTCTCGTAACGCAAAATGCCGCATTCAGCTCGAGCTCGTTCGTACACAATCAACATACAAAGACAAGAGGCAACATTACGCGGGCATCACTTCATTGTGGGCACCGTTCTAATTGTAACTACACTCTTGGGCACCATCAGGCGCTCAGCGCTCCGGCGGGTAGGCGTGTGCCACTAATCTTCGACCCCTACATACCGATACGCCGTCTAACCTACACAATGAAACCTAAAACATAAAGCGCATCGTATAGAGTCCAAATTCGATCGTTAAACGTAAATACTATTTGCAACGTTGCGCGGGTTAACGCACACTATCAACTCATTAAATTGCATCGCGTTTTTAATGAGTCTGAAAGTGAACAAAGGATATCGAACACGATTACATTAAGTACGCAGTTGTAGTGCCGGCGAGGTAAGACATTTTGTTTTTCTCGACACCAGTAAGATAAGCGGATTAGTGGATTAATAACGATCGTTGGACACTTCAATATTGTGCTATATTCGGTTACTTTGAATATTCTGTTGTTATATTTCGTACTTTAGTAATTTGCATTCATGAATATGTCGCATAATATAAAAGTTTTATTTTAATTACGATCGTTTGGTGATCGGAATTTAAATCAAGAGACTAGGTACAGTCCCATGAGGTTTTTGATGTTTTTCAAACCTTATGAACTATGTACATCGTTGATATTGTCAATGAGACGTCGACAGGCTCACCACCTTTCAAGTTGTCGAGGGTGTTCAGAAGTCTAAACAATTTACTCCTTTCATTGAATTTCCATATTTAAAAAAATATATATCTTCACGCAATTCCCAATACAGTGCCTCTGTATTGGGAATTGCGTGAAGATATATTTTTTTGACAGAGGTCTAGTCTAGACAATTAGGTCCCTACGACCCACCTTCCACCGAAGATATTTTCGGGACAACGTGACAGACGGTGAACCCGTCGCCGTCTTTATGTCCAAGCCAACGATGTAATTCGTACATAGGTTTTAGAAAACTCATTGGTACGAGCCCGCCACCTGGAGATCGAACTCGGGTCTCTTGACTCGAAATTCCGACCACCCACCCACTCGGCTATCGTGACTTCTTTCATCCATTCATTCCATATTTCCATATTTCATTGAGAATAATTTAGGAAAACGTGTCAGGTGATGAGCCTGTCCCCGTCATAGTGCTAAGCCAACGATACAATATACTTTACGGGTACAGATAAATTTTTATTATAATAAATATTTATGTAAATATTAAATATTTTCTGGTACAGCGATCGCCAATCCGTCTGCCAAGCGTGGCGATTATGGAAAACCTCCCTATAGGAGAGGTCTATGTCCTGCAGTGGACTTTAACAGGCCGTTATGTATGTATGTATATCAGTAACCATTGTGGCTTTTACCGCCTTTCCTCTAGTAACCGCTTCATAAAATTAAAAAGAGAAATGTGTGCCTCCATTCTTGAATTAATATCAGTTTATCCATTTGCTTTATATTGTATTTTGTAATTTATGGAAAAATTTGCAAATTCACAAATTTTACAAGGTCCATTTCGAGGAAACCGCAGATTTTTATCCCGATTTCATCTGTACGGAAATCTAACAGTCATTATAAACTACGACCCGATAGCCGAGTCGGTAGGGAGCCCACCTTCGAAGCCCGCTTGAGCCAAACATGTGTGTAATGAATGTGAAAGTGTAATGAGTATGAATATTAATTGTGTAGATATGTATGTGTCGCAGAATCAAGATAAGGCAACAGTTTTGGTTACAACGCCATCTTTTAAAAGTCTTCGGAAACGTCAAGTGGTGTGCTTGAGTGGGGTCGATACAGAAAGTGACAGAGCGGATTTGACTACTATGTGTTGTCAATGTCATTTGACTTCTGATATAAAGTTTCTTCAGAATATTCTCGGGGCTTCACTTTAGAAACGGACGGCAGTGTGAACGGTCATCTTCCTGTATGGAACTTACTGCGTTTCCACCCATTTAGATCAGTTTTCTGATATAGCTCAAGACGGATTTACGCCGACATATGTATATTTTACATCAGCCATTGCCATCTTAGTGTCCAAAACTAGGACGGCAATGGGCTCAACGTCTGTCACATTGGCCCGGATGGGCTTCGGTGACAGGTGGGTCGTAAACACTTCGTTGTCGTTCGTGTTCGTTGTGAAGTTTAAAAAATATTAAATAATTTATGATTATAATTATGATTACGATTATAAGTTTACTGAGAACACAATGTAAATAGATTTTAATGATATATGGTATAATATCATACCTATTCAGGTCCCGGAAACTAACAGATGTTTTGAAAATAAAAACCTCTATCTAGATACCGCACGCAAAGAAAATACGTACTACGGATATTTAGCCATGTTAATTTATTTAAGCCAAGCGTAGGTAAATTTACAAACATGACTAACATGTAGCGCGCCTCCCTCATATTTACCGGTTGAATATGCTATAAAGTGATATCACGTGATCGTTTTCGGCCGGGTAATAGTTATAAATTACCCGGGTAGTTTATAAAAGCCGGTTAACCCGAGGTAAGCGGACAAGGTGCATAATTTATTATTGGAAAATTCGCGGGCGCGCATTTTCATATGCCCTATTGATCATTTTATATGCGTACTTTCGAGAGCTATCGGAACAGCGTGCAATTGGCAATAATGTCAAAAGCACAATGTAATACCGACAATCTTCTGTGAATAAACTTTACCTACCTATTCATTAATTGGACTCTATTGCAGCTTATTCCACAACATGACTAATATTTAAACTGCTTTCTCCACAACCTAGATGACGAAGCTTGGGAAGAACAGGCGCAATGATAATGTTTTTAACAAATAATGTTTTAAATTTTTTGAATGAAGTTTCTCAGACATAACACTTATCTCGATAACCTTGGAGTGATTAAATCTCGCTTAATATAAATTATTATAGCCATCTTTAGAGTTATTTTCGAGATACTGGTAATATAAGCCAGGGCGGCTTTATTTGATTTGATTTTAACATGAAGCTTAACTAAACATAACTTAACATAGGCTTTAGTTGTCTAAGGTGAAGCGAAAGATAACACAATTGAAAGATTAGTTAATGGTTATTTTTTAAATATTTTTTATTAATTCTGTCTAAAATCCTGTGCGATAGGACTCTGTTGGTACTGGAACATTTACGGCTTGATCGACTCGCGAGTAAAATGGATCAGTTCAAACAATGGTTTTACAAATTAGCGTAAAAAAATTAAATTATCTGCACTATAATGCTTCTAGTATACCCCGCGTACTTTAAACATATAAATTTTTACCGATACTGTAACATATAAAACATGCATAACTATTTCAGGCACGTTTATAATGTACATTTATGAGTATGTATATTGAGAGTTCAGTTTGAAGTGGAATTGGAAAATATAGTGGTGCTGCAAACTGTATCATCTTCGCAAGGGGTCCTTCCGAGTTATTACGCTGAATGTACGCGTACAATCACGTACATAATTTTTTAAATGTAATTTAAATATTTTATTCAGTACAATACGTGGCCAATCCGACTAATATTATAAATGTGAAAGAATGTATGGAACTTGAATGAATATTGCTCGAAGCTGGTTACTCAATCATGCAATAAACGACTGAACAAATTTGAATGAAATTTGACATACACATAATTTATAACCCAGTTTAACGTATAGTACACTGCATGCTAATGAATATTCTGGATATATGCATGGTACCTGATGTGTGGTGGTGATGGATCTGATACATTATTTTATGCAAAGGATTTTGATTTCTAATATTTTCTAGAATTCTAGAAAGTAATTAAGGCGGCTTTTTTGCTTCCGGAAATTTGAAGATTTCATGCGTAACATAACCACTTAACCCGAGTCTCCTGATCTTCATATTCGGCTATCTGGGCTTAAATATCTAAATATTTTTGATTTCATTTAACATGAATTAAAATAACATTTTAAAAGGAATTAATTACAATATTGTGTTATTTTATTTCAATATATCGATCACATAGGAGTCTCGAGAATAAAATAACAATGCCTACAACACTTGTATGAAAACAATGTAAGTTTTTACATTTATATAGGTGTGAAATATTTGGGTTATTATTGTACTAAATGTAATTAAAGTAGAATATGATGTACATGCATCTGACTGTACGTTCCATTTTATATTCGTAGAAACCCTGCATCGTATTTATCACTAGAAAGTTTAAATGTAAAGGATATTTACGCGTTCTTTACAACTTTGCTGATAAAATTCGAATACTTTTATAATTTTTACAAACTCAATGCTTTGTTTCCGTAGTTGTATATTTCAGATTATGTCTAGCTACATAATTTCTTCTAAGTCAATTTATTTGTTTGAAAATCAAACATTTTATTTTACTGTTTATTAATTTATTGATCGCAATGGGGTCAACTATATAATAATTACATCTCAAAATTTTAAATTGGTTACAAAAGCGTTTTATAGAGAACCTCCGTTTGAAAGGTGCACCAAATACATAAACATAAACATTATATCGTCGATCCTACCAAACAGCTCTATCAAAATATAACGACGGGGATAAAAACGATAGAAAAGAAAGCAAACGCTTGCGATGAATTTCCAAAGATCGTACAATAACCGATTGTGCATCCTGCTCGGTCCTAAGTGTGAATATGTATTTCCTCCCTTGTCTGGCAGAAGTTTTTCATTTTATAGGCAAGTCGATAATATTCGAACCACTCGGCAAGATATCAGTGCTAAATATTTTATGATGTCCAACGACAAAGAGTAGTTAGTAAGGAACAAGCTTGACGTTGTTCGTAGACGACGACGAGTCTAGTAATGTGTCTATATTATCGATATAGAAATGCAAGTTTTGGAAGCAGCCATATGCTATTAGGAGCCAGACATTGGCCAGGGGCACCTGCTTTAAACTTCACTGTGAGTTTATATATGAAATGTATCTATTAGATCCTCCTATTCCCACGTAGTCCTTCAAAATACGAACACAAAGTTTAAAGCATCTGTGTTTTTTTACATAGTTTTTTTTTTTGCAGTATATGGCGAAAATAATTAAAGACTACGCAACAATTTCATACTCTAGCCTTAAGGTTGCTTAATGTGGGTGAAGAAGGTTGAGCCTCTCGTCCCATACAGTCGAATCTGCTGTGGTGAACATGAATAAAATTAGTAAATAAGTACAATTTTAAACATTGATTTATTTGTCTCATAAATTTTTGTCACTTGAAAAAACTAAACCCGGCAATATTATCGTTATTTAATTATCTATCTTCATGGCTATTACATAATCATCAACCATTATAATGGTTGTTGTATTATAATTTTCAACGGCCTAGGTGCGACTTATTATAGAAATATATATTAAAATGTGACCTTTATATGGTGCCTTCGTTGTTTCAGACTCCCATACCACAAGTACTTTAGCATCTTACATTGGGATCGGAGCACTGAAGGTGATGTTGATAGATAGATAGGGAATCTATATATGAATTTATTTTATTATATAATAAATTCTTTTCAATTAAGAGTAAACTTACAGTACTAACACCAAACCAACAAACATTGATTTATTTGTCTCATAAATTTTTGTCACTTGAAAAAACTAAACCGGGCAATATTATCGATATTTAATTATCTATCTATATGGCTATTACATAATCATCAACCATTATAATGATTGTTGTATTATAATTTTCAACGGCCTAGGTGCGACTTATTATAGAAATATATATTAAAATGTGACCTTTATATGGTGCCTTCGTTGTTTCAGACTCCCATACCACAAGTACTTTAGCATCTTACATTGGGATCGGAGCACTGAATGTGATGTTGATAGATAGGGAATCTATATATGAATTTATTTTATTATATAATAAATTCTTTTCAATTAAGAGTAAACTTACAGTACTAACACCAAGCAAACAATCGCCCATTAAAATAATAATTTATAGAACAGAGGAGGAAATTTCAAAAGTTGAAAACAGGTAAGATATTTTTCGACTGCAAGAATGTTAAATATATCGTCCAATCAGTAACCCGGAGAAACGAGGAATTAGCTTTTCAAAGTCAACGTCTAAACGACGAAACCTGATCTACCCTTTTATTCGGCGCTGTGTAATAAAAAAAGCCTTATTTGAATTTGGAAGACAAATTAAAAAAGAAAATGAATTCTGCACTCATTTAAACAGAGAGAGCTTCTAGACGATTTTCGGGGATCAGGCAGGACGGCTTAATTAATGCATTAAAGTTGTAAGTCGAGCGGTAGGCACGCACCTGCCTAGGCATTATGGTCTCGGGGTGTGTTCTTGAAGGTTGTGAAAGGTATAACAAAACTAGAACAAAATATTATTTAATTAAATAAAGAAATTGTAACATCATTTACTTATTTCAGTATGAGAAATATTTTTTTTCTCTATTAGAAAATTTCATTTTATACACTAACTCCATATAAAGTATCATAAATAAAAGTGTATAAAAATGTCAGTATTATTCCGAACGCGTTTACTGCGACCCAAAAAAACTAATCACAGATAAGCGCACAGCCTCACGTCCACACATTGATCCTTAGCCATTGGAAAGGTTGCGAAGGCACTTCGTCTTCATTCGGGAATCCCTTTAACGAATCGTATCACTTGTAATGAAAGCTAATTCTTTCATTAACTTGCCGCGACAACGGGAAAAATTCTAGGACAAACGAAAACAAATGCCCCGATCCCCTACTGGAAAAACAAAATGTTTTGCTCATTTGTTTTAAAATAACTACATATACAACTTCGATTAAGTACTTATTATTCTAAATGCTATTACATATGAACAACATTTATGTGTATTGTATTAGTTATATTATTAATACTAAAATACTAGAAATAATAAAAAGAAATATAAATAATGAAGAACAGTTAAATGAGAAATAGATGACGCTCTAAAACAGTCGACATTAAATGATGAATTATTAATTTTTTTAACATAAACATAACCATAAACGACTTTTCGCTAAGATAACGCCTATCTTATAAAACTTGGAACGTAAATCTCTGTCTAAATATATACAAGACATAATACAATACATATATACAAGATTAGCATGTTCAAACTATATAAAACAAGAAAATGAGATATTATAATACATACGGCAAGACGTATGTATTATAAGTGTGTAGTATATATTAGTCTTCATAACCGCTATTACTTGTAATACTATATTACAATTACATTATATGACAAGATAGAGATCCAAAACACGATTGTTTCGTTATTTTCGTTAACTAAAATCTGCCTCAGTATTCGAAACTGATCTAAATATCCTTAAACACTGGAATAATTCTGGAAAACAGTAACAAAATCCTTATACGAGTTATATTATACTATGACATATCATACGTACCCTACAGCTGCATTATATCTCATTTATCAAACGTATAAATCGAAATCCGATCTGACAAGGCGTTAATGGGTAGCTCAATGCAATTTTAACAACCCCTGTTGAAGTATAAGTGAATTTCTTTTTTGGGAATCCTAACGCATATTTGTTACAATGCATTTTCTTACATTAATTCAATACCAATATAATTATTTTTAGTGTCAAATATAAATCTTACATAACTGTAGTCGGTTCATTCTGTAATAACAGAAATAATGGGTATCATACTTCTTGCAGATTTATAATGATATATGTTACTAGGTATTGAGTGTTGTGCGGGTGAAGTGCTAGTGTAGTGTGTAGTAGTACTGTGTACATCTGTAAGGAAGATGGTTATTCTTCGGTTCTTCCTTTCACTGGGTAACATATGCCATTTAACGTTGACATTAACAAAATTATCGAGATATTATTTGTCAAGGAATTGTACAAGATATTTTTTTACTGCAATATTTCCTCTTAGTAACGCCCAACTCTATTAATTGTATATGTTAATATTTTTTACTAAACTTACCCCGAGGCATTTGGAATTTCATTCAGTATTTGTACACATTTCATATATACATAACGTAGATATATTACACCCAGCGACAAGTGACACTATCGATACAAAGCGAAAATTGGATTTACAACTGACAATTGAAGAAGGCGCTTCTATCAATGCCGACCCCTGCGATATGTTTACCGAAATACACTTTAAAAGCACTTTCTATTCTTGTATTCACCATTTCAGTCTTAGCTCATGCGATTTAAGACTTTAAAGCTAAGACGATTAAGAATCTTCTTATAAAATTGAAATTCATTTGTTTGTAATCATTAGATGCATTATGATTACCGGCCGTGCCATCTAACAAGTAAACATTCTTATTTAAAGAAAGAAGATGGCCGAACCATATCGTAAACCGACGAGGACTAAAGTTAAAAGACAATAAAATTAGTCTTTCAGTACACGACTTTTAACGTATCTATTTAACGCATGAACTTTCTTTGCCTACGAGGATAAAAAACGGCACTTTTCCAACGCGGACAGCAACAGAATTCCTTTAATAGTTGAGATGTTAGGATTCGATATTTTACAGTGCACAACTATACATAAATAAGCAAAACAAGCTACGCTAATGCAATTTACAAAGCAGGCAATCAAGATAGCTAGCCACATTGTTGTTCAGCCGCCGTCAAAGCGCCAAAGGAAGGAGCTCAGTGTTCCTTAATAATTAATTGGCGCTTAAACGCGCTGACGTCTTACTTGAACTCCACAGGGGGACTTACAGCTCCTATGCATATGCTCCGTAAGTAAGGATAAGTGTACTCTCGATTCGAAATTTAGAAATTGATTTACCGAAATTATCAACAAGCCATAGTTCCTAGCTTTAGGTCTAACACATACAATATCTAAAGTCGCTATAATGGTCATCAAATACATAAAATTAACTAGGCAATACATTAATTGTGCCTAGTTAAATAAATGATAGTTAATAAATAATTCTTAATTACTGGGAAAATCTTTTAGAATATATTTTCCAGAATAAAATTTGTCGGAGGAATATCTTTTTCCGAAAGCAATGACACTTCCTAAAAATATGCTGAACCTATAATCTCACAGACATGTAAAGGAAATAGAATCAATAGTGCAAAAGTTGAGCGCTGCACTAAAAGAAAGGCTCTTCAGCAGTAGATAAGAATAAGATAAAGAATTCCCATATTCTCCATAAGTATATTATCTATCTGTCAACATATAATCAAAGTAAACACATTAAAAATCACTTTTACTAATTCCACATATATTTATATTAAAATACCTGACCTTCTAGGAGATACGTTTTCGATCTCAATAGATTATAACTGTAATAAAAAACCTTTGATAATGCTATAAAGGCGAAACCGGTCAGGTATTTTAATATAAATATATGTGGAATTAGTAAAAGTGACTTTTAATGTGTTTTAAGATGAAGTTCCACCAAGAGATATCAATCGTGAGTATTCAACATAATCAAAGTACATTTAAAATAAATCCATGCTTTATTTTAAATGTATAAATATACATACTGTATGTATATTTATATACAAATACATGATTCCGTTATACATACACTACAATTTAAAAAAACATCACAATGATTTCGATGATAAATTTAAGAAAATAGATGGTCATTAATCAAAGTAAAAGGTGCAATTCCCTACAAATCTTGATCACTAATTGAATACCGCACTCGTATTAATTGAACATAAGTGATGCTCTGGTTTTTACTGGAATAAGGCCCGTAGTATGAGTTTAATGACAAAGAGCACTAGTTAATAAAAACGATTACCGCATAAAATGGACAAACCATGTTACAAATTTAATGTCCATAATTTTTGTTTTAAAAATTTACGGTATTAATATTTGTATTTAATACATTTTAATACTTTCAAAATCCGCTTTAGCTTAGGGTTGGTGAGAGCAGTTATAATAATTTTCATCAGATACTAAATAATAATAGAATATTTCAAGGACTCTCACGGAGGTAAATAAACATTTTTAACCAGGACATTCATATACTAACTGTATTATTGCATAATATTACAAGAAGTATTGAAATGTGTATTAAAAGATAACCCGAGACCAACTAGGCTGGTAATGGCCCTGCCTTCGAAGCAACGAGTTGCGGATTCGTTTACCGCTAGGGGCAAGCTATATCGATATCATTTATGTTTATGTTTTGTATATATGAAAGAAATAAACAAATCATTTATTAGACCAGCATAAACAGCACAAAAGAGGATTTGAATATTTATATATAAATAATTTTGTATACATTAAATAAATATTTATGTATATAAATGTTACCAATGTAAGTATATGCCATTTTCTAGGACACTGGACTCAACACCGGTCACGTTGTCCCAAATAGGCTTTGGTGAAAGGTGGGTTGAAAGAACATTATTGTCTAGACCTGTGTCTACTCCAGTATTGGGAATTTGCCTCAATAAATATCAAAATAAATTTACAAACAATATTAATACAAAATATATGCCATATCCATCTCTTATATTGAAGCTTAAACAACAAAAAACGATTATTTGCTTACCCGGCCCCCAACTCACGCGATGCCATCATAAAAGCAACAATTAACTTTATTTTGTTTATTACCAACTACTGGGTGTTGACTTCAAAGAAGATGTCAGACATATTCCAATTTTATATCCATTTTTACTCACCGCATTAATGAGGTGCTTAAAATAACGTATTTAAAATAAAACATAAATCTTAATAACACATTGGCTTGTTCTGAAAATCTTGGAAAGAAGTTTTTTCAAAATAAATTTGAAAGAGCTCTATTATTTCATTCAATTTTGTTTAAGTTCGTCGATATAACCACAGCTAAAATTTCCGACGAACAAAAGTAAAGAGGGCGGATAATAAAACCTCGTCACTAATTAAATGGGACCGGGACGTTCTCTTCTTAATAGATTTGCCGCTAATTTCGTCTAATATCAAACGTCAAAATTAAATTAAAAAAAAAAAGAAGAAAATTGTTAATAATTATGAAAAATTTCCCTGTACGTATCCGCATCGTTTGATATTGTCTTAGACTACTGTACGAGTACTGTATGAGGTTTGTAAAATAAAAGGAAGGTTATTCACAAATGGGACAATAACTATCTCGGAAAATAACATACGAAAATTTAAAAGTACGATGATAGGCGGAAACATAATATGTATTCACTAAATTTAGAATTTTTAAACTCAGATTTAAAAAAAAATATTTAATAAATAATAAAAATTGAAAAACAAAAGTTCAGCATGGCTTGCATGCATAAAAATCACTTATCTTTTGCAATATAATTTCAACAAATGCAATGTACAATAAAACCGCTTCATAGAGTAGAACCAGCATCGGGGATCGGACTAGTTGCAATTCATCATTATTATTCCAGACAATTTATCAAGCGGTTGGCTCGCTTCGCCCGACCGGATCGCACATTCTAACGAGATGGTGAATTTTCACCGAATAATTTCCCGAACCGACGAATCACGTATTGGAATCGGGGATGAGTTTGAAATTGAGATAGAAGACCTGTACATGGTGCGGGCTAAAAGTAGCTTCAAACATGAGACGGAATTGATAAGAATGAACCAATTGGCAGAGGTTAGCATTATTTCATTGACTTTATTTTTTTTATATCAAGTATGTATTACACAATACGTAAATATTAAGTAAGTAATGTTTTATTTCAGAAGTGAATACTGAAAATGAAGGGACGATACGATTATCGGAGTTCATTACTGCGGCTCTATCATATTTCAATTTACGATCGTCACCCGGACTTATCGAGTAGAAAAATCGGGGGGCACTGGTGAGTAGGCCGATATAAATCAAAAATGGGACGTCTCATTACCGCACTCTTCTGATTTATTTTACATGGTATTACTATTGGAATATAAATTTTGTAGCAAATTTTAACAAAATATGATATGGTAAAATAAGACAATGTAAAAGGATTGATAAAATTCATAAAAGTCGAAACTTAGCCACTTACATTATGAAGAAATTTTAAGCCGCGCTGTGGCATTAGATAAGTCGCCGACAAGAAAATCCTTGGTCGGATGGAATATGAAAATGGCCCTAGTTGTTAAGTCTTGTACAGTTTCTGTCGCTATCTCTTGGATAAGAAGCCTAATCACTAGTCGTCGTGTCTGTATCGGGCCGTGCGGAGCGCGCCACTTTCCCCAGGGTACGCTTTTAGGACCACTTTCCTTTTTCGGTTTACATTTTGTTGTAAGTGTGCCGAATTCTTTTGTTACACTTTACTTTTTTACAGATATGTATGATTTGTGTAGCGTCTCGTCACAAATGTCCTATATTTACATCTCATGTCACATTTTTTTTAATATATTTTGTCAAACATTTATATTGTCAACTACACGAAAAAAGGTAACTGCTATTATTCTATGCAAAATACCTATTACTAAAGAGAGTTATGAAGTTATGAAGTAATAGAAACTTTCTCGGCTTAAGTGCAAACCAACTCGTTCACAGGTCGCGCACCAACAAACTTGTAATTGCAAACTATGTATTTGTAATATGACTTTATTAATGCTAGTACTTTTTTCTCATATCAACACGGTAATATGCACAATAAAATAAAAAATTATTAAAAAATACGCTAACGCCTTGATTTTCTTTACAAATCTTATATTATCTGTATTTTATCAATTATACCTGTAGGCGCTTCCGCCTACAGATAATTGATAAAATACAGATAATCGGATGTTTGTGGTACCTTCGTTGTTTCTGATTCCATATCACATGTGTTTAAACTGCTTCCCTTGGGATCAGAGAAACGTATATGATTTTGTCCCTAACTATGTATGTATTAAAAAATATTCCTTCCCTTTAACGTCAAAACCAACTTGTAAACACTGTTGAAGGTTAGTTACATCTCCAATGGGTATAGAGGAAACAAAATGCAAGAACTTATATGCAATCAATTAAATTTATTATTGTACTTATTGATATTTCATAGATACTATTTTGACATTTTCCAATAAAACAACAACAACAACAACGAGAAAAGTTTCCAATAAAAGTGTTAAAATCTTATATAATTTAATGTTAAAAACCTTTAAAATCTCACCGAAAATAAATTAGGTAAATGCTCGTAAAAAAAAGGTAATAGAGAAATCAGCCGTTCAGAAACGAATTTATTTGGCGAAAAGGAAAGAGGCGCACGGCGCCGCGGCGTATCTAATGAGATAATATAATAGCCGTGATTCGCCCGTACCACTGTTCACGGCCCGAAAATTACTGGAAAACTGCAGCCGGGAGATTCTCGGTTTCAAGATATAACGTTCACTTAATGTAAAGTTACAATCGTATTTAGCAAATTGGTTTTTCATCAGTCATGGTGAATATACTAACTCTTACAAAGTTTACTAGATTATTTGGAAACATATGAAATAGTGTTTTTTGTGATATTTGATATTAGTGCTTACATAAAAACGACATATTTAAAAAAAAACTAGTAACTACTACATTGGAAACAGACGTGCCTGCTAATTTTATTTAAGGAATGAGGTTGTAATCGAGAAAATGGCTCACGTGATGGTAAAAGATTTCCAACGCCTATGGACATGTATATTTATTTAATGATCTTCTGTTTGAAGATAAAGTGAAAGGTAAAAAGAGAAAGGGAAGAAAGATGATAGGCAGTGGAACTCCAGTTATCTTATTCCTCATTCACCGCATATAACAGAAATATAAGCTTAGTTTACTTAACGCCGGTATTCTACGTAGCCGTCAATTCAACACACATAAAAATTCACAAAAAGATCTTCAGTTTTATTATGGAGGTGATATTCATTTTAACGTACAATAGTTAATTCAATACTATCGAGAAATAGTAACAAGAATATGTTTATCAAATAAAGAGAACACGAGGGTCATATCGAATTGAGAATCGATTTTGTCGCACCCGAAATAGGGTGTAAAGATCCATTGTAATTTAGATGTCGGCCATATGTCGAGTAAGCGAACACTTTTTGCTTTACTGCTACAGTTTATCATTAGAGGACGAGTAAATTTTACTAGTGCTCCTAGTAAGTAAAACTCACGATAGCCGAGTGGTTAGGTTGTCAGAATTTCGAGTCATGAGACCCGAGTTCGATCCCCAGGTGGCAGGCTCGTACCAATGGGTTTTTCGAAAACTTATGTACGAATCATATCGTTGGCTTGGACATAAATACCGCGACGGACTCACCACCTGTCACGTTGTCCCGAAAATATCTTTGGTGGAAGGTGGGTCGAAGGGACTTAATTGTCTAGACTAGACCTCTGTGTACCCCTGTATTGGGAATTGCGTGAAGACATTTATTTATTTATTTATTATTTATTTATAGTGCTCCTAGTAGTGTATGAAATAAAGTACTTAAAAGAATCTTCCAAATGTCGAGCAAATTACGAGATGAAAGAGGATTTTTGAAGCTAAAAATTACTATTACCCTAAGAGATGAACTTGTCTAGATATTAAAGACCGGATCACATTATGGGATATCTAAGATGGAAAAGTGAAGAGGAGTCGAATTGCCCGACCTGCGTGACTGAAGAAAATGATAAACCTGATAAAACTGGAAGAAAATTATCGTAACTCTCTGTTCCAGAGGGAAAACCGCCGAGCGTGATACATGAAAATATGTATGATCAATTAATGTAAATTGTATACATTTAATATAAAAGTTATTAAAATGCCAAGAAATTTCCTCATTTACTGCCACTTAAACCTAAGGTACACACACAAAGTCTTCTAGTACTCTCACTTATTCGCGTTGATAAACTATTCTTTACTTTCTGAATGTTACTAGGCGTTACAATCAGATGCGTTGTTACGCATTATACATCATCCCTGACGGAGTAGCCTGAGAGAACAATACTCCGAGTGACATAATCCATACGTACCTTTCATTGGCTTCTACCAGCCTCACCAATTTTCTAATGCACGCACCTCGATGCACACGAGTACATTGGTCTATTTTTATATTTTTTTTACCTTCATGCATTTTCCGATACCAATTGTTAGAGGTGCAGGCAATTAGGAACTTTCGACCTACATTTCACTGGAGCTTATTTTTGTGATAACGAGATATGTGGTGAACCTGTCGCTGTATTTATGTCTAAGCCATCGATATAAATAGTACATAAATTTTGAATAAACCTATTGGTACGAGCCTAACTCCATCGAACTCGGGTGTCTTTACTTAAATTCCAATTACCCATACATTCGGCTAGTCGCGCTTTTTAAGTAATTATGCTAATTTTATTAACTTAAATACCATTGTCCTCTCTAATAAAATTTACAATACTAAATACAGAATTGAATGTAAAACAAATAAAATTTTAATATCAATTATGAAATAAAATAACGTAATTCCTTGATAGATCATAAATTGAAGAAAACAAAGTAATGACAATTAGTTAAACAAAGCAAACAATTTTAAGTATCCAGTGCTTAATCCATTGATAGATATACCAGTCACAATATGTTTAACACAACAATATAGTGCATTAGAAGTGACTCCAACCCCTCGGTCAGCGATATCGTTTTAAATTCAAGCACGACAAAACATCTTAATCATTACGGTTCATAAAACCCTTAAGTGATTGCGTATAGGGGACGGATTGCGTGAGTACGAATTGATTTCTAAAATCCATCTCTTAAACTATGTGTTCCTAAGAAAATTAAATATACGTATTCTGTAAAGTCCTATAGTACCTCATTGATTCAATTCAAAACAAATTCAGTAATTCCATGAAAAAAAATATCTTCACGCAATTCCCAATACAGGGGTAGACAGAGGTCAAGTCTAGACAATTAAGTCCCTTTGACCCACCTTCCACCGAAGATATTTTCGGGACAACGTGACAGGTGGTGAGCCCTTCGCCATCTTTATGTCCAAGCCACCGATGTAATTCGTACATAGGTTTCTTGAAAAACCCATTGGTACGAGCCTGCCACCTGGGGATCAAACTCGGGTCTCTCGACTCGAAATTCCGACCACCCAACCACTCGGCTATCGTGACTAACCAGTAATTTCATCTGATCTTATAATACTTTTTCTTTCTACATTCGGATATTTAAAAGATCCCGCAAAAAAATTGTTTGTCATATTATTGTCATTAAGTATTGAAGAAAATTTGCAGGAGAAATGTTTCAAAGCAATAAGCTCCAGTGATAAATTCAAAAAATTTCCATTGCAGAAAAACAGTATCGCGTAAGTTAATAGTAGAGCTGGCCGCGGGGCGCGGGCAGAGATAATGAAATTGTGTACAGGAGCGCAACGAGCCGCGAGCTTGTCTCGGGCAAAAATCCACTTAACAAATTGCTGCTGATTCGAAGGGTTCTGGATTGTTGCCTGCTTTTACTGATGCCTAGGTTGTACCGTGTTATGCATGCACAAATGCTTTCCGTTAAACTTTGTATACATTTTTAAGGATGAAGATCGCGACAATCGCGACAACAATGTCGCAATTGTTCTTCAAATATAATTATATCATTCGCACACAATTACGAAAATTGAGAACGGAAACATTAATAACATCAAATATAATTATAATTGTAACATAATTTTCAAAAATTTCTTTCAAGAGATCTTTTGAAAAGTTATTACTAGGTATTTATAGTCTGCAGTATAACTGCAATTTTTAATAGTCTTTTTCCAAGTTATTCAAAGTGTTAATCATTTAAACTTACGCTAGTAAAATATAGTTAAAACCGATAACTAAGCAGTGATTTTAAAATTATGACTATTTAGAAGATTTTCAATATTAATTATAAATAATAATTTTGAGTGTTATTCGTTCCTAGACACACCTTTACTAAGTCACACTCGTATGACGTTAGTCATTACACTTATCAAAATTAACTAAATTTATGAAATTAAACACAGACAAACAACAGTCCATTTGCGAAATAAACCATTTTAGGGAACGCATATAATAATTAAACCATCAACAAAAAACTCCTCAGGCAACGACAATATACAAAATATATATATAAAAAAAAATAAACAAATTATTAAAACGCGATGTAATGAATTCGGCGCCGGCGTTTTGCACGCAATTGCACAATTTCAATTATCACATTACGAGCCACTCGAGTGTGAGTGATACGTGGGCGAGGCGCTGCGACCGATGAGTTTTCATTACCCAACCTAGTTTCAAGTACTTAACGTTTATAAAATAATTATTTTGTTAAAATATTGCATAGAATTAATTTACTGTATCTTGGCAAGTGGATTGTAATAGCTTTGGAAGGGATAAAAGCACCTGATCAGTGAAACAATACAATTTGGAGATACTCACATATGTACGCATGTATGTTTGCAAAACAGATCATACTAATGAATTATTTCGAAGGTTATGTACAATTTCTGATATTGTTCAAAAGAAATATGTCTAGAACTCTGAGCATTCAGTATTATGCATACCCTGATCCTATTTATGATCTAAGTTGTAAAATAAGAACATAAAAAAATATTTTTCATAATTAAGTATTTCTCACAGAATCTTTTTAAAGTTAAATGTTAATGAGCAATTCCTTAGATCATAAATAAGATGTTGTTGAGCTTCAGATCAACAACAGTACAACATAATTCATGATAAATGTTTTGTCGAGCAGGAATCGCACCAAAAACTTTAAAAAGAATGCTGGACGATAAAAGATTTATTTTGATCAAAATTCGTAGGAAATTATTTACAATATAACTTCTAAGACACTCTTATAAGAGCCGATCAAAATGTATAGAAGTTCTTTTAATTATAAATAATGCATCAGCAATAATATTTTCACAGCGATTTTTAATGACGGATTCCATTATACGTAAAGAACTTAATTTAGATACATCAAACGCTGAAAAATCACCAGTTTATTCACCGTTACAAAATTTTCAGGATCAACTTTATGCTCTGTCGAAAACCAAAGGAAAGTTTGCATACAAAGGCCGACATTTTTTTTTTTGCTTCCAAAGTCTAAAAAATTTGAATCGAGCGTAATATAAAACCAAAGTACGAAATGGCAGGGCTGTCACTTATTATTATGTATAAATAAAATATATTTATTGATCTATCTTTATTGAACTTTTTTTAACTGCTTGTGTAACAACAGCATACATTATAAAACCAATTCCTAATGCAATTTTTATTTACTTTTAAAGCATGTACATATGTCTGGCTAAACTTTTGTTATTAAATTTAGGAGAAATTTAAAAACCACCGAATTCCACACAGCGATGATTTTTTTTTTCTAAATTTCTCGTTAATTTAAATAACAAAAACTTATTTAAATATTTTGGATTCATTTTAATTTAGTACAAATTTTAATATATTTCTTTAATTTATAATTGTTTATAAGTCACAACAGCCGAGTGGTTGGATGATCGAAATTCGAGTCAAGAGACTCGAGTTCGATCGCCAGGGCTCGTATCAACAGGTTGTTCAAACAATTATGTACGAATTACATCGTTAATATAAGAAAAATAGAGAACAAAAATATAGCTTTAGCCATTCCCAATGCTGGGGTAGACAGAGGTCTAGACAATTAAGCTCTTTAGACCCACCGACGAGCCCATCACCGTCTTTATGTCCAAGCCAATGATATTGATCGTACGTAAGTTATAATGAAGCTCAGTCTACTCCTGGGATTAAATCGATCCCCGCCTATAGCGGGAATCAATCCTATGTTACTACCAGCCCCTGCTCAAATCATATATCATATCTGTTTTCTAACATTTCAGTAACGAAATCTTAACCGCTATAACAGAAATACTATTTTTACGTGTACTTATTTGGATAGAAAAATAATGAAAGTTCACATTACTGAAACCCAACTGATATAGATTCCAACTATCTCAACAGCCCTAAATTCTAAATATCGAACGACGTTCGAAACGGGAGACGCCTATCTCAATTGAATTCCCGAAAAAGTACGCAAAATAAAAGCCCCGCGACACACCGCCTCATCCCCTCACCTAGCTATAGTGCTCGCATCGACTTCTATTGAAATTTCGATATTTGTCAGCCTGATTAGCTAGCGCTCCGCCCGCACTTGTTATACTGAATCCGAATGAATGACTCAGCGTGAGACTATTCGCACGAATTTGTTTACAGGGCGTGATGTTGTCTAATCAATTCCTAATCAAGAGTTGTTTAGGTTTTCGTTTGATTATCTTCAACGCAATCGCCCTGGCTCTGTTTTGTTATGAGCCGTTGAATAAGCTCCGAATAAAATGGATAAATGGATAATGGAAGCCACTTTTGATTTAAGAATTAAGAGACTCTACGGAAACACTTCAGTAGCGCTAAAGTTTTGTTAGACAATACAATACAGAATTGGGTTATAATTCATAGATGCAATTAATAATATATATACATACCTATAGTACCTTTCATTTCAATAGTACATTATTTTTCACGCCTAAAAGCCAGTTTTCTAGTAGGTTGGGTACACAGTAAAATCTTCGGTAGAAAAAGTTGACTATTTCTAGTACAGTTTTCCCTCTACACATAATATAGTATTTAAACTTAATATACACACACATAATATAGTATTTAATACTGCCTAATTGGTAATTATTCCTTTTTTTTATATAGAAAAGGCAAACGAGCAAACGAGCAGGTGGCTCACGTGATGGTAAGTGATTACCGCCGCCCAAGTATACCCGCAATACCAGAGGCATAGCGGATGCGTTGCCGGCCTTAGAGTGCCCCCTGCCCCCCAGAATTGGGGGAGGGAGGTGTGTGGCCCTCCGGTTACCTGCACTCACCAGACGAAACGCAGAAGTTTGTTAGACTTCTACTTCACGCCCGTATTCTGTAAGGTCGTGGTACTTCCCCGGTCGAGCCAGCCCATTCATGCAACAACAAAAGCTGATGGCTTTACCACTTTTAAAATATTATTTTTTTTAATATCAGAATCTACACATTATGCCCATTACTTTTGTTTTGCTTATATCGTAAGAGGCGACAAAAGGAAAACCTAACACGGCTCCGACATATAGCGAGATAACCACCTCGGATGAGCAAAAGATGACGGGTAGCTCATTGTCTGGTACAACGATCATCAACCATACAAACATAAAAAAATTGTAGTCTTATTAATTATTGAACCGCGGGCGCACCTAGATCTATCTGTAATTTTTATATAAATTATAACTTTCATATATCTGTCTCGTTGACATAATCTAACAATTCTTTTTCAATACGAATGTCACATAATATTTTATATACATTCAATATATTCATTTGTATCCAAAATATACATAGAAAAGGCGGCAACAGTTCCAACTTTCCGTGACGTACAAAATGCATTCAGCGTGGCAAAGTTTCGCGACGGCCTTCATTCCGAACTAACGAATCGTCCTAAATAGAAGAGAGTAATTTTAAAATTGTTTGCTACTTTAGCCAAAATTTGTGAAATATTACACAGCAATAGAAACCTAAACGTTCATTGATTATTGACCAAAAATTATAAGCATTATATAATATATGTAGCTCTTAAAACGTATTATGATACTGTAAAACATTACATTAACAAAATATTGTCCAAATTTAAGGATTTGGAGATCTAAGAATTTGGAGTGGTTTGTTAGATACCAATGTATAAATCTATAATAAATACTAGATTAGACCGCATAAAGTAATAAGAATCAAATCAAATAATATACTTAATTTTTTATACATTACGTACAACCAATATATTAATTTCCTTTGCGTAATATTTTCATGTTGCTTTATATCTTCAAAAAATATTTAAAATCTCTCACCGATCAATGATGACGGGATCCGATGGCGTCTCGTTTCTATTCCCACAACTCTTTTTGTCGCAGCATCGGCTGAAAAAAATTTTTTGGTTTAGATTTTTTCTTTCATTGTTGTTATAAAACGCACAAAAAATAAATGTCACCTGAATTCAAAAGAAGGCAATTCTAAGTGGAAACTTTTTCTTTTACTTCAAAATTACAAAGAACATTAAACACGTTAAGAAAAATCCGTCACTGGTTGTAATCGCTGGTAGCAACAGGGCTGAGTATTATCTCGCTCAAAAATTAAACGATTCCATGTGGAAATGCTGTCAGCGTTCTTGGTGCTGTGCCACTAGGAGTAAAGCTTTACGATAATTTTACTTTTAGCTTATAAGTATTGTAAATATAAATTTAACTTTCTTTCTCTGTATTAAATAAAAAACTTATCTAAGTTTTAAAATTTCTCCAAATACACAAAGTCGTATCCACAATAAACATCGCTACACGCGCCCTTCTGTGCCACCTTAACGCTAAGGGCAAAGACATTGAAAGGACAAACTCCCCTGAGACTCCTCCCCTGAAGACAAAGAACAGGGATGCACATATCGCACTCGCTGAGATAGCAAAACTATGTCTTAGATGGAATAAAATTTTAATTGCTCACACAGACGTAGATCGTGTTGCTAAACACCAACTCGCTGATGTGTTCGCGAGACGATGTGCTACAGTTAGGACCGGAGAAAACATTCCAAGCAAATTACTGTACAAACATGGACATTGTTTAGTAAACCTTCTATATATTTAATTTTGTAGAAAAATTAAACACTTTTGTACATAAAAGTTTAAAATTTTCTAGTAACATAAGAAAGAATTAAGATTATTCAGTTTTATATTGTATTTAATTTCCGGAACTAATGATGAGTATCTGGCGGTGGATTTATATTGGACTCTCATTTAGTCTTTACTACCATTTTCAGTATTTATTTTATTATTATTTTAAATTAAGATTCTCTTTCGTTTTCATTTACCGCCATACAAATAACTGTGATACTTTCAAACCATATAAGATAAGTAAGAATTTCATAGAAGTTTGTATTTGTTATTTGAACGAAAACAGGTCATGATAAATGATGATATATGACAAAGCCTTCGTTTTTACCACCAAATACCCTATAAATACTACCTACGATAAAATTCCAAATACTCGGGAACGATGACATACACTTTTAACACACATTCAAAAGAAATGAACATAAACACAGATGCCCAAAAAAAATATTTTAAATAATTAATATTCGTAAGGATCATCAAAATATATGAAAAAACTATCGAGGTAACTAATTCCTTGACAATACTCGTATGAAAATTTCTAACCAATCAAAACTATTTTAGACTTCTAACTAATACAATAAATAAATTAATAAAATACAGAATAAAATACCTGCACATAACTTCGTGAGTAAGCAAAACTCTGCACATCTCTGGATTTTTGTCTTGACCTTCATAGACGATTGGCTAGAACAAAGAAAATAATTAAATGAATTTTAATTCTTAATTAAAATGATAAATATTTTAAGCATAAATCCTTTAGTAATTTCTCGTAGAAATTCATTTAATTAAATAGATTAAATAACGGCGTACAGATACGATAATTTTTTGTCTTCATCAAGTTATTACTTTTTGCTAATTTATGCACCCTTTCTAGCATAATCAAGCTTTGTTATCTTTAACAACGTAATATATTACGTATAAATGTAAATAGTTCTTTCATATTTTTATATAATCGATATTGCTGCTTGTTTCTGAAAGGTTCGATGTAATGAGAACATATTTAAATTAATAAGAATCATTAATAAATTATCTAACCATAAGTCACGATAGCCGAGTGGTTGGGTGGTCGGAATTTCGAGACGAGAGACCCGAGTTCGATCCCCAGGTGGCAGGCTCGTACCAATGGTTTTTTTTCTAAAACTTATGTACGAATTATATCATTGGCTTGGACATAAAGGCGGCAACGGGCTCACCACCTGTCACGTTGTCCCGAAAATATCTTCGGTGGAAGGTGGGTCGAAGGGACTTAATTGTCTAGACTAGACGTCTGTCTACCCCTGTATTGGGAATTGCGTGAAGATATTTATTTACTATTTATCTAACCATGTAACTAGTCTGACTATAAATACTGTTTCATAAAAATTTTTCTTTTTTTAAACTTTTTAATTAATTTCAATTTGGAATACGTACGTTTTTAAAAAAACGCCTTCTGTCGCGTTATACGGGTGAAAGGCACAGAAATATCCTCTTTACAACCTCTGTCCAAATTTGAACAACACTACAATAGCAAAATTATACGATGATATATTGATTTTAGAGGATTTGGTCTGCTCTAAACGACACGGAGACATTGAGTCTCTTAAAATTCTTTGGAGCGAGCAGTGGCGAAATTTCCTTGGAAACAGTGCGCTAATCCATAGAATCGTGGTCAAACAGATTAGAAACAAACACAGAGAGCTAAATGCGGCCATTTAGAATAGAATATTTTATTTTATTTTTACTCGTTCTAATAAATATGTAGGTATAAATTATAATAATATTAAATTACTTCATAAAAAAATGCATTTTCATATGTAACAGAACTACTCAGGCCGAACTATATATTTATATATTATATAATCATAAATCTAAATTTTAATTATCAGCCTTATACGCTCGACTATATATACCTAGCAATGTATGTCTATAAAGTAGTAGATGTAGAACGGACATATCTAGAAGTTTTAAATTCTCAAATGGTACATGTTAGATTTTTAAGTCGACAAACTTTATTTCCCTTATAATAAACATCCCCCGTACACGTGTCAGGTTCGTTTATCTATTAATATCTAATTACTGGTTACCCTTAAGCTTCGGGGTGCGCTATAATCCCAGATGCACTCAGTAGAACTTTTGTTAAGGGTATGAGCGTTGAGTATACCCATAGTATTAAAAATTTATACAAAAACTAAAACAAAATCATCAATGTTGTAATCTATTGAAAATAACTCTTGTACTTATGGTACAGTTTATTATAATAAAAATTAAAACATGAAACAATTTAATAACAATTTATTCGAAATAATTGTTTAAGAAGTCACGGCTAGGTGATCGGAATTCAAGTCGAGAGACCCGAGTTCGATCCCCAGGTGGCAGTACCAATGAGTTTTTCAAAAACTTATGTACGAATTTTATCGTTGGCTTGGTCATTAATCACCACCTGTCACGTTGTCCCGAAAATATCTTCGGTGGAAGGTGGGTCGAAGGGACTTAATTGTCTAGACTAGACTCTGTCTACCTCTGTATTGGGAATTGCGTGAAGATATTCATTTTTTTTATAAACAATTTATTTCAAATTCCGCGTGAAGTTCATTAAAAAAGAGTATCTTATATTTTTTTTTACTTTTTGACTAATTTGATATGGAAAATTAGGTAGTTTTATACGCCTTACTATGTTACACTTACAATTACCCATTAAACTCCGTATTAGTATCCTTAAGCCCCCAATATCCTGAAGATAGATTTTTGTCCCCAACAAAACGTTTAATTGAATATGAAATAGGAGGGTATTACAATCTTTTGTACGAAGGATTTGGAAGGATTTTACGTTCGTGGGGTGTTACAGTTATAGGTATTCAAGGGTCATACAAAAGTATTTAAATATGACAAGATGGCTAAATAACTGGGGTCGAGGAATATCGCTAACGTCGTTTTCGTGATAGTAACTAAAATGGTTAAAGGCTCAGATGTTTAGCAATACAAATATTTTGGATGATACGAAATATAAATAAAACTTAATTTAGTGTTATTTATATTTATTTAAACATTGAACTATATAAATGAATTAAATGATTATTTGTAAGTAACTAATTCCATCTAAATATTGAAGAGATCCAATTATTGGTCAAAGTGAATAAAATTTTATGTAAATATATTATCAATTACGTGACAAAACGACTAAAATTAAATAGCAATGCGACGCATTAGTCCACACCGACTCATACTCGTACAAGGCGTAATAATGAATGACACAAAATCATTTAACACAAATTTACAGAAATGGTATATATATATATATATATATATATATATATATATATATATATATATATATATATATATATATATATATATATATATATATATATATATATATATATATATATATATATATATATATATATATATATTTATATATATATATATATATATATATATATATATATATATATATATATATATATATATATATATATATATATATATATATATATGAGAGTAGTAGTTTCAAGTTGACTCCCTCAGGTCCCCGAGGATGACTCGGGGCGAGTCCACAAATGGCGGTGGGCATACCGCGCCGCATGGGATTCAATCTCATGGGAATTAGTAATTACCCAAAAAAAATACTTCATTGTACAAAAATACTATCATGTATGAAAATTTAGATAAGAACTTAGTTATATATTTTACATTACTTTCCTCTACTCGTGTAATTCAATTTCTATTTGTGTATATTGTGTATCCAACTATATTGAAAAGTTTCAGCTTTAAGTTGTTTAAGCAAAGCTGAAACTTTTCGCTGATAACCCTATGAACATGATTGTTAATAAACTTTTTCTCCTGGTTTGAAAAAGGAGTATCGAACAAGATTCTTAAAGCCTTTAATTAGTTATGTCTACACACACTCGAGATTACGGATTCCTACACCGTTACTATGATGTGCTACAGAAGCGAAATGAATTAAACTTATACTCTTACTCCTCAGGGGTAATAACGTACCTGTAACATGGGCAGCATTGCCACTTGACACTTTGTCTGAAACCAACACCTAACAAAATGCAAGAAAAGTGTACATAAAAAACGTTAAAACATTTGCGATCAATATGTATGTAAGTAAACACTATTACTGTTAACAGTAAAATACGAAAATAAATTCAAAGCTTCAGAGCTTTACTACCATTGTCCTAGATTTATGGACAAACAAGAAATAAAAATTTCTTTACGGAAGCTCCAAGGCAAGATGCAGTGCGCTGCAAATAACGTTGCCTCGTGATTTACATGAGCGACAACTATGCTGATCTTTTAAATTTGAAGGGTGAACTTTACTTTTCTTTGCTTTACTTAACGGCCTGTATGAGTCACTGCAGGATATAGGCTATTTTTGCCATAATTTTTTAAGTGAATTTTAAGTGATTTTTTTTAAATGCTGTGTAAAATCGGATATTTGTAAAAGTGCATTTCTCGCTCATGGAAACAATGATTACTCAGAGATGTAATTTTTTTATCATTGGCGTCTTTTTTACATATTTTAACGTTTCACAAATAAACTAATTTATGGCACATCGCTTGTGGGGTGCAACTAACATTCAAAAATTTAAACACTTTAATTCACTTAATATCAGAATAGTTATTTACGTAAAATGAAAAGATTCGCAATTTCATGCAAATTCGCATTTCGCAATTCTGTTACAGTAAACAAATTTTTAATAATTTGTAGGATTCAGTATAAAAGAACAAAAAATAGAACTTTTATTGCGTTAAAAATGAATTAGAAGTTTGGGGAAAGAATTACCTATATTTTAATTAAAACGAAAGGATTCATCATAAGAACTTTGAAAAGACCTCTTTACTAGTTTTCAGAGAAATCTAAACCAATATGCTAAATTTTAACGCAATTAAAACGTAACCTTCTATGATCAATATCATAAAAAAAGATATTTCATGTTTCAAAAGTTATAAGTTGTAACAATTAAAAATGTTATTTCAACTGGTGCTAAAGTACTTTATGTTTACACTGATAAAATGGTCTAGAAATGCAATAGAGACGCCAAGAAATAAGAACGAGGACATTAAAAAGGCAAGAAGCGCGGTGATTTACGTTGCCCCGCTACACCGGCGACAAAGGCGCGTTTTGTGCAGTTGCCAGCACTGGAGTTGCGTAGATATTTTTACTATTATTGCCTTTGCACTTCTTTGTACAGAAACAAACTTCCTTGTTTTTTGTTTGAAGCTACACATTTTTTTTTTACAGAAAACATATGTTTTTGTGTTTACATAAAGTGTCATTTATTACAACGTCATTATGTGATACATAAATATCAAGTCTTAAAAATCATAATATATATATATATATATATATATATATATATATATATATATATATATATATATATATATATATATATATATATATATATATATATATATATATATATATATATATATATATATATATATATATATATATATATATATATATATATATATATATATATATATATATATAAATCTCGAATTATATCTATAAGAATGTACATTCATTTATCTAAAGTTATTTTTTTAATCTACCACCGTTACGTTATGAGGTTCCTCTGACGGAGAAGAAACAGGCAAAAGAAACTCCGTAGGTATCCGCTTTCTTCACCTAATTCCCAGTGGTTACTATCATTAATACATTCATTTATATTGTAATACCCCTTCTTATAAACTTTTTCTTTTATAAATTTCTTAAACCTGTTAATAGGTAGGCTTTGCACATTCACTGGGACTTTGTTATAGAAGCATATACCGCCCTATGAACGAGTTACTGTATGGAGTCTAGTAACCGGTATTATAAGATTGTGTTTGTTCCGACTATTTACATTACGCACCTTTCAGAATTGCAGAATTCTTCCTGAAAGTAACATTTTCAAATACTTTTATGCACATACATTAATTTTATGAATGGAGAGACCAGTGTTAAAATATTATTTCTTATGTCTTTAAAATTCTCACTACGAGACGCTCTGGAATTTAGACAATATACAGATCGAATGGCTCTCTTTTGTAAACAATTACTGTTTCTATTTCAGCTGCATGACCTCTTAGCAGAATACCACATGACGTTATGCTATGGAAGTAACTAAAAAAAACAAGTCTAGCCGTTTGTACATCGACTAGTACATCGACTAAGAACCTTATTTTTCTTACAGCTTATGCAGCAGAGCTTAACCTATTAACAAGTTGGGATATATGAGGGCCCCATTGAAGTTTTGCGTCAAGAATTATTCCAAGAAAAATAGCTGTATCCGAGCTACAGTCGCAGTGTAGATAATAGTTACTACGCTATGATGTTTGAAAATTTATTTTATTTGGCGGTACAATCTTAGAAAAACAAAAATTAAACGTGATACGTGTAATTTGAATTTGACTAAAATATTAAAAGGCATGACCAACCATGTTATTATCTTACTTTTATTACTTTTACTTAAGTATTCAATTATTACATAATGCATGCATCATAAAAGATTTAAACGCAATACACATCAAAATCGCAAACATAAACTAACAAAATACAGAAACGGTTTTCTGCCTATATGTTTTTATTAGTTTATTTGATGATTAACAGTGGTAGAGCCACGCATCAGCTTTTGTTGTAGCATGAATGGGCCGGCTCCACCGGGGAAGTACCACGACCTCACAGAATACCGGCGTGAAGTAGAAGTCTCACAAACTTCTGCGTTTCGTCTGGTGAGTGCAGGTAACCGGAGGCCCACCCACCCCCCTCAAGGTCGGCAACGCATCTGCTATGCCTCTGGTATTGCGGGTGTTCATGGGCGGCGGTATTCACTTCAACCTTTGTTTTTTCCTACGTGGGGAAATACCTAACGTATACCCGACCCCGTTGGGGCAAGGACGGGTGACGTCGGGCTCGCAACGACTAAAACCCCACGATGTTCCGCTTTCTCCGCATTATGGCAGGGCCACGGGAACGCTCTAGCACACATCCGCGACCCTGCCCGCGCTGGTCGCCCAGGGCAGCCTCTTGTCAGGTGAGATAGAGAAGAGAGAGAGAAACCAAACCGTGGGTTGACGAACCCCCCTAGTCTGCCACCCGGAGGACGGGGCCATACCCCGTTAACTTAGGCCGGCCATGTAGGTTCCTCTTGGTTCACCGTGGATGACCAAGCCACTGTTACTAAGCCCCACCGCCACGACAAGGCGGGAACCCGTCCCGGGGGTGCACCCATCAACCTCCCGCAACATAATATACATCGTCGCTGCATTCTGCGGCGTTCGTTCTAAAATAAGTTTAAACATTCTTGAGCTTATTGCTTATTTATTTATTTATTTATTATGAATGTCCAGACTAGACAATCATTTACGTCGATGCAGCTAATGTTCACCGAATGTTAACATGTCTACTTCTAATTTATACGTAGTGATTTCTTTTTCGACTGTACAATACATACAATGGTTTCCGAAGCTCATTATACCAACAAAAAGTCCTAAATTAATATGTTGTTTGAACATTGTTAAGTAAACACAATCACACGGGCACGTGCATAGCGCGCGCCTCTCTTTTCAAACGACGATCAGTTCTATAGGATTTGTTCGAATCTCATTCCGGGTACCACGAGTCAGTATCTTAAGACTATATCCAAACAGAGGGTAACTAGATTGATGATTTGGATATTGATACGACGGTGATTTAGTGTGCGAACTTTATTAATACCTTCTTTAATGTCCTATTCACAAAGGAATGATATTTTAAAGTGTAAATAATAGTAGTGTGAATACTAGATTTGAAAAAAAATGCAAGCGCGATTTTTTACAAAAAGTGTAGGTATCGATGTACCGAGGCATCGATGGCTATTCTGTGGGTTCATAATATGTTTATAATTCAAAGACAATATTATTCATGACTCGTCCCGCCGATTTACTCACGGTTTAACATTTAATGCTAATTATTTTTCTAAAATAAAAGTAGCCTCTTTGTATCATTAATTCTCTGCCAGTGAAAGTCTAGTTAAAATCGGTCTAGCCGACAGACAGACAAAAATTTTAACAATTGGATTGAAATATCTCCAGAAGGCTGGCTCGAACCCATGAGTTTTGTCAATACTTATGTACGATTTATATGACAGACTTGGACATAGAGACCGCGACAGACTCTCCCCCTGACACGTAGTCCCAAATATAAGCGCCGGTGAAACCTCTGGCCACCCCATGTATGTTTTTCTTGTATGATTCCACTGTATTATATTCCCATTCACTGCATGATGATGGTGAATTTGTGATTACCGCCATACACTACATACACTATTGGTCATAAAATAAAAACTATATTTCCATGGAATACTACAATATCGAAACAGACAATAGGTAACGGAATATATATTTACTAATTGTAAATGCATACAAAATATTAATGAGTCAGGAAAAAGTTAAAAATTCACTTAACTAACTAGATTTAAAAGCCGGTTCATGCCATCCAGCAACTAATGAAGAAGCATATTCTCTTTGAGCAATGGTCTTAATGACGTTATTATACGTAAGTACATGGTCATACACTACATACACTGTTGGTTATAAAATAAAAACTATATTTCCATGGAATACTACAATATCGAAACAGACAATAGGTAACGGAATATATATTTACTAATTGTAAATGCATACAAAATATTAATGAGTCAGGAAAAAGTTAAAAATTCACTTAACTAACTAGATTTAATAGCCGGTTCATGCCATCCAGCAACTAATGAAGAAGCATATTCTCTTTGAGCAATGGTCTTAATGACGTTATTATACGTAAGTACATGGCCATACACTACACACACTATTGGTCATAAAATAAAAACTATATTTCCATGGAATACTACAATATCGAAACAGACAATAGGTAACGGAATATATATTTACTAATTGTAAATGCATACAAAATATTAATGAGTCAGGAAAAGTTAAAAATTCACTTAACTAACTAGATTTAAAAGCCGGTTCATGCCATCCAGCAACTAATGAAGAAGCATATTCTCTTTGAGCAATGGTCTTAATGAGCAATGGCAATGTTATTATACGTAAGTACATGGTCATACACTACATACACTGTTGGTTATAAAATAAAAACTATATTTCCATGGAATACTACAATATCGAAACAGACAATAGGTAACGGAATATATATTTACTAATTGTAAATGCATACAAAATATTAATGAGTCAGGAAAAAGTTAAAAATTCACTTAACTAACTAGATTTAATAGCCGGTTCATGCCATCCAGCAACTAATGAAGAAGCATATTCTCTTTGAGCAATGGTCTTAATGACGTTATTATACGTAAGTACATGGTCATACACTACATACACTATTGGTTATAAAATAAAAACTATATTTCCATGGAATACTACAATATCGAAACAGACAATAGGTAACGGAATATATATTTACTAATTGTAAATGCAAACAAAATATTAATGAGTCAGGAAAAAGTTAAAAATTCACTTAACTAACAAGATTTAAAAGCCGGTACATGCCATCCAGCAACTAATGAAGAAGCATATTCTCTTTGAGCAATGGTCTTAATGAGCAATGGCAATGTTATTATACGTAAGTACATGGTCATAACAATTTTTCAATGTTTAAATAACTTACTGAATAGAAAAGAAGCTAATGAGAACTATTCTTTAACACTTTCTAAAACTTCCAAAAATCTGAAAAATCTTTCGGCGCCATTGCCTTGCGTGTCCAGCTCGCATGCACCACGCAGCATTAGTTGATTGGCTGTGTGCCCTAACCTAACGTTTTAATACAATTAAACGGACCGCAGTACACTATTATCTGGTCGCCATCTTCCCGCAATTTTTAGTGAACGACTCTTTTGCGTGTCAATCTTCTCTCAACGTGTGTTGTCTATTGAAATGATGGATTACATTAAGAAGCTAAGTCTTATTAGTAAAACATTAATAAGTTAATTTGTATGAAAAAAATATTTGTAAATATTTGTATTTATAAACAGTTTTGGAATTGTAAGGTATGTGCCTCCGAAGTTAATGGTTACTGGATGACGTGTATAATTATTTAATATAAACACTATATGTGCGGCGAAACTCAAAAGTATGCATTGTATGATTGGTGTTTCACGTCTCCTATTTCTATTACAGAAAACTAATATCGTAGAAAAGTAACTGGGCCCAATGGAATAGTCCGATTTTGCATAAGGGCATGGTTATGGGAGAATATATATTATATACATACATTACCTAAACCTTATAAAATAGATCAAATTTATCTTAAGGAGTATCTCAGTAGTCAAATCAAGACACATTTACAAAGTAACATACTGCGTATCGTATCAAAAGAGATACGGCAAGAACCCACTGCACCTACCCCGAACAAACGTACGCAATTCCGTAATTCTTAGTTAACAACGTTCGGCCTGAGTTAATTATGTTCACGGCATAAATCTTTCGTAATTGGCCTCTTGTTACACAACACTAAGAGCTCGGGACGTGTTGAAATTATATATGTGAGGCACACGGTGAAGTTTCATGATGGCTTCGTGTGCTAAAATTGTTATTTATGTAATAAAAGCAAGCATGATAATTGCGAAGCGCCGCGTTCGGCCGGGCCGCCTTTGTACCCTTTGTTTTAGTGGTACCGTTTTATACGTTAATTTATTTATTATTAAATACGTATGGATACGTGCCATGTGGTATCTGCGTTGGAATTCGCCACCCACTTTCTTCCCAAGGGTGTATTGTGGCAGGTCCTACCTTACGACCTATGTCCTGCCAGTCCAGTGTACTCGTATTAATGTTATGTAACATGTTTTTACCTCAAAAATTATATGTTTTGGTTGTGAACGTACAACGTACTTATGAGGAGAAATTTCTGAAAAACCTAGATCCCGACATCAGGTACCAGAAACGTTGGGAAGTAAAACAGTTTGTAAAAAATTTTAGATTATTGCAAACAAATTAGGGTCCACCCAATGGTAATTAGTTATTGCAGTCCATTTATTATGATTTAATAAGATGGAAAGCCTGCCAGGTACCTAAATGTCGAAATTATATGGGCTACACATATCAAGCCGGAACACAATTGTATCTGCTTTTTGGTAGCAGAAATTGTTAAGAGGGTGGAACCAACCCTTTTACGCCCTCTAAATACTTCGGCAGAGAAGAAATGTACAACCTATTAAAGTATTTAACAACATACATAACATTGACATTATGAAATCATTACTAACTATAGACTCTAGCCTCTATCTATAGAAATGTTAAAGATCAACGATACGAACAATGCATGTGGCATTGTTCGTTGATCTTGAGCAACCCTTTCATCTGCCAATCAAAACTAAAAATTTTTGACGTAGAGATTCAGTTACAAAAGTCAACGTCGACACCAGTTCGCACCCGCTTCGAAAACGTTGAAATAACAAAAGTGTAGTGAAATAAAATTGTAACACGAGATAACGTTAATGATTGTTCTCAAACGCAAGGCAATTTTGGATACCGGAGGGCGTGTGGATTAGGGTCTAATCGGACGATGGCGATGAAAATCTGCCGCGCGGTCACGTGACCGGAGCGTGTTGGACGCGTGGACTAACGGAGGACAAGCGGTAGGGACATTGCAAACTACTCACTTAAGACTACGCAACATCGTTTCGATTGAAGCTAGATCATTATAATAATGGATATTGCCAGAATTGATTCAAGTCGAAATATTGCTCAACTAGTAGACTCTTCACGCTATGCTTTAGTACCTCGGACAGCATTATTGACGTTAACTGCCCACATTTTTTAAAAAATCAAAACGGCAATTAATGTGAAAGTAAAAGCGGCGACCTACCTTCACGGTCACCGGATGTTATCGAAAAAGAAAAGGACTTAATTGTCTAGAATTTTTAAAAGTTTGTCTGTATTAAAAAAACTTGTTATAAAATTAATAAATTTGAATAAAACAATTAAAAAATTATTTAATCTTATTTTGTTAAATTTTTTTAGTTACGGTTTGGTTACATTTTAGATTACTTATAGATTAGATTCTAGGTTTAGAAGATAAAAGTTAAAGATGATGATACCCTGATTAGTGAATATCTCATCACGGGATCTCTAAATGTAGTATTCTCTAAAAAAAAAGTAAGATTTTAGGCTAATCCTCTTAAAAAAATCTTTTTATCTAAAATGAGGCGCAGACGAATTTGCAAGTATAGCATATATATATATATATATATATATATATATATATATATATACACACATATATATATATATATATATATATATATATATATATATATATATATATATATATATATATATATATATATATATATATATATATATATATATATATATATACACACATATATATATATATATATATATATATATATATATATATATATAGGAAAAGAGGGGAGGGTCAAGAGTACTCGGATACCTCGACGTATGAAGAAAATGATGAATATGAATGAAGCGAAAGAGGTATGTAAGGATCGTGACACTTGGCGAACTGTTCTCTCTGGCTACCCCGTCAGGGATTGTGCGTGAAGATAAATAAATAATATAACAAAAGTCAACATCCATTATTTCAACGTTGATATTTAATCAGTTGAACATTAGAGTTCTATTGATTTAAAATAAAACGAAAGACATCAACTCACCTGTTTTGTGACGGAGTCGATGAGCCGAACAAATATATCTTGTTCTTGTCGGATACCTGAGAAGATAATAATTATTTCGAAATTAAATTTCATAACAACATACGAAATCAGGAATAGAAAAATTAAATTTGTATAAAAATGTATGAGAACAAAATATGGTGTGACTTTGACAAAATAAATATGTACATATATATTACACAGTGATCGTGTGGTTACGTCGAAAGAATAAAAAAGAACACCTAAATTCTGAACTAATAGACTGGTGACGAGTAGCAGCGTCTAAAGTGCTGTGTCTGTACTGCGATCGCCGATCCGCTTACCAAGCGTGGCTGTTGTGGCAGGTCCGCCCTTACGACCTATGTCCTGCCAGTCCAGTAAACTTTAACGGGCCTTTATATATATATGTACTCGAATGTATGTTATGTAAGTAGTTATCCCAACCGTTCTCCTACCAGTTTGAGTGAACGAACTTTGTTCCATGGGATTTTTATGTATACAATTTACACATTACAATTAGAGTCCTGTAAAAGTATAACTGCAGAGAACTGTAAATCCTTTCCCGAAATATTTGAAAGTGTTTTGGAGGTGCAGCTGTGCTTTTTCGGCGAAATAAACAAAGCATACTTTGCTGGTATGCAGAATATTTCTATATTATGCCAGCTTTCACTCGCGGCTTCGCTCACATTCATGTCTTTAAATTACTGTGGAAGTCATAATCGCTATCATTAGAACGTAAATAAAATAAAATGTTAATTTTTTTACTTAACTCGTCTTCTGCTTGACTGGTGCTATTAAAATTAAAAAATTGTAAAATTGAGCTTGATTTAACAAACTGAAAACATATTTTATTATAATAATTTTCCTATTAATTTCTTTATTATGTTCTTCTGTCAAGAGAAAACATATGAAGATGTCGAGCATTGGACACAAGCGAACAGTTGACCTTGGAAAAAGCACGGCCTTTCCAAATGCACCCCCTGCTGCAATGTTTGGCATTGCGCTTTGTTAATATTAACAGTAACACTGAGTTTGTTTGGAAATTAAACTCGTTTGAATTAAAAGTTATGCTCTCATTAGTTATTTTTATAAGTGAATCCGGAACAGCTGATGCTATAATATTAACTAGTATAAAGAGCTGACTTCCGATATTTTCTTCTCCGTTTCGCCTTAATTTTTTACACTTATAGTTGAATGTTAAGTTTCAAAGAGCTGTCTCACCAACCTAGATTTCCTAAGAAATTTTTGATACCTTGGGATACATTATTGTAATTTTCGTTAGATCTCTAATTAAAAAAAAATAAAACCTATTTTACGCGCTGATAATGTACTTTCTATTGGTATCAAAGAAACAAACTTATTTTCACATTTATAATAATAGATAGGACTGTATGTTACATTGTATTCAACATGTTCATTCATATATATGTAATATCACATTGTACATTGGATTCAAAAGTCCGCTGTATTATACTGCAGGAGTAAAAATTTTTAGTTTTATAAAAGTCATTTTTTGAAGAAAAAGTTAACGTTACAGACACGTGCCTTTGCAGAACATTTCTTATACTTTACATCGCAGACATGCTACGTCTGTAATAGCTTTAAGCACTAATGTTTACACATTGTAGCAATAAAGACCGTAGCACGCTGGCTACGAGCGTAGCCTGCTGTAGCTGTGTAAAGGCAGACTGCACAATTTGTTAACCTCCTGAAATTGCCTCCACACTTGCCCTCCTCTTTTTTCCATTTCACGCGACGAGAATTAAAATAATAGACATGGTGCGGCGAGAAAATTAAAAACCACCGAGTTAACGGGCCTAATTTCGTACGTAATTGGATGAAACTGTCGCGTTAATGCACGCTGCGTATGAAAATTTTGTATACTCTCACGGCTTATACAGAAATGCGAATCTTAAATTTTGCTCTCAAATTACTAATCATATATACTCGTACTACTCCGAACGCGACCACGTCTTGCTGTAGCTCAGTCTGTTATCATTCATTAAGATAAAATTAAAATTAGTAAAAATAAAACATTTAATCAAAGGAAAGAAGGTAATTTACCACAACCACCACCGTTACCATGTGGTTAAATAAACTTTAGTTACCATGGCAACCTATCAAAGAAATTACTTATCTTTAATTTTATATTTTTAAAGATGTGTTTATAATTCGAGTGGAAACTTCGGGACGCAAAGTATTTACACACACTTGAGTATAAACACACTACAAAATGCAAAAACCTATCAACTCTTTGAGTTTCGAGATCACAACCTTACTGCTTATGCTATAGTTTTATAAGACTAATATAATTTTTAATTAATATTGTAAAATCATGTTTGTGACAATCGAACACAGGAAATTATGCTATAAGTTAATTACATTTACGTTTGAAACTATTGCATTTGTCATAAAGTGATTTTAGCAGACAATTATTCGGTAATATACTAATACATTTCATATAACATGGAGAAATTTTTCTTGCAATCAGTTCTGTACATAACATCTTTAAAGTTTTAAAGACAAGATGTATAAAATTATATATCGAGCTTCGAAGAAAGGATAACGTAAAGTTATGGAAAATTTAGCTTTATGGATAAATTATTTACTTTTTGTAACATTAATAATAAATAAAATTTTGCATATTTTTTAATCAAAACTAACTGTCATAACAAGTACCACAGTACAAACAATGTAGTAAGGACGCAATTAATGATAACGTATTCACTCAAATCTACTGTATAACCATCTCTGTAAATGGTTTAGCGTGGTGTTTACCTAATAGTATAAATGGTGCATAGACAAGACAATAGAAGCAAGTCGGTGTGACAATGCGAGCCGCAGTACAGGCAATATTTGCTTAACTCCTGAGCATTCTATCAAACTAGCTTTGCATGTTAAGTATCCCGTACCGATTTATACTGCAGTGATTGAGAGGTTTAATATAAATAGTCTTTAGGTAACAGATAAATATTTAATTTTAAAATATAAAACATAATTCTTAATAAAACAATAAATTACAATAATCAAAGAATTGGATGTTTATATAATAATTGTTTTACACATCCTTCGAAAACATTTACTTTTAAATTAAAATTTATACACCTATTTTGAAGTTAACATTTAAAGCAGAAATTATTTCATAATTAATTTATATATTAGATATTAAAATTTCACAATGAATATTACGCTTTTAATTTAATGATTTATTTGTGTGTGCTTTCAGGGTTTCAAAACATGTTAATGTTAATTATCTGGTTCATTAAAATGAGGCTTTTAAAGTACAGTTCAAAAAGTTTACCGAAAAAGATTATAACATATGTTTTCAAATCTGGACTGAAAATTGACATCAATCTCGTAAATCGTAAAGACTCCTATAATCGCCAGGCCTAGCAAGCGGATTGGCGATTGCACTTTAGACGCTGCTGGTAGTCACTAGTCTGCTGAACGTTGGCCTGGTATTTTTTAGATGGTTATTCACATCTGTCTGCTGTGATTTATGACCGGTAACCACACGCCATAATGTTTTGACCATTTTAAAATTTCATAATATCATCAGTTAAAAAGCCTAGGTTCAAAATATAAAGGTTTGTTTACAATCAATGTTTGTTTTGTAATACAGATTTAATCAAAATAAAAAATAACTTACCATTAGCATATAATAGTTGCAGTCTGTATTGAATTCCGTTATTGGTTTTCTGCCCCTCAGCCTCCTAGAGAACAAAGAAATATTAATATATGACTGATTCATTTTATTTGTCTTAAAATGGTTCACAATTTCAATTGTTTTATGTTTTTTTTAATTAAAGAACCTATAATTTTTTTAAAACGAAAGAAATTTTACCATAAGGTTTTTTCGCTAAAAGTACCCTTTGCACCAATGATTGTTTTGCACACACAAATTTCCATTAATTTAAAACGGCGTGGACGATTGCGGACAAATTTATTGAAATTTCGACAGAATACTGCCTATCGGGTATACTTGTTAATTATAAAAAATCAGGTATCTTAAAAATCCAATTACGTAAACTGTTGTATTAGAAAAGAGCGTTGAATGAATATAAAAATTTTGAAGAAATAAATTACTGATATATTATTTAAAAAGAAAACAATTCGTGTCACACGCACTGTTAGAATGGGTTCGGCTATATTTATACACTTAATAATTTAAACCTTGCGCATAAACATAAAGCTAGAGAAAGTACCTAACGTATCAACATAACCATTTTTTGAACGTGTTTGTTTTAAATCGAAGAATTTCCTGAATTCAAAATTAAACATTTTATCAAAAAAAGCTGTGCAAGATAATTAAGTATGTCTAACTCTAAAGACTTTCAAATAAGAAAAATTGTTTAATATCGTGGGACTATAAACATATGGGACAAAAATTTACTGTCAAAAAATAAATGTCAAAACATTTGATTAAAAAAATATTGCTAAACAATATAATTTTAAAGCAGATGGGGATTCCGGATTTCGTGTAATAGTTTTTAATTAATTAATAAATCGAACCTTAAAAACCTTAAAAACTATCAATGATCTAGACATTCAAGTACAACAGCATAAAACATTGCACTGTTTTTTTTTAGAACTCGGTTATACACACTTTTATGTTAACATCAATTATGCTATCCCTATCAAATATAAATTCAAGTAAAAGGCCTTATAACAAACATCATTTACAACTCTAAAAAATTTTTTTGAAGTAAAAAATTGTTCTACTTTAACCACCGAGACGGCGACCCTGAATTATGTAAATTGTCATTGTACACACAATAGACACGTCCGACCGATCCTGATTGATGTGCGAGCTTAATTTACGATAACATCGATGCATAAGGATTTACTGATAAGCCATATCATAATTACAAAACATTAAAAGGAAACGATTTTCAAAACCATTATGTTGGTATGCATAAGCGATTTGGTTAATGACAGGAAAATTTAACCTAGTATGGTAAACTACATTAATTGTTAATGAAAAAGAAACATTTTAAAAATCAATTGATTACGTCCTTATAGTCGAATGGTTAGGTGATCGGAATTCGAGTCGAGTGACACGAGTTTGAATCCCCAGGTGGAAAGCTCGTACCAATGAGTTTTTCAAAATTTATGTACGATTTATGTCGTTGGCTTGATCATAAAGACGGCGAGAAGCTTACCGCCTGTCACATTGTCCCAAAAAAAATCTTCAGTGAAAGGTGGGTCTAAAGGAATAAATTGTCTGGACCTCTGTCTACCCCAGTATTGGGAATGGCGTAAAGATATTTATTTTATTAATGACACGGGCTGGACTCGAACCCGTGACCTCTGCGTAACGTGCGTACCGTGGCAATGGTCTAACGTCCGAGCCATCGTGTTATAAGTTATCACATAGTGTTGTAATTTATGCTTTTATTAAGAATTATGTTTTGTATTTTAAAATTAAATATTTATCTTTTAACTAAAAACTATTAATATTAAACCTCTTAATCACTGTAGTATAATTCGGAACGGGATATTTAACATGCAATACTATTTTGATGCTAATGCTCAGGAGTTAAGCAAATATTGCCTGTACTGCGGCTCGCATTGTCACACCGACTTGCTTCTATTGTCTTGTCTATGCACCATTTATACCATTTACAGAGACGGTTACACAGTAAATTTGAGTGAATACGTTATCATTCATTGCGTCCTTACTACATTGTTTGTACTGTGGTACTTGTTATGACAGTTAGTTTTGATTAGTTCTAGGCAATTACTAGATCCTTCTGGGGGAATCTCATGTCTCTTGATTCGAATTCTTACCACCCAATCACTCATATCGTGCTAATTAACATAATTAATATTAATTATGAAATATATTGAACAATTACAACGGCACCCAGTACCAAACTAAGATTTCCTGTGTACCTAGAACTTGGTGGTGATAAGATACCTACATATATGTAAAATAATGTAATTTGTAGATGGTTTTGGGACAACGTGACAGGTGGTGATCCAGTCGTACATTTCTCTTTTTCTTTAATAACAAAGCTCATTATGGTTTAACTTTTAGTATATAATGTTTAAAATTCACAAAGTCTACAAATTATAATAATTGTTATAATTCTATGGGTAAAAAATAAGTAAATAATAGAATATTCCGTTCAATTTAGAAATAGGAAAGTGTTTGAGCTAATTTTTTAATTTTTATCGTATTCTTTCTTGACTAAAAGATTATATATTTAGGCTATAAGAATTTTCCGCCGAAATTTACATACTTTTTACTAAAACATTTTTCTTTATTCTGGCAATACTACTAGTATTTATTTAAGTTTATTCTGCCTAGATAATATATCGTAACTGTTGGTTTAAATATTTTTTATTTATATGATTTTTTTGTGATATATCAATAAAATCAAATCAAGATTTAAGAATTTTTTAGAGAAATAATTTTTTTTACCGTTTAGAGAGACATCTCAGAGACAATAATTTCTTCAGCTACTTAATTCACTCTTTTTATGTACTTTGGATGACTTTTTTATGGATTTTTCTTCTTTTAATTCATTATATAGCCCAATAATCCTAATCTTTTATTACCAATAGTCTCTTTTTTTAAATGTAGGAACTTGTTATCCTTTAAAAGACCCAACAGATGTTTTAAAAAAAACCTGTTTAAATTTTTGTATAACATATTTATTAGTAAAAGAATATCTTGTAACATATGACTTACTTGATCTTTTTCGATGAAACCGATGAACGCAGTACGTTCGATCTCAACCGGTTGTCCAGCGCGGTCGTAGAGCGCCACCACGAAGTGAAAAAAGTTGCTCTTGCGCAGGTTGCTGGGCGGCTGTTTCTCAAAGTGCGCCCGTCCAACGCCCACGCTACTGTTAAGATGAAACTTTTATGTTTAACCGCATACAGTAAAAAAACTACTACACTAGCACTGATGGACATCAAAACCTATTTGCTTAGTATTTGTCCGTGTTACAATTCTATCATCTTTGAAAGATATAGAGATAAAGGCCAAAATAAAATATTTGTAACATACTTCTTAGTTAAAGTTGTTTTCAAATGTTCACGAGCTACAGAATTTTTTTTTAATTATGATTTGTATGGGAAAAAGTGGCAGACGAGCAATCGGCGCACTAAACAAAACAAAACTGTATGCTTCTATTTCACATCGATGTTCTGTGATACCGTGCTATATATATATATATATATATATATATATATATATATATATATATATATATATATATATATATATATATATATATATATATATATATATATATATATATATATATATATATATATATATATATATATATATATATATATATATATATATATCGATGTGAAATAGAAGCATACAGTTTTGTTTTGTTTAGTGCGCCGATTGCTCGTCTGCCACTTTTTCCCATACAAACTGGAAGAAACAGAACATAACTGGAAGAAAGTTAGCTCGTTTTTATAAGTTTGTGTCTTAAAACTACACAATAGTAAATAATTAAACGAAATCCATTCTCCGCTTCTCCTTTACAAAATTGACGAAATGAATTTAAACGATTACGTCTTTCAATATAGCTAAAATACACCCCCAAACCACAAAAATGATCGTCTATTGACTTCGAAACAAAAAAAAATCAGATCCCCCACTGTACAGCCATAAATTTTAAATTTCTTTCACGGCTCTTTCATATTTATCCCTCTATTTGTCAATAGAAACAGACATTCTGCCACCAGACAGTTGCTTCTGTTAACCTGTCCACGGCGAAAAAGAAAACAATGGAATAGATTATACTGGTTTTAAAATTGATTTATGATGGTTACTCTTCTTTGCTAAAGTTATAGTTTTCACAATTTTTGTAACAACCCGTTAAGTGACATCTGTATTATTAGAGGGATTATTTTATAACAATTTATTTCGCAAGTCATTTTAAAAGTCTATTGTTGTAATATTTATTAAAAAAGAAATGATTAGGTTACATGACCAGTCAATGTCTGATAGAAACGATTCATTAAAAAAATATAGATTTACGGGACTGTTATTTTCTGTTGGATCGGCAAATAATCTTAAAAACTTGGTGTAAAAATTTATAACTGTTTTTTTCCCAGGTATTTCCTTAATACACGAGATAGACAGAGGTCCAGAAGACAATCGAGCCTTTTCAACCCATCATCGAAGTCTATTTGGGCCACGTGACAGGTGGTGAGCCTATCGCCGTCTTAGTGTCGAAGCCATTGTACTTACACATGAAGATAGATAAATATCCGAGATTAATTCATATATCCATGTAAACATGCATCCATGACTCAAGTAGAAACATTCATATTTGTCACACAATATGACCCTAGCGGGACTGGTACCCACAACCCTTAGCTTCACAGGCAGGGTCACTACCAACTAGGCTATCGGGTCGGGCTTTTTGGATATTATTAAATTAATTTGTATTAAATCGTAGTATCATAACATAAGGCGTATTATGAATATTATAATATTATTAGTAAAGTATTAGACCCAACTTGATTATTTCCGAAAACTATAAATTTTAATAGCTGAAATATCGATTAAACTAAATGGAGTGATGACACACACATAGTGCCACCAGCTTCGATGTCGACACATATGTCACATTCGACTAACCTAAAATTTTAAGTACACAATTTTATTCCTTAACTACCCAGTCTAGTTTAACAGCATGAACTTCTGTTACGAAATAAATATGTCATCTCTTTCTCGACCTGTACGTGATATGTAAATGAATTTTCTTAAGCCATAATTTTGCTATGAGTATGAGGTAGGTGAAGTTTCAAAAACTCTGACACAAAGTTGTGATGTGATACTACGAAATATATTAAATAATATTTCATATTTCTTAGAGCTCTTGGTTATTGGGAATATTAATTAATATTTCAGTACCTAAATGTTCTTTAACCAAATAACATCGATAAAATTTACTATAAAATACAACAGCACTACAAACACAGCATTACCCGCTAGGACCGTATTACGCTATGGTCGCCCATTCATCTCTTCCCGCTGCAGAATTTGCGTAAACAAATTGGTTTCGCGATTGCCATTTTATACTCTCGCGCGCGACGCTCCATTGTTTTATTTATCGCTACCAGTTTTGGCAGCTCAGTCGCGATTAGGTTGTAGCGCTTTTTTCGCTTACAGATCACGTTAGATTTGTCAATTCTTTTTTTTGATTTATTTTTCCTTTATTCTGGAAAGATCTTCGTATCGAAATCTGTGCAAATGCCAAAACAAGTGGATCCGATTATTTTTCCGATTTATTTTTATTTTATCTTACACATAATTATCGCCACCATCAATACAGCCCATAGATTGATTTTATTTTAACATGCTATCAATATTCCATAACATTTTTTTTACTTCAAACGAGTAAATCTTGTGTACCCATTATATAAGTTTATAAATTGGTATCTCGGAAATCACTGCAACGATTTCGTAAAAAAAAATTATATTTATATTTGGATTAATATTAATAATATTTTACTTTTCGTATTCACATTTGATTGATAAATTGTTAATTATATTCTGAGAAATAACGTTTATGTACTGACAATGAATTTGCAGAAAAATTGCCGTTTGGTGTCGCCGTAAGTATACACCACCCCCCGTTCTTCCCATGGGAATCGTAAAAGGCAACTAAGGGATCGAGATCGAATTTAAGCAGATTGCTGACGGGCAGCAGCTGCCGACGGAAGGCGGCATAGCCGTCTCGTCAAAAATATCTGACAAAAATTTAACAGTCCGATATATGAGAATGGCGTCACAGATGCTAGGTTGCGATATATAGATCGCAGTACGAGGCACTACGAACCCCTGATAAGCGTCGCGATTATGGCATACCCTCCTATACGGGAGAGGCTTATGGCCTGCAGGCCGTTATGTATGTATTATATTTATTTTTCTATATCTGTAGGTATGCATGTACAAGAACAAAAATTAACACATTATTAGAAACCTATTATATCACCATAATTTTTTTTTATGGAGAAATTTTCATTTCATCATGAGGCTGTCTTCTTGTATGATGATACCGCGGGAGAAGCCTCCTAACTTACCAAAGCACTTTCGTTGCAAACCAAAATAAGTATTGCTTTGTATGATTTTAAGTCGAATTACCTTTGCTAAATTGCAATATTCCTAGTCAACTCATGTTCAACGCAAACATAACTTTTATAGGGCACGTCTACAAACTTGACAATTCAAGTAACTTATTCTGATAACTTCAGAAATAGTTAAATATCGTTATAATAAAATTAAGTAATGGATATGAACTTCTTTAAAAATATTTACATTTCAGTTTATAAAAATATAACGTAATAAATGCGTATCATTACCGATGTCTGTGAACGTAATCCCACAAACATGGTTCGTCTAATAAGTCTAGGGCCCGGTGCGTTGGTGATTTAAAGCCGACTTTATAAATGCGCCTGTCAACGCTGAGGGACGGCCATTTGCGGGCATTTGTCATTTTAAACATTAGTACTCTTTGAATACTTTTTTAATTAAGAAGTTCACTAACATAACCAATTATAGCATTTCATGGCAAGCAATGGCAATAATAGCTAATGACCATATTAGTATTATTTCATTTATAAATGTAAGTTATTTCAACGCAACGTTGTGTTTTACTAACACGCAAATACACAAAATGTTAAATTTGATGCATTTACAATTTTACTTATTAAACATTTGCTAAAGACAAATTTAGTATAATCATTTTATTATACATGAAGGAAGCGAACGAGCTTTCGCCTTGGCTGGTGTTAAGGGATCACCGACGCCCAAGAACATCCGCAACACCAAAGGACCTAACGATGCATTGCTGGCAGTTAAGAATAAGCTCTCTTTTTGAAGTCGTAACCGTTCAGAAATGTCGCTGTGGCTAATCCCACAAGATTTTTATGCGTGGTAGAAAATTCCTCGAAAAACGCAGATGTTTGCAACTCCAAAAACATGCGTGTGTGTGTGTGTGTGTGTGTGTGTGTGTGTGTGTGTGAATTTAAGATTCTGTCACGATACACGATGGTGAAATTTGTTACATTCCCCGTAATAAATGCGATCGCAACATATTTAATTGTTTTATTTAAAAAAATATATATCTTCACGCCATTCCCAATACAGGGGTAGACAGAGGTCTCGACAATTAAGTCAACCGCGTCTCATTACTCGAATTCGAAAAATAATTTTTGTTCTATGTTTTATTGACACTATGTTTATGTTTATTTGTGTCAAAAGCTGCAAGGGCAGACCTTCATTTGTATTAAGCTGTCATGACATCTGTTGTTTTTATTAACCACAGCTTTGCTCTTAAAATGTTTATTTAATTGATAGGCACTTCTTTACACATCAAGGCAGTTTTAGAAAATATATACGTTTAATATTACATTTCCGTTGTTTGTGATATAATTATATTTGTAACTCTCTTTTACTAATACAGTGGTGAACCAAGGCCTGCTGAGTGCCTAATTTAGGATTGTCTTGTGTGTTCCTTACCATACTAAGGCTTGGTACCTGAACCACTTTTAATAAATGCCAAGTTACTTTTATTAATAAGGACTTGCATAAATGCAACTTTAGATAAATATCTAATCAAATTGTTGGAGATTATTAGCTATAACTAAATAGTTATAGCTAATAATCTCCAAGTAATAGCTAAGATTTATATGATTAAAGTTTCGTATTTTAATTTCATAGTATAGTTTTAGAATATTAAAACAGACTGTAATACAGTGTTACCTAATAAAATAATAAGTTCAGAGTTTAAGTTTATAATTTAAAACCGAAAAAGAAGATTTTAATTTTAACATATACTTGTAAATTCAACTAAGTTGTTTGTTAGTCAAAAAATCTAAATGATAAATTAAGTTTAAATAAAACGATTTTCATCGCGTTTTTAATTAGTTTTTAACTAACTAACGCGGTAAAATCCGAAAGTCCTTTTATTTAAGAAGCTTTCTTTTCCCATTACTGTGTTTACAGAAACATAAGTACGTTTCTTGATCATCGTCATCATCAACATAACAGCCTATCAGAAGTCCACGCAGAGAAACACCAAGCATAGCCCTTTCCATAGCAAGCTTTAAGCTTCCTCATACGGCGTGCATTGAAGGATTGTTTATATTAACAATGTTTTTTTTTACTAATGATAAAAAAAGTGTCTTCACGCAATTCCCAATACAGGGGTAGACAGAGGTCTAGTCTAGACATTTAAGTCCCTTGGACCCACCTTCCACCGAAGATATTTTCGGGACAACGTGACAGGTGGTGAGCCCGTCGCCGTCTTCATGTCCAAGCCAACGATATAATTTGTACATAGGTTTTTTTAGAAAAACCCATTGGTACGGCCACTTGAAGATCGAACTCGGGTCTCTTGACTCGAAATTCCGACCACCCAACCACTCGGCTATCGTGACTTTACTAATGATGACAATAACAATAGTACATAAACTAAGTAAAATAACTAATGAAAGTTGATATGGATTATTTTTTTCTTTCCATCGACCATCACTTACATAAATAAAAAACTGACAAATTTTAAGAACAGAACATGAAAAGTTTTAATTTCATAGTTACATTTGTTCATTATGCAAGTACATTCAGGGGCGACGCAACCGGGCCCCGACCGCGCAATGATTTATCGCGCCCTTACCGCTTATGAATACACTTGTTACGGTTGGCTTCATTATCGCCAGCAAACTCGCCCCTGATTGGACAACATCCTATACGGTGTAATGAAGCCATTGTGCGATATCGACAGGTTAGCTTTATATGACTAACGCTCTAGATATACATATGAAAATTTAAAACGGATCAGCTAACTAAATGTAGCTTATATCTGCTTATTATACAGAAAATGTAAAAGTAGGATGTGTATTTTAGTCAAAAGTAGTTTCTTCATTTTAAATCAATTACGGATACCAGCATTATCTGCATTTTTGTATTATATCGTAATTATGATGGCTGATATATTTTATCGTATTCTGAATGTATAAAATATGCCTATCAATTCCTTAATAATCTTACTATAAAAAAAATTAAAGTGATAAATAATGAATACACTGAATTATGTGTATTTTATTATAGATATTAATTTTTTTCAACTTTCTTAGGTTGACTGAAATAATTAAAGCTTCAAAAATAAAACTTAGTTATAAATATATAAACTGTTTCCACAAAATTTTAATGTGTTTCGTTACAGGACAGTTTTCACTACAGTTCATTTATTATGTATGAGATCATTTTCCACATAATATTCAAAATACATTTCAGTTCTCGTTGACATCAAACGCGGCACCCCCATTTAGCGAAGCTTTAATCTCATAGAGTTATTTAGTTTAGTTATTTAGTATCGAGCACCCATTTGTTTTGGTTTGCCCGGTTTGTGGAACTTAATACAATTTGGTCCCAGAAATTTGTTTAGTGCGTTGCTCTTTTCGATCCGTAACAGGTTTAATAAAACGGAATAAATAAAATATATCACACATGGCACACTTTTCTCTACTCAATTATTTATTAACTAATATTTTATAATAATGATAATATTTAAACAATCACGTAGGATTCCCAGAATCTTGTCAACTGAATGCTAGAATAGAAATACATGTACCGGTATAGGCAAATATATACATCAAGTATATATACATAAACATCATCACACACATTCTTTGCCCCTTACGGGATTCGAACCCTAAGCTTCGATGGCAGGGTCATTGCAAACTAAGCTACCGTGTCGTCAAAACGTATACTGTATAACCAAACTTTACGTTTACATTAATTTAAGTTATACGTGAATTACATTTGCCATAAAATGTTATTCCATATTAACACAAAACAATAAATATTTAAATTTCAATCCCCGAGGGTTGCAACGTTTGATGCATAAACAAATCGTATTTTTTTCGATTAAAGTTGTTCCTAAGTGTCAATGGGCTGCAATTAAAATACACAATCAAGAAAAAAAGTAGAGTAGTCTTTACATTGTCACAAAGTGTACACGCTATTCCCAATACAGGCGTAGACAGAGGTCTAATCTAAACAATAAAGTTCCTTCGACCCACCTTCCACCGAAGATATTTTCAGGATAACGTGACAGGTGGTGAGCCCGTCGCCGTCTATATGTCCACGCCAACGATATAATTTGTACATGGGTTTTTAGAAAAACCCATTGGTACGGCCACTTGAAGATTAAACTCGGGTCTCTTGACTCGAAATTCCGACCACCCAACCACTAGGCTATCGTGACTTTACTAATGATGACAATAACAATAGTACATAAACTAAGTAAAATAACTAATGAAAGTTGATATGGATTATTTTTTTCTTTCCATCGACCATCACTTACATAAATAAAAAACTGACAAATTTTAAGAACAGAACATGAAAAGTTTTAATTTCATAGTTACATTTGTTCATTATGCAAGTACATTCAGGGGCGACGCAACCGGGCCCCGACCGCGCAATGATTTATCGCGCCCTTACCGCTTATGAATACACTTGTTACGGTTGGCTTCATTATCGCCAGCAAACTCGCCCCTGATTGGACAACATCCTATACGGTGTAATGAAGCCATTGTGCGATATCGACAGGTTAGCTTTATATGACTAACGCTCTAGATATACATATGAAAATTTAAAACGGATCAGCTAACTAAATGTAGCTTATATCTGCTTATTATACAGAAAATGTAAAAGTAGGATGTGTATTTTAGTCAAAAGTAGTTTCTTCATTTTAAAACAATTACGGATACCAGCATTTTCTGCATTTTTGTATTGTATCGTAATTATGATGGCTGATATATTTTATCGTATTCTGAATGTATAAAATATGCCTATCAATTCCTTAATAATCTTACTATAAAAAAAATTAAAGTGATAAATAATGAATACACTGAATTATGTGTATTTTATTATAGATATTAATTTTTTTCAACTTTCTTAGGTTGACTGAAATAATTAAAGCTTCAAAAATAAAACTTAGTTATAAATATATAAACTGTTTCCACAAAATTTTAATGTGTTTCGTTACAGGACAGTTTTCACTACAGTTCATTTATTATGTATGAGATCATTTTCCACATAATATTCAAAATACATTTCAGTTCTCGTTGACATCAAACGCGGCACCCCCATTTAGCGAAGCTTTAATCTCATAGAGTTATTTAGTTTAGTTATTTAGTATCGAGCACCCATTTGTTTTGGTTTGCCCGGTTTGTGGAACTTAATACAATTTGGTCCCAGAAATTTGTTTAGTGCGTTGCTCTTTTCGATCCGTAACAGGTTTAATAAAACGGAATAAATAAAATATATCACACATGGCACACTTTTCTCTACTCAATTATTTATTAACCAATATTTTATAATAATGATAATATTTAAACAATCACGTAGGATTCCCAGAATCTTGTCAACTGAATGCTAGAATAGAAATACATGTACCGGTATAGGCAAATATATACATCAAGTATATAGACATCATCATACACATTCTTTGCCCCTTACGGGATTCGAACCCTAAGCTTCGATGGCAGGGTCATTGCAAACTAAGCTACCGTGTCGTCAAAACGTATACTGTATAACCAAACCTTACGTTTACATTAATTTAAGTTATACGTGAATTACATTTGCCATAAAATGTTATTCCATATTAACACAAAACAATAAATATTTAAATTTCAATCCCCGAGGGTTGCAACGTTTGATCCATAAACAAATCGTATTTTTTTTCGATTAAAGTTGCAATTAAAATACACAATCAAGAAAAAAAAGTAGAGTAGTCTTTACATTGTCACAAAGTGTACACGCTATTCCCAATACAGGCGTAGACAGAGGTCTAATCTAGACAATAAAGTTCCTTCGACCCACTTTCCACCGAAGATATTTTCAGGACAACGTGACAGGTGATGAGCCCATCACCGTCTTTACGGCCAACGATGTAATTCGTACATAAGTTTCTAAAAAACTCATTTGTAGGAGCCTGTCACCTGGGGATCGAACTCGGATCTCTTGACTCGTAATTCCGTCCACCCAACCACTCGGCTATCGTCACTTTTATTATTAATAAGATTCACGTAGTTGTTAATACTCGTGCGTTTTATTTTTTGATATTTCACGTCTCTCATTTAGCTTTAGCCTTTCTTCCCACGATAGTTTAATTTGAAAGAAAGACAGAAAGAAATATTTATTCGTGGCTACAAAAACTCAATACAAACATATTAAACAAAACGGTACATAAATTAATAATTTTACATTATATTGGATTGTAGCAACAAAAAGGCATCCGACTCAGCATTATGCTACTGAAACTTGCTGCAGCGCGGATATTCTGCCGGACCCTCACCGAAAAATCACTATTTCTACATATCAACTAAATTGCGGTGCATAAAACAATTGCAGTATGGTAACTGCGAATTGAATATGGCAGCCTTTTTCTTCCCGTGGGTGCTGTAAGAGGCGATTAAGATTAAAGGTATCAATATTGTAGTGGCAAGTAATAAACCACTAATGCCGGGATAACTGTCACAAAAGTACCAAATCAAGCAGCAGATCTTTAGATGCGAGTTATCTTGTCCAGCCATGGGCAATCCGCTTACCAAGCGTGGCGATTTCTACGTCTGTCCTCAAGTAGACATTTATAAGACGTAATGTGTAACTGGGTTGTATCTCCTATTGTATTTTTGTTGTAGATCCTATTTAGAAATCCTATTCCTTTAACTCACTTGGTATTGTCAACTAAAGAGCCGGGTGTCATCCAGGCGCGAGTGAGTGGCTCCTCCTTGAGTGAGGTGACAGGACCACGGGGCTGAGCGTGCAGCCCGCCCGCTGCCTCCTGGTGGTGTAACCCGAACATCAGTCCACCTGACAACATTGGTTACATTCAGTACAAGATAAATAAGACCAATTATCAATAATTACATATGATAACAACGTGAAGATCTGCCCCCCTTTCATAAGTTAGAGGGGTATCAGAAACTTTGCAATGGCTACCAAAAGGTAGCAGTGTAATAACTATCCAAAAAAAATACTGCACCGTTATAAAATCGATTACTATCGAGCAAAAAAGTTTGAGTTGTACAGTACTTTGACCGCCAATCCACTTGCCAAGCATAGCGACTTATCTAAAGAAAGGCCTATGTCCTTACTAATTGCTGATTTTAAGGTCATAGATAATCAATTTTAGCAAGTACTAATAAAGACGTAGCAGTCTGTAATTGTCTTAGTGCCAAACGAAATTAAGTAGGATGCACTAACAGTCCGAATATCGATAGAAACAAAGAACCATTCATTGCATACAATATTGCGAAATGCGAATAAAGCGACCCCAGAGAAGATTTCCTTCACAGTAACTGGGGCCCTCGGATCGCATGGCTCCTCCCCCATGACGGAAGTCTCTCTTTCGTTATAGGGGACGCAGCGCTTCGCAGCAGCAGCCATCATCGCAACCCAATTTCTGACTTGCGAGCCTCTGTCCTCGCAAGTCTCTGCAGATGATGCAGTAAAGCCCTCCGGGCCAACAGCATGTTTTTTTTGCGAAATGTGACTTATCTTGGTCTCTATATGTTTTATAATTTTTGAGCTTTAATTATTATTCTTTGAATTCAGGTCATTTAAATTCGATTGACAAGGTTGACTAGCAGAGAAAGCCATAAGGAATTAAGTCCGGCCTTGTTATACTTCTAATGAAACTATCAAGTTATAATAAATACTATGAATAAATATTGCCGGGCACAATAAAGTAATAATTTTAATTTAAAATATCTTGCTGCCCCCCGTGAACGAGTAGCTTACACACCGGTTTCGTGGTTTACATAAATTCTGAAGTCATAGAGGCGGATGCCACATGGGTATGTAAATTTATATTGTACTAGCAAAGCGGACTATGGAAATAGTAGAGAGCTTTTACAGTGGGCTTTTAGAGGCCGTAATACATAAATTTTAAGTAAAGAAAAATGTGAATTTATTTAAGTATTATTATTATTATTATTATTATTATTATTATTATTATTATTATTTATCTTCACGCACAATCCCTGACGGAGTAGCCAGAGAGAACAGATCGCAAAGTGTCACGATCACTACATACTTCTTTCGCTTCTTTCAGATTCATCATCTTCTTCATACATGCACGTCTAGGTATCCGAGTATTCTTGACCCTCCCCTCTTCGAGCAATTTCGAAATTAATCGAAATAAATCCCTTTTACTTGTAGATTACTAATTCCGATACCAAGTACCAGCTCATGCAAGTACATGTCAAATAAACCACTTAAGTATAGAGCGAGTGAGTACCTACGACTTTATATGTAAAACGTAATACGTAAACCGCTTTAATCAATAATTTATGGGTATATACAGCAAAGTAACTGCTTTATGTAAAAAAAAATATTATAAAAGGCAAACCGAGTCCTTTTTCCGGAAAAAATAAAAAAAATTAAAACGAGTCTTTTCTCTTAAACTGGGCTTAAATTGTTATGATTAGACAAGCTTATTATTGGTTTGATCACAATGATAAGTTATATTTCTTGTCTACATTTTTTTTATTTATAAATACATTTTTGTTTGCAATTACAAAGTAATTCCTCTCTAAGAAAAATTTGTTTTAAATTTTTAGATAATTATTTAAATACCATTAAACCCTATTATAAAACTACCTCTATATTTATCAAAAAGAATAGAAGGAAAATAAATGGTTTATTCGTAAGTTTTTAAATACGGATGTATTCAAGAAATTATGTTTCACTTATCTTATCAATTATCAATTATTTGATAAATGTTGTTAACTACCCTAATCTATTAAGATTTTAGTATTACTAAAGACAGCGAATTCAATAACACTTCAATGGAAATAACTCTTCTAATTATTTTTATTACTCATGCTGCCGAAACCAACTTCTACGACTTTACAAATTAATTTCGTCTCATTTAACGAATGTCGCTTCATAAGTTCTGTTAATGCGACTTAAGTTTGTTTGTTTTGTTAATAGGATCATTCTGTATTATTTTTATTTCAATTCGCAATGAGTCGATGTTTTTTTTTATTTTAAATAAACATAAAATAGTATCTATTCACATTAAGTGTAATTTTTATTAATCTTTTTCTTTCGTCACTACGTGTAAATAACTGAATTTCAATTATGTATCAAGAAGTTTAACTAAAGATATCAACACTTACATTTATTAGAACTTATCTCAAAAGTTAGTAATAGAAATGCTTTCAAAACCCATCTAAGTAAGCCCATACAAACGGTTACTTTACAGCACTGGTATGGTGCGCCTTTCAATCCGAATTATCTCAAGCAATGATATAAGTTTTGAGTTACCTGAGGACCTCGGCGCTCCCGTCGGGTACAGTTTTCGCCCCCATCCCACGGGGTCCAGCTCCAGCGGCGGCCACGGCGAGCCCGTGTACCCCGCCGCCGCGTTCAGCTCGTCCGACCGAATCGCGAATCACGAACGGCACCCCGAAACAGGCGCCCGAGAGCGCACGAACACCCCCCGGAGAATAGCGAAGCGAGATAATTAGCGCGCGGCCAAATTTCTTTTAAAATCTCGACGTGAACTTTTTAGTTACGTAATGTTATGTCAGTAAAAAGAGTAGCCAGTTAGCTACTTAATTCAAAGTCTACAACATATGTGTTAAAAGTGTCAACTTACACGAAAAATAACACCGTAAAAATACTGGCAGGGAATAAAAACGCGAATTTATTCGCTATCTAAAGATTTAAGAGCTGGTTCAAAATTTAACGAATGTTGTATCTATCAGATCCGACAGACGGCTCTGTCTTATCGTGTGTGCGTACTGGGATAGCAGTCCCGGTAGTGCGGGCGATCCCGCTGTGAATTTGCGGCACACTAACAAGCGTCGCGGGAGCGCGCCGCCGAGTGCTCGGGCTCCGCGGCGCCCCCGACCGTCCCCGCGGACTGTGGGAGGCGCCCTGGGGACACGCCCTCCCCTCACGAGCGGGACAACGCGACTGCTATAGATGGCGCCACTTTCGCACATTTTAACACTTTCGCAAAATAAAAACTTTGTTAAATTTCGTGTTTATCTTTTGTCAAACAAATAATTTCTATATCGTTATATTTTTAAAAGTCAAAGCGCAACGTGTAGCTCCGGCGTAGCGTTTGCGTTTTATGATAATGCAGGGCCGGTGTGAGGTTTCCCGCGGAGACCGCGCCGCGATCATGCGGGTAAGGGATGGGATGAGAGATGAGACGGAGTACATCTCGCTGGACCAGCCAGCCTCTGCTCTGGGACGGCCCACAGCGCAAGAATTACTTATTAAACTGTGTTGGATTGACGATGATGAAATTTCTGTGGGAATTGACTGTAACTACTAGTAAGATGAGGTTTCGTCGGCTTATTAATTATTACAATATAAATTAGAATGTATGCATTGGTGCATATCATATCGAATTTCAAGGGTTATTTTATGTTTTAGGCTAGATTACGTTAAAAACCGTATGTACTCGTATGGCTGTACTGTTATTTGTTCCGAATAAGCTCAAGAGATTTCGGTTGATTCCGTCTAAATTTCTGACAAACCCAACAGAGTAAAAATGCAGTCTTGAAAGCTTATTTATATGTTTAAACCTCCTCTCATTTTCACCATTTATTCATTAAACTTTCAGATTTATAAGTTATACTAGGTTTAATTAAAATCGTTCCGAAAAACTGCTTGTAAAAGGTCTTGTAAAGGCTTCAATCAAATTGTTCTTAGATATAATCGTAAGCTCTGTTCTTACTAGGCTCCAAGAAAAAGAAAGATATTGTGACGAAGGTTGCATGTTTGAGTTTTTATTTATTAGGAAAGGGTGGCAATGAGCAATCGGTTCACCTAGTCAGTGAGTACCGACGTTCATGGACAGTCCTGAACCCAGAAAAGCTGAAGGTGCATGTCCTGCCTTTACCAAAAGAGTTGGAAAAGGGGAAGAAAAAGCAGAAAAGGAGGTCGGTTTTGGTCGGCCTTGCGGTTGCAGAAGTAATCAGAGGACTTGAGAAATTCACTGAACCAAAATTTACCAAACACTTATCACAAAATCTACTATATTCTTATCTATCATATATTTAGTATTAATAATTACAGTGGTTACTCACTACAACACTTACCTATTCTTATTATTATTTACAATCACACAAATCATAATGTCCATGTGAAGGCGTTTTTTTTATAGAAAAGGGAGGCAAACGAGCACGTGGCTCACGTGATGGTAAGTGATTACCGCCGCCTATGAACATCTGCAATACCGGAGGAATAGCAGATGCGTTGCCGGCATTTGAGAAATGCAAATTAGTAGGTTTTTAGACTTCGGTCTAAATTTGGAGTATCTATATGTTCCAAAGTTTCCTAATGTTTTTGTAATATTTTTCGTACTTGACACTGCTTGCTTGGTCACTCTATCTTTTTCTGTCATTCATCGCACTTCACTGATTTTATCTTCAGATGTCGCTGTTAAAGGACGTCTCCCAAACAGATCATTATTAACACGTCCCCTTAAATTTATTAAATTCCTATTAAAGTATATCATAGTTTTGTTTTTCATTTGTAAATAAATATCTTCACGCCATTCCCAATACAGGGATAGACAGAAGAGACAATTAAGCCGACCCACCTTGCACCGAAGACATTTTTGGGACAACGTGACAGGTGGTGAGCTCATCGTCGTCTTTTTGTCTAAGCCAACGATATAATTCGTACATAGGTTTTAGAAAAAACACATTGGTACGAGCCTTGGGGATCGAACTCGGTTCTCTTGATTCGAATTGTGATCACCCAAACACACACAGCGGCTATATAAATACGTGTTGTGGCTATGAAACTCGGTGAAATGAAATGAAAATGAAATGCGGTGACCACAAAGGTCTAAAACCAAAAAACATGAATGTAAATAAATAATAATAAATATCTTCACGCCATTCCCAATACAGGGGTAGACAGAGGTCAAGTCTAGACAATTAAGTCCCTTTGACCCACTTTCCACCGAAGATATTTTCGGGACAACGTGACAGGTGGTGAGCCCGTCGCCGCCTTTATGTCCAAGCCAACGATGAAATTCGTACATAATTTTTGAAAAACTCATTGGTACTGCCACCTGGGGATCGAACTCGTGTCTCTCGACTTGAAATTCCGACCACCCAACAACTCGGCTATCGTGACTTTTAAAACATGAATGTAGAAATTTGTATGTTTTGATGCATGTATAAAAAAACAAAAGGACTTGAAAATTTGGCATTAAACCTTTTTTATTTTACTTCTGATAAAAATCACTTCTATTTCGGTCGCCAACAGCACCCAAAGTTGCGGATAAAATTCTTAACGATTCTATCGAGTTAAAGTACCATTATACTCTATACGCAAATTGGAGCAGGGGTTATTCTACCTTCCATTTAGTCGCCTCTCACATACACTTAATGAAATCTTTGAAATATTCTAACATTTTATGCATATACGGAGTTATCATATTTATGTCTTCACACCTGTATAGTTGAGAAGACATAATCGCATTGAGTAAGTAAGTGAAACTTACTGTAAGATGTCGCCAACGTCCCACAGAAGCGTACGAATAATAGATTTAAAATTCCAACTTATGCGTGCGATACACGCTGATTCTGATGAAAGAGTTTCACCACGGTATGGCGGACGACGCAGGTTCTACTTCTGCACATGTGAGCAAATTTTTTAAATTCTTTAACAAAGTAGTTAGTCAAACATTTTTTTATTAAGTGAAGAACAAATATTCTTCGAACAACAAATGCAGGATTATCAATCAATATAAAAAATAGGCACGATGGACAAATAGTTGGGTAATCGGAATTCAAATCGGGAGACTCAGTTTGATCCCTAAGTTGAAGGCCTGTATCAATGAGCTTTTTAGAAACTTATGTACGATTTGTGTCGTTGGTTGAACACTAATACAGTGACAGACTCACCAACGGTCACGTGGTCCAAAATAATTTCCGGTTGATTGTGGGTCGAAAGGGCTAAATTGTCTTGTCCCCTCTGTCTATCCCGTAGTGGGAAATGTGTACAGACTAAACAGGGAAAAGTAATAACTAACCGTGGACGAGTAGCTTAAACACCGGTTTTCAAGGTCTCGCCATCTCGAGGTCCTGGGTTCGATTCCCGGTCGGGTCAGTGTAGATAAACCACTTTTTCTACATTTTCTCGGGTCTGGGTGTTTGTGGTACCTTCGTTGTTTTCCATTCCCATACCACAAGTGCTTTAGCATCTTACATTGAAATCTGAGCATGTATGTGATTTTGTCCCTATCTATATATGTCTTTATTTATTTATTAAAAATTATAATGGACTTTTTTACCCAAACAAACACAACCATTTCCATGTAAAACTCTGTTTGCCTATTTAGTAAAAACTACACACACATAGCATCAACGAACAAAATGACTTATATGAAAGTCATTTCAAGAACAACAAACAAGTTGGTGAGGCCTCTGCGGACAGAGTGCTCTGGGAGGCCACAGAGGGACCGCCCTCCTCTTGCCACGCCTATACCCCGCCACGCCCACCAAGAGTGCCTAGAGACTACATCCATGTGAAATATTATATTTTGTCTCTACTTAAGATGTATGATCAATAAAACGTAAAGCTATATAAGTACGAGGATGTCAAATGGAAGTAGCCAAACATATGTTCATGAAGTAGGTTTCGTTTTATTTTTCTAAATATGCATCCTTTCATCCTATACAAAGAATATCCATAGATGACAAAGAGTAAATAATGACGTGTAATTCATAGTCTAGTCTCAGATTATTATTTTTTTTTTATATTTTTTGTGTAAGCAACGTACTAAATTGTGTTTTCTAAACTGTGTATGCGATGTATATTGCTAGCTTAAACTTTTAGACGACAACATTACTAAGTATTTTATTAGGTGAAGACTGAGACCGGTGACTGGCTGCCGCGTCCATGGCTGGTGATAATCTGCTGATCGGATCTGCAAATGCTCCTTACAGGAGAGACTTATTGCGTCCAGTGGACTGAAATGCCTTTAAGCAAGATAAGTAAGTAAAGTAAAACTTGTAGATGCCCACTACTAGGCTAAGGTCTTCTTTCAAGTATTCTTTGAGAGAGATTAGAACAATAGACGTCCACCAAGCTGGACCAAATCGAACTTCACAAATCTTCGGTATATTTTTTTAATTATTGCACATGATACATTTCGCCAATTAAAATTGCTACTAACAATTTTAGAGGGGCCAGCTCGGGAACTAGGTTCACTATGAGTATTTCACAAAAAATCCCGAGCATTTGCATTCTTACATTCATTTGCAAATTTTACTTTTAAAGTAAGAGAACAAGGGAATCTGCCAGTTGTGAGAGGCGAGAAAATCGATTGAACATTGAACAGATAGTAGAATAACCGCCGTTAGGCTATTGACGCTTCTGTTATATTGAAATTATAATAAAAATATTTGAATATCATCTCGAAAACTGTTGTACTATAGATGTATATTATAGATATTATAATTACGTACTATAGATGTTATGATTCTCGCTTTCTACTAAGAAGAAAACATTCTCTCAAATTCAACGTTTATCTAAAAAGGTATCTTAACAGAAAATTTGTTAACATACAAGTAAAAATGTTAAATTCGTTAAAAAAAATTATACGCTATCTATAGATGCCACTTAAATGTCTTTAAATGTGAAAAATAACGTAAATTTATTTCTAATGCATTGCAGTAGATACCTCATTTGAATACAGATTCTATTTCCTCGCGGATGGCCGTAAATAGAACAATGGGATCTAAATCCTGGCATTATAATTAGGTTACCATTATGGTGGTCAAAGGTAACCAAGTAGATCAAATCCATAGGGAAGATATTTGCATTTGAAAGTCACTCCATTTAAATTAATTAAATAATTATGTATGTGCTGATCGTATGATTTGATCCTGGAGTATCAATAAAGTATATGGTACATTATATAGTAATATTATAGCATATAATATCTTTTTATTTATATAATATGGTCTATCCATAGTGTATTTAATGTTTTATGGTTTCACCAGTTATATTTTTTACACCACTCCAATAGCTTGCACTATTTTTATCCATTTAAGGTTCTTACCCTTTCTGCTACCAAATGGTGGTACCATTAAATTCTGTTTCGATTTTAAAGAAAGGGTCAATGTCATTACGGGCTATGAGACAATCCACCTATGTCTTCGAAGCTGAGAACACACCCGTAACCTACTTGTTTGACAGTGTCAAAGCTTCAATGGTTCCAGTAGTCAGCATATTAAAATTTAATACTAATTCCAATTCTATTTTGGATTAAAACTATTATTTAAATGCAGGCTAGCTAGTTATCAATTCCAACACTTACCAATCTTATAGAATATTTAGAGGACTCCATAGTTTCATAGTGTTTAGAGTATAAATATGATTTTAACTAAAATTTATGTCGAAAAATAGATAATAAATAATAATCAAGTCGATAAGGGCAGAACCAAGTAACATTAAGTCTTTAACTTTGATGAAGTCAGAAACCTTTCTATTCAGGCGTGCTTCGCCACATTACATTATACCCTACTGACTGATTGAAACCTCTCGTAGAGCTTTGAGAATAATCTCGTTCATTCTTCTTATTAGAATGTTACTCAATATTAAAATTTTCTCATCTCTAAATTAAAAAAATTATGACTACCTATGCTTACTGTCTAAAAAAATGTTTTGGTAATTTAATTAAAGATAAATTTAAAATCTAATGGCTACGCCAACGCCATAACCGACATAAAGAAAGATTTAAAAATATGTAAATGTACGCTTAGTATGGTAGAGTAAATGGTAGAGTTAGTGAATTATTTTAAAATTTATAATTAATTTAATAACAAAAAGTTCAGCATAATTTATAAATATCTTCACGCAATTCCCAATGCAGGGGTAGACAAAGGCCTAGTCTAAACCTTCCACCGAAGATATTTTCGGGACAACGTGATAGGTGGTGAGCCCATCGCTGTCTTTATGTCCAAGCCAACGATATAATTCGTACATAAGTTTTTTTTTAAAACCCATTGGTACGAGCCTGCCACTTAGGGATCGAACTCGGGTCTCGGGCTATCGTGACTTTTCAGCATAGTTTAAACTATTTAAAAATTCAATAAAAATTGCACAATTATTTCTGTAATATTTAAACTATCGATTAATTTATAACCTTACAATAGGATGATACACAAACATTCGAATATTCAAAGAGGATGAATAGTCTCGTTTGCATTTGACTTCATACTCCATACCTATATATAGATAGATCGATATATTGACATATTGTGTATCAGACGAACTTTGGGAGATACCTCTGCCATAAGGGAAAAGTCGCTTGGTAGAATTCAATTGTTACATTGGGTCACTGTTCTGCTTGCATAACATACAAACATAATTTTTTATGTCAAACCACTTTTTTTTATGTTTATTAAGAAAAACAAACAATTTTACATGAATATATAAAATATAACGTATCTAATTCATATCTATAGACTAATAGTACAAAATCTACACCGTTTTCCACAAATTATGTTAGTGAAACAGAAACTTCAAAAAGTATTTGTAAGAAGTATTAGCAAGTCTTGTAGAGCTCTCTATTATTAACATTGGGTCTATGGTTTACTCACTAATTTCTTTTATTCTTTAGAATGAGTTACAAATATACATATGCGGCTAAGTTTTACGGCAGTTTCTCGTACGAAACAATTCTCGTATGAAAAACGATGTAAGTGCACTTCGCGTTGTACCGACCTTAATTTTATTTCACTTACAAGATCTATACAGTGAAACCTATGGTAACATATGCCGTGAAGGTTATAGAAGCGTAAATTTTGCGTCTAGTAGTAAAAGCCAAAAGGTTTTGCTTATCCAGCAATCAAGTGTACGGAAACATCTATAATAAAACATTTTTCGAGTTATAAATGCAGTTTTCGAGATGTCAATATTTCAATATCTCGTACGTAGACGCCGCAAAATAAAGCCAGAAAACAGAACTCATGACACATTTTTGTGAAATACTCATAGTTATTGATTTTGATAGTTTACTTAATTATCATACGTGTACGCTAGAGGTCAGACGCTTTTAGAAACTAGTGATCCTAGTCTGATCCCAGGCCGGCCCCACTAAAATTGTTAGTAGCAAGTTTAAGTGGTGAAATGTATCATATTACAATCATTGAAAAAATATTCCGAAGATTTGTGAAGTTCTATTTGTACCAGCATGGTAGACGTCCATTGCTCTAATCTCCCTCAAAGAATGCTTGAAAGAATACCTTAGTCTATTAGTGAGCATCTACAAGTTTCACTTTACTTTACTTACTTATTTTGCCTAAAGTCCACTGCAGGCGATAAGCCTCCCCTGTATGGAGGATTTGCCATAATGGTCACGCATGGCAAGCGTATCGGCAGATCGGCACCACCCATGGACGCGGCAGTCTGTCACCGGCCGTAGTCAATAAACCAATGTTTTGTGTATCACACGAACCTTGGAAGATACCTCTCCCATTAGGGAAGAGTCGCAGAAACACTTGTACTGCTGTTCTACCTTCATTACATACAAACATAACATGCAGGACTTTGTATCTACCGTAAGGACAATTTGCCATAATTTCCACTCTTTGCTGTCGGAATCCAGTTATTAAATACGTCATTACGCATTACCTTAACGTCATTCTTATCTTAAACCATATTCTGATTGAAAGACTGATCTGACCGATCATCTGTGCTTAATTGATCTATTATATATAAAATTTTATCTCGATTATCACTCGATGTCTCTCGGTTATGATAAATATTCTATACCAAGATGGAATATTTAGTAAGCCGTTCATTCTATTAAAGCACCAATATACAGTAAATTATCCAATGCAGTTAGACACGGACTCGCGGCGCTGCCCTTCCTACTTCATTTTAATTCGAAACCTAAAGTCGGCTTTAAATTACACTTTTTGCTGCCCTTATAACACCCCCGACGACTGTCCCAGATTAAGGGCTACCAACGAGTACTTTTTCCGGCAGCGCCAAGAAACATCGTACTACCTTTAGAAGCACCCCAGGGGGTACTTTCAGACCCTTAACGTTTACGACGACACGATTGCTTTTCTATGAAGGGACTAAGAAACGTTCGCGACAAAAATAGACATATGGTGCAACGGAAGTCCATAAGAAATTGATAAGATTTTTGCGAGTGTCAATTTCCATGTCTCCACCATGTAGCCACTTAAGCGGTTAGCCACTTCTAAGTGAAGATTTTAACACCCTTGTTTTTAGGTCTCTCATTTTTTTTGTGAGAGGTTATTAATTACGTCGCTAATAAGACTGGCATATGATGCAAGCATATTTATCGAATATGTCTTATTTATATATGCGTAAAGGCTTAACGCATTTTACAATCGCTTCCAGGATATCAACATATCATAATGTTAATATCCTGGACGCGATTATAATTTCACTATAAGTAGCGACACAATAGTTAATTACTTACTTACTTTTTTAATTACTTCCACTAATTTCTCTGATAGGTAAGCCTGTAACAACAGATAGCCATGTGTCACGACATAGACATTCATTTACCTTATTTAGCAGATTCACTTGAATGAATGAATGAATGATATGTTCATGCAAATGTTACATGAAATACTGGGCATATTAATTTTATTTCTTGCAACGCAACTAAATCCAAACTAGTTATTTGTAAAATATATATAAATAAGCGAACACGACAGCCGAGTGGTTGGGTCATCGGAATTCAAGTCAATAAATAGACCCGAGTTTGATCCCCAAGGCTCGTACCGTCATGAGGTCCAAAAATGTTTTCGGTGGAAGGGCTGTTCTTTATTGTCTGGACCTCAGTATACCTCTGTATTGGGAATGGCATGAAGATTTATTATTTTTATTATATATAAATAAGCCTTTAAAATCTATTATCCATTACTAAGATGGCAAAATTTCTAGACAGCTTAATACTTTCAACCCATATTTTACCAGTGTTCATTTGAAACATGACCGGTGACAAGACTTTCGTTGCCTTAGTTTGTATATAAATCGTAGATCAATTCCAAAGAAAACATAAGTACTACTCACATCATGCGGATACCGAAAACTAACTCCTTATTTTTAACCTAGATCACCCTAGATATTGTGTTTAGCGAAAATTGACTTACACTAGGATTTGAACCTGCGAACTATACACAGCCGTAATAAGCATATCGCCAAGTTCGTAATTGTACATAAGTATACTAATCGACAGACTTCTCTTAGATCTTAATTTAACCCTACTATTATTTAATTATAAATGGCCGTTAACAAATGTTTCTTTATTGTACCCAAGTCCATATTACGCCTTCAAAAAAAAATTGAAAACAAAACAGACAAAACCGCGAGCAAAAAAATCGATTTTAAAAAGAACAAGAAGAGTTATACGCATGCATAAAAAAATACAGTACGCATACAATTCGATTACCGCAAAAGTTACCACATGCAGTGTCAACAAATCGGCAAACATTTTGACTCAAATACACAAAGGAAGCTATAAATACGTCTTTAGGGATCCCTTTGAAGTGACAAGTAACCCGAAATGAATAAAAGAAAACAAGAAAGAAAAGGATAATATTGTTAACAAATGACAGCTTTGTACTACCGATATGTTTCAATAATATGACGGTAGTCCAGCTTAAATAAAAAGAAACATTGTCATACATCATATATTATATTTGACGTTAATTTCTTAGTAAGGTATACAAAAAAGTTTTCTATTAAAGATCTTAACAGAAGGTAGATTCGGTCTCTGGTTTTGTTTATCCTAAGTTCCTCTACACTCTTTTCCGCCAGTGTAGAGCCAGTATAACATCGTGTTAAATACTACTGTCACCACAACGTTTATTCATTAACAAAAGTAAAGCAAGTCCTTATAAAGTAAGGCTCCAACGAAATTAAATTTTAATAAAAGTATCGTGAGTTAAAGTTGACATAGACGTAAATATCAGAAAGCTGAAAGGGCAATAGAACGGCGACATAGCTCGCCGAACAGATAACCGTTGGTAGAACAGGGTTTTCAAGTGATAACTTCATACAAGTAAACTCAGTGTATGACCCCGCCACAAGATGGAGTGACGACCTGCGGGGAATCGATGGATGGATGATTAAGAACCGTTATTTGTGTACACTTTAGGGACGTCTTTAATTAGCAATGGACTCTTTAAAGGATGTAAGTAAGAAAAATATTGTTAGGCACAAATTACGGTTAAATTTTTTAATAGTGTAAGTCACAATCACAAAGCTACTATTACGTACTATTACGGTTAATCTGCAGAAAGGATAAAAGTAGAGTCAACATTTCTCATTAGCTTGAACGATACGTTTTTTATAAAATTTCTTTCAGGTTCTTTTAAAAATGTTTCAGTTCAGTAGAGTCTGTGGAAAGAAGCGCGAGATAACTCGTCATAATGTGTTTAGCAGTTACCCTTCTGATGCCTGTCAAAGATAAAAATTTTAAAACAGAGAGATCATTACATAGAAAAATTTTGTAAATAAATACATGTGTATATATATATATATATATATATATATATATATATATATATATATATATATATATATATATATATATATATATATATATATATATATATATATACGTCATAGGTTAATCCGATTGTAAGTGAACAAATTCAAGAAGGTAGTATATGGGGTGCGGACTGTATACCAAAAATTTACCACTGGAACTCACAAGCTTTATTGCCTGACCTACTTTACTACGTTACTTATACAAAACTAAATAAAAATCTATACACCACGGCAACACAGTGCCATGTGCAATCGCAATACGCTACAGGTGCGTTTGCTATCTTTAGGGTGAGTCTCTTGTCCCATACAAACTCAGCTGTCTCGCGCATGTATAACGGTAGTGAAAAAGCAAACTTTTATAAATACATTTCTTTATCAAATTAAATAATTTTTGGAAAAATTAAAACACCAAAAAGTTTCATTATTTAATTATCTAATAATTTATTTATTTATTTATTTATGTACACACAAAAATAAAAAAGAAGAAATGTAATAAAAGGAAAACGTTTGTACAAAGGCACTGCTTATTTCATAAGAAATATCTTCCAGCAGACCTGTGACTGGAATGTGGGTAAAAGTAAAGGTAGATTTCGCGTGTACAACTACATATATACAAACATACACATACACCATATTCATACATCCATATATAAACATACATATAATATATACAAATAAAATGCATACAAATACCTACAGACAAAAATAATAATAAGATAAATACATATGCATATAAAATACAATAATAAGTTAGAGTATCAATGACATATAATGTTCTTTGACTCTTCTCTTGAATAGAGAAATGGTTTTGCAATCGCGAATATTTTGCGGAAGAGCATTCCACAATTTTACTGCATGAACAGAAAAGGAGGATGAATATGACGCGCTCTTATGAGGAGGAAATTTAAGAAGGGTTTGTAGATGGGTTCTGCAGGGGACATGGGATAGACGAGCGAAGGAGAATCGCTCGCGAAGGTAGGACGGGGATGATGAGAGGCGTAAAATATTAAACAGTAGACATAAAATCCTAGTGTTCCTACGAAAACGAATTGGGAGCCACTTGAGATCTTTGTGAAGATGTGAAACATGGTCATACTTGCGTATTCCGAAAATAAAACGAATGCAAAGATTTTGCAGGCGCTCAAGCTTATTCAGAAGCTCCTCTGTAGCATCCAAGTAGCAGGTGTCAGCGTAATCTATGATAGGCTGGATTAAAGTCTGGGCTAGGAAGATCTTAGTTCTTAAGGGCAAAAAAACCTTGAAGGCACCTCAGCGAATGAAAAGAAAAGTGAACTTTGCGACTTAATTCATTAACATGAGCATTCCACGTCAGGTTAGAGTCGATAATTACCCCAAGATCCTTCACCGTATCAGTATAGGGTATAACAGTGTTGTCTAATTTTACTGGTGATATTGAAGTGAAATCCAACAAATTACGCCCATGTCAGTTTCCTATGATTATAGCCTGCGATTTTCTGGCATTGATTTCAAGCCCGAAAGATTTAGACCAATTGACTATCTGATTAATGTCTTTATTCATTAACGAGACTGCAAGATCAGTTTGTGCAGGGGGAAAATGATGATAAAGCTGCAAGTCGTCTGCGTAAAGATGTAAGTTGGAAGAAATGACAGAAGTAACCGAGTTAATAAAAACTGAAAACAGAAGAGGAGAAAGAACGCCACCCTGAGGCACGCCAGCAACTAGTTTACAAGAATCAGAGAAAGAATCGTCAATGCGAACATCTATTTATTTGTGCTAGTTACAAATTAAAATAATCTGCTCCATGATTGCCATGACATTTGTTTTTGTTGTTTAATGTAATAAATAAATATATTATGCACAAATTAGCGTTTTGGGGGAGGGGAGGAGAGACCCTTAAGAAACGAATTGGTAAGAGACCATAGGGGTATGTGCCTCTAGTTTCCTCGCTCGCCGGACGAACCGCGATGCCGTTGATTTGCTCCAGTTCAGCAGGTCTGTTAATGCAGCAGCTTACTGCCGCTTTTCTCTGCCTTGCAATAAATAATTATGCTTAAACACGTGTCCGCTCTGCAACCACATCATCTATGCATTCACATTTCGGAAGCTTTGCATTATTAAATATTTTCAAATTGGCCTCGCACCGTTGTAATGGAGCTGAAAAAATGCGAAAACCGTAGCAAATGGATTTGAGAGCTTATTATTTATTTAAACACTCAAAACTCTTCTTTAAATCTGAACTTTTCAAAAGTTTATGCGATTCAAAATGATACTAATGTGCTAGGACAGTGTAATATTTTACTCCTATCTTGAGTTTTAAAATAACTTTAGTAAAGAAAGTATTTTTGAGTTTCTTTTAATGATTTTTAACACGACTAGAATAGAACAGAGTGCAAAAATGTGACATGCAGTGTCATCCCGCAATAATCTTGGACTGACGCCTACACATACCCTGTTTCCCTAATCACGTTACTAAAATTAAATAAAAAAAAATATTTTAACCGAGTAGCTGAATCTCGAACCTTTACACGTCTGCTTAATTTGTGGTCTGTAGATTTGTTCGAGATCGTTACCTGTCGATGGATAGCTATCGGTAGCCATTGCCATTTTCAAGACATTTCCCTTATTCGCCGCTTACGGCTCCCACGTAAAAAGAGGCGTCAAATTCTTAAGCAAATGGCTTAATTCCCAATAATCAGAAGCCTGTTTTATAATTTAATTCTTTCGGAACACGTTCCATCGGAACTTATTTTCAAACAACCTGTTAAGTCGTGAGCCTGTCTAGTAGAATGCCGGTGGTCCGATAAATTATGATAGCATAATCCGTCATAATTTATTCTTCTACTTTTAGAATATTCTTTTGTTATATTTTTTATACATGAAGTTTTTCTTGTGAATTATTTTGCCGCAGAACATGTGAGAAGGAAAAAAACTTATAGTGAACAGAAAGTGTAGCGTGACAAAGGCTCGTATCAGAAACAAAACGCAATTATGTTTATATAAGAGAACTGAGCTTAATTTTTGTAATAATTGGAGTATGGTGAAAATGAGCTAACAGTCTAGTTGGTAGTGACCCTTCCTCAGAAACTAAGGATTGCGGATTTGAGCCCCGCTAGGGGCCACCTTTTGAGTGATATTTATATGAAAGATAAGAGGTAAGAGAGTACTGATCCAGACTACTACCACCACTTGACAACTCCTTCATAATATTTTAATTAAAAAACTTAATAGTATAATGAAAAATGCTTATTCATCTGTTTATTTGTCAGACATACTCCACTAAACCGATAACAATAGCAATAATTTCACGTCACAAAAACATTATTTCCATATATCACAACACAGCCCCTAAAAACGTAGAAATAACAAACCTTGAGCCGACAAGTGGCTTCAAATTCGCCATATGACCAACGTGTCAGAACGACCATTTATCATGAGAGATGTGACAACTGAATTTATTTATATAAAAAACAAACAATAGTGCTGTTAGGGATGGGCTTGTGCCCCTGAATAACAGTTTTGCTTCTCCCGTACTATTTTATTTACAGACTAGAAATATTCAGAATGAACTCCTATTCGGCTTGGTCCATTTTTATAAAATAAGTTTCGTTTATAACTTAAGACAACTATATAGTTTCATTTGTTTTTCACTGTCTGTTGCATAAAACATGCTATATAATTTTTGTTGTGTATTTTATAACCGACTTCAGAATTTGATGGAGGTTCTCCATTCTGTTGTATGTTTATTGTAATTGGTACCTCATAACTCCGTTATGTGTAAATCGATTTTGAAAATACTTTTTGGTTGCAAGGATAATTTCTCTAGATTACCATCACGCCAGCATCTGACAATAGAATCCCAATTATATCAAGAAAATTCCCCAAATTTTATAAGAATTTTGAGAATTATTTTGTGGTCAAATTAAGTTCTTTTTGTCTATACGTCATCGTAACGATACTGAGCTGATGATAGAAGCTGGTAAAAATGGTAAAAAAAAAACATTCTTTAAAAGATAATTGAACCGCCTTCAAAAAGAACAAATAATAACTTTCTTAGCTAAACTTTTTACTTAATAATCGAAATTAAAAATTATAATTAGCACTACTTACAGATGTCAACTGATGACAACTGAATGTAATTGTATTGTCAAATAATACAAATTTATCAACAATTGGCACCGATCACTAGCAAGTTATTCGTTTAATATAATAAAGTAAATCAATTGTAACGTTTAGCTAAAGTTTAGCTAAGAAAGTTATTTTATGTTCTTTTTGACAGCGGTTATTTGTTTTACATGTTTTTCGAAATTAACCTATTTATTTCTTATAAATGTTATTAACATTTTCCTTAACCAAAAGACAATATCTTTTCTTAATCCCCGTTTTAGCAGCCAGAGCAGTGATAGTCATGTAATTCACACCTCCGCTACTCGTCACCGAGCTTTACAAATTCGATTTGGTAATTTCACTAAGGAAACAACGCTACTGTCATATTTTTTCAATAATTAGAGAAAAAAAAATATATCGTCATAGGTCACCGTTTACTGCTTATCTCTAATACTTTCTATTTTTAATAACTGGCTACTCTGTACCCTAACTACTCTGTTAAATTCGTTTAAAATCCGAGGGCTGGCTAGCTGGTGTATCTGTGCTCTTTAGGGTGCAATACAATGGAGAGATAGCAATTTGATATTCAGGCCACATTTTTAATAAGCGCCATCGCCTGCGCCCCGCTGCATGCCGTAATGGCCCGGATGGGCCCACACTTAAATAGCTTTTTGTAACACCATTAGCAATTCGAAATGGTCAGTTAAATTTTCTAGATGCCCTGTTTCATTAACTTTAAGTAAGCTTAAACTTAAAAAATAAGATAAATTTTTTTTACAAATATTTTTTTTTGCAAATATAAGACTAACACCCTGGAGGTAATAACAACCTGTGTATTTGAGTAGAGAGAGAGAGAGAGAGAGAGTACGTAGAATTGTATCTGAAGAAGTAACAGAAAATAGAAGGAAAGGATTGAGTAACTTGAAAGAAAGAAAGGCCAAATAGTACATATTCGTATGTTCTATTTATCATAGACAAGGGGCTTATGATAGACAGACAGTACAGGGATTATTATGTAAATGAGTCTCCTAGACATTGGAAAAACTTTGGGAAAGATCAGCAAAAATGATCTAAACTCTTCTTAAATTTCATCGAATAATCCAGCTTCATTTACATAAAAAATTCACTTTTTGATAAATGACAGAAATAGAATTTATAACTTGAGTTCTTTTAAATGTATACATTTATTTAAGAAAAGAGTATTGATTGTATTTATAATGAACACAAAGTATAACTATATACAGCAAAAGTTGAAACTTGTGAATTATATGCGTATGGTAGCAAACCATCAACGTCAAAAAACACAAAAAGCCACTAGAGAACCGAAAGAACAGATGGGCCACAATACTTCGTTAGGAGGCAAGCACTCAATAAAGCATACCCATCTACGTAGTGTATTGCATGTATCCCTCCACATTATAATACAGAGATGGAAATTTATTTTTAAAGGCGACATTAAAGTTAACTAACGAACTCTCCGGCTATCTGATAATAAAACATTTTAGCCTGACATATGACCTAACATAGAATATGAAAACTTCAGCTCAGGCAAGTTGGACACACGTAAGTAAACAACTTCAATCAAAATTTATCGAAGGATAAGAAATTTGAGATTAAAAAATATAATTAAATTGTTCGACTGCTGCCCACCTATCTGTCTGAAACTATCCTATTTCTCAAGTTGATATGCGAAATTTCATTAACATTGTTAAAGAGACAAAAATGATCCTGGATTTTTATACAAAGACGTTTTTTATCTCTAAATACAAACCAATACTCTGCAGAGTATAAATAAAATAATAAATAAATATCTTCACGCAATTCCCAATACAGGGGTAAACAGAGGTCTATTCTTGACAATTAAATCCCTTCGACCCACCTTCCAACGAAAATATTTTCGGGACAACATGACAGGTGGTGAGCCCGTCGCCGTCTTTATGCCAACGATATAATTCGTACATAAGTTTTTTTGAAAAACCCATTGGTACGAACCCCTTGGGCATCGAACTCGGGTCTCTGGACTTGAAATTCCGACCACACAACCACTCGGCTATCGTCACTTTTTCTCTGCAGATTGATAATCAAACGTAAATAACGTATCGAAGGTTGTAATTACGTTTCATTTAATAATTACCAGGTTAGGAATCACATAAGTGCAACTTCGCATTGAAGTTAATAACAGCTAGACTAAGACAATACAACTTTAATCCAACTTAGCCAACTTGCTGTAACAGACTCGTATCACTTAATTAGTATACTTCAGTTTGATGCTGTACTAATTAGCTTAACTTAGTGAACCTAATTAGTATCGCCTTGTAGTGGATTATCTTAGTTAAACATATGTACGTATCTACTATCTCTACAATAACACAAGATCATACAGGTGACATCATTATTTAAGCCCATCATAGTTCACTCCTGAGCATAGGCCTCTCCCCTAGATTGCCATAGAAAAAGGTCGTGAGTGACCAGCATCCATCGATCTCTCCTAACCATTCGACAATCATAATATGGGGGTCGTCCTATACTCCGATTGTCTGTGCAAGGTAGCATTCGCGAGCTTTTCTTTTCCAACGGTTATTCGAATTTGACTTATTATTTTAAAGTTTGAATTACTTATTTAAAATTGTAAAGCTAAACAAATGTAAGAAAATTGCCATTATATATAGGATTATTTATTATATTCTCTCATTATATTTCATTAACACAGTCCGTCGTAGTTTTATTAAATAATATTATTTTCACGTGATTGAGCAACTAGCGCGGTTTCATAATTTTCGTGTAATTTTGTGTAATTCTATAATATATATGATTGTACAGTAAAATAATAAATAGAAACAATTTATTTTATTTATTTATTTAATCTATTTTCAAACATCTAAAATGGGTTACAAATCGTTAACTTAATACCATGCTGCATTAAGTTCGCATAGACTTAAAGCAATTCTTATTTCTTGCATATCAAGAGGTAGTGCGTTCCAGAGGAATATAACCTGAATTGTGAAAGAAGAGCTATAGAAGTCTGTACTATGACGTGGAATACTAATTTTAAGACTATTTACAGTGCAAGGAACACGATCTTGAGTCGATTGAAGGAAGTGGAAATTATCCTTTAGACAGGCCGGATCATTTAAGATAGAGTAAAGTGTTAAAAGTACTTAAGCTTAAAACAATATGAGGAAATATGGTCATACTTACGTAAACCGTAAATGAACCTTATCGAATTGTTGAGAAGGCGCTCCAACTTGTTGAGATGCACTACCGTAAGATCTGGATTTTTAATAGTTAGAAAATATTTTAAAACTTTTCATAAATTATTTCATACAGACATATATTCCTCTCATTTTATAGAACGAAGTTACTTAAAAAGTTACGATAGCCGTGGTCGGAATTTCGAGTCAAGAGACCCGAGTTCGATCTTCAAGTGGTAGTACCAATGGGTTTTTCTAAAAACCTATGTACAAATTAATCATTGGCTTGGACATAAAGACGGCGACGGGCTCACCACCTGTCACGTTGTCCCGAAAATATCTTCGGTGGAAGGTGGGTCGAAGGGACTTAAATGTCTAGACAAGACCTCTGTCTACCCCTCTATTGGGAATTGCGTGAAGATATTTATTAATTTTTTATTTTACTACCTAAATTTATAACCTAGTAAAGAAGCTAAATGGTTGAATAAATAAAGAAAATTAGTGTAAAATTCTAAATACAAATACTCAAGGTATATATAGAAAAGGTAAAATGTTAGTATCCGGCTAGCGGCATCTAGTTGAGGACGCGTTAATTAAATAGGTATCTCAAGACAAGACCCGTGACTAGTAAGAATTTTCCATCTGTATATTCACAGGAGGTGAAAATTAATTACCGAACGTTAAAATAATACAAACATGCTTTTAGAATTATATTTTTTACAATTCCTGTGTAATCTAAATAAAAATATTTATTAAACATAAGACACCGAATTTCACAATAACATTTAAAATAAAACGATTTTCGGATTTTAATTTCGTTTTTAATTAGTTTTTACAAACATTTTTATTTCCCGACGTTTTTGACAGCTGTAAACCGAAAATCATTTTATTTTAAATTTGTAGTATTCGCGTAAATACAAGAAATCATTATGTGCACCAGTACGGACTGGATATTGCAAACATACAGTGCTCGCACCGACTAAAACCCCACGGTGTTCCGCCTTCGCCACATTATGGCAGGGCCACGGGAACGCTCTAGCACACGTCCGCGACCTCACCCGCACGGGCCGCCAGGGGAAACCACTCCTCGATAGAGAACAAATTCTCTTCCATTTTCACAAGGCTAGACGTGCCGGTGAGATCGTCACAATCCTTACCTCGTTCGCTTCTTCCAAATTCATCACTATTTTCATACACGCCTAGGTATCCGAGTAATCTTGACCCTCCCCTCTTCGAGAAATTTGCTCACGTAGTCTTGGAAAGTTAGCTTCGGCCTCCCTCGACCCATTTTAATTTTAACTGTCGCCCTATATATTTTCTTCACCATTCTGTCTTCTCTCATTCGCTCAACTTGTAAACGTGCTCGTATCATACTACCAACAAGGCTACAGTTTTATAAAATAAATTATAAATTATATTCCGCACAATAAATAAACAGAGAAAACTTCGCGTAGTGAGTAAACGCGTTATAGCGATCCGTCTCTAAACTAGCGGAAGTTATAATTTATGAAGCAAGTTCCGGACCGAGGCTTCACGACGTGCCGTCAGGGACCGAGTAGCAAGGCAGTAATGAAACTCTTGATGTATAATGCACGCAACCGTCTGAGATCGACTTATAACTTAATTCCAAGATTACTTAAGTAGTAAGGAAATTAGTTTGTAATACTAACAAAAGGCAGACACTAAACAAGGTTTTACACGAAACAAATTGCAAGTATCACAAACTATTGAATGAATAAATAAATTCAAATTCAGTTTTACTCATTCCACTATTTATTTACTTTCATTCAAATACCTGACCGGTTTCGCGGCTTATATTATATTATCAAAGGTTTATTACAAAAAAATATTTTTTTAAAGTAAATAAATAGTGGAATGAGTAAAAGTGAATTTGAATTTATTTAAAGATGAAGTTCCACAAAGAAACCACAATCGTTAATATTCAATATATTTATCGTCATCATGCCTATCAACTATACGTTTTTTATTATGATAGCATAATCATTATGCTATCAACATGGTAGCATGCAGAATTATTTATGTGCAGTGCAATTATTTTGCAATCAATATTAAAAAATGAACATCAAATATAAATAAAATTTAAAACTAATCTATTACAGTATATATCGGCACGCTAGACCCAAAACAAGGGTAAACAGAGATCTAGTCTAGACAATTAATTCCCTTCGACCCGCCTTCCACCGCAGACATTTTTCGGGACAACATGACAGGTGGTGAGCCCGTCGCTGCCTTTATGTCCAAGTAAACGATATAAATCGTACATAAGTTTTTGAAAAACCCATTGGTACGAATTGGCATCTGGTGATCGAACTCGGGTCTATTGACTAGAACTCCGATCACCCAACTACTTTATTTTGGGTTTATAAATGTAGTTGGTAAATTTATGTACTTATTTGTATGTCATCATTTAGATCAGTTTTCTGATATGGCTCAAGACGAATTTAACAATGAGTTGCCTCATGTGGCCCACCCTACGCCGACATGTAAATATAAAAAAAAAACAAAATGGTATTTAGTGGTAATGGTTATACTTTATATTATTTCTAAACATATTAAGAGCATTGTAAAGAAGTAATAATGTAATAATTTGCTTCTTTTACGACAGATGTGTCGACGATGTCTTGACTCTGTGTAGGGTATTTATTTTTTGTATTATTTCTTTTAAACATTATTGCTAAATATTCACCTTAATTATACTGTCCTCTATACCATTAGTCAGTAGCACAAAATAAATATTTTGCTGTATAAATACTTAAGAATAACATATTTAATTAATCGTGATTACGTACTCAAAGGGCAAGATGATGAGTCTGTCGCAGTCTCAGTGTTCACAATGGCCAACAATTGTAATTATTTAAAAATTGTAATTATATGCAATTAATTTTTTTTAATAATCTTAAATTTTCCTTATAAAAATAAACTCTACGACATCTCTTATGATAAAATCCATCGTGCCGTTAACGCTGCAGAACGTATTAGTAATTGACATAAGTGCATTCAAATACATCTGGACATTTTACTCCTTCAGAGCCTTTGAAGTAAAAATTCAACATAAAGCAAGTTTAGGCAAAAAAAGCAAGTTTATAATTAATATATTTTATGACATATAAATTTACTTTATTTGTATTTTTAACATCTTCACACATTTTCCACCGGTGGTAAGCGATTCACCGATTTTTTCCTATCCTATAATTATACTATAATTTCTAAAAAATAAGATTTAACCTGTGGACGATGTAACCCCAATGTAAGCCCAACATCTCCTTGCGTCAGATGGTCACCCTCCCGGTGCTAGAGCAAGTTACCGGAACTGAGTGACATCGAGTCCTCCCCTGTCTTCGAACTTCCAACAACCCTATAGTAAGCCAGTGTAGCCTTCTCATCTCTTCCTCCAGCTTCAAAATCTCTCTCGTCGGTCCTCGTTGTGTATTGCCAGGTGCGTGGGTTCTGTGTTGGCAGGTCCAGTCGTCAGAGTTGGCAGTGCGATATCATCCGGAGATTCTTCCGGAGATTGGCCGTAAACATGGCCACCATGCTCTTCATAGAGAGTTATGCCATAATTGCTTTGGCTGGGAGCGTGTTGGCAACTCCAGTTTTTTGTCTTTATGATGTTATGCAGGAAGACACTGCTGCCCATCTCCTGATATTTTGAGGTCCCTCTGTTGACTTTTAGGACACCCATGGGGTGGGACAAAATAACAGATTCTCTTAAGCCACTGCCATACAGCCAAGAACTGTATGTACACAGGCAAAAGGATATAGATTCTTCTTATTTTTCTGCCGTATTGTAACTTTTTGGTAATTCTTCTTCTTCGAGCAGACTTCGCCGTATGTTATTCGATTTATTAAAAATGCAAGGAATTCTAAAAATAAACATTTAGGTTTATTGACTTCAGCAGATTTTTTTTGTCTCCTGACACTGCCAATTTTGTAAACTCAAATAAACAAATGAATTATTTAAATGTTTTTGTTGATCAATCTACCATGTGTGCAAAACTTTCCACTTCTCTTGAATTCGCATGATCATATTACTGATTTATTCATTCGCTAGGAATACGAGCGTCTACTACATGCTGGTATTCAAACAACACTCTCCATTTTACGTAGTTTTGTATGACCATTAAATGGCAGTAACGTGTTCGTCATCTGATTCATAAATTTATAAAATATTTTAAGGAGATCACAACTCATGGCAGATTTACCTCGTTAAACCTAATACAAATTTAGTGGCATGTTGGTATGGATTTTGCTGGACCGATCCCAATAAATACAGCTCGAATGAATTCCCTTAAGAACTTGTCATTAGTAAAGGTTAATTATGTTTTTCGTGTGCATACGTACCAAAGCATTCTTGTGTTAACATCAAGGGTCATATTCTATGTGACACGAGTAATAAATTCACTACTAAAACGCAGGTGTCAATCGAAATGAGCGTATTATGCGTATAGTATACGAGCACAACATAAATGCCACTGTGAAATTTCGTCAATGAACTCAGTGTGAAACAAATGTGTTTTCAAACACCTTTCAAAACTACAGGGTTTTCAAATGCGCGATTCAGTATAGGATTAATGCCGTATATAATAAATAAAACTGTTATTTAAAAATTAGCAACATATGTCATATAAGTATTGTACGCCCCGCCTACCCCGCCATGGACTATGCGTAAAATAATAATAAATAAATAAATATCTTCTCGCAATTCCCAATACAGTGGTGGACAGAGGTCTCTAGACAATTAAGTCCCTTCGACCCACCTTCCACCGAAGATATTTTCGGGACAACGTGACAGGTCGTGAGTCCGTCACCGTCTTTATGTCCAAGCCAACGATTTAATTCGTACATAAGTGTTTGAAAAACCCATTGTACCCAGTACGAGTCTGCCACCTGGGGATCGAACTCGGATCTCTTGACTCAATATTCCAACCATCCAACTACTCGTGACTTTTTAATGGACTATGCGGGATGATGTTTATATGTAATTTATTCATAACTCATGTCGTTATTATTACTAACCTTATAAGGTCGCCTATAGTACCTTTTAATATTGCTTTTATAATTCCTCTATTTGTAACTTTTGTTCCAAGGTGTACAAGATACTTTTATTTCATTGATTACATATTGTCTTGAGGTGGTTATTAGCAATTAGTATAACACTGCCGTACCTTTGATACACTTAGTGTAAATTAATAGTGTATTTGAATTGGCATTATGACTAGAGTCCGTGGTTGAATTTCTCCGCAAATAAGCCAACCTAGTTTCGACTCGACCAAAGATGGCATACGTCTACCTTCAGCGCGTCGACGTCTACCTACCCGCGGAGCGGGTCGCCCGCTGATGCGGCTGAGGTGGGGCCGCGGGGGGAGAGGAGTGTCGGTATTACGAGGCGCCGCTCTTCCTGCCCTTCACGGCCGAAATGTAGTCTGCGGCGGTGCCAAAGTCCATATCCGCCGCGAGGTAACGGGTGGGCTGGTGCTCAGTCAAGCACCAGCCTTCCTGAGCCCTATGGCCTCCGGGTGGCGGACTCGGGGAGTTCGTCATTCACGTGGGTTTGGAGGCCAAGGAGGAAGACGCGTCCGTGTTCCGGCGCGTCTAGCCTAGTTGGAGTGGGAGAGATTTTTTCTATCCCAAGGAGGGTGGCCAGCGCGAGTGGGGTCGCGGTTGTGTGCTAAAGCGTTCCCGTGGCCCCTCTAACATGAGGCGAAGGCGGAACACCGTGGGGTTTTAGTCGGTGCGAGCCCGACATCACCCGTCCTTGCCCCCGGGTATACGTTAGGTATTTCCCCACGTAGAAAAGAAAAGGTGGGAATGTCAAGCTTACGAGCAAACCTTTCGGAAATGAAGCTTGCGGTACTTCCGTTATCCAGCAAGACTCGCGCAGTACGACGGTCAGCTTTAGCATCCATCACCTTAATGAGCGCCGTGGACAGCAAAATAACACGATATGAAAAGGAATGGTTAGAGGATAAGGCAATATTCTGTGTGGTAGGAAATACACTATCGCGATCAATATGTAACAAAATATTAGGTTTTTCAATGCAATATTTACAATGTCCTAGTCTACATTTATAAGCCCGTCTCATGACCCGGTCTAAGACGGTTAAGACATACATTGAGATAATAAAAAGCCTTTTTCAAACGAAGCTCTACAGACAGGCTTTTAAACTTCTCACATAAAAATATAAAGTGATTCTCTTGGCACAAAGGATATGAGAATAATGTTGGTTTGCTTTCACTTTCAATAGCAAAGGTTTTAACTTTTGTATGATTGATTTGTATACCTTCGATCTTAAGTTTTAAAGATTTTTGTTCTTCAAGAGTCTCCAATAAGACAGCCCTATTACTAAGAAAATTAATGAAGACGGTTAATGTCGGATGATCAGTAAAAGAATTTCGGCTCCTCCCACTCACGACTCGTTGCTGGATCTACTCGTAGTTTGCTACCCATAATATAAATGATGAGTGTATCCCAGTGTTGAACGGGTTGAACAAGCGCTGACAATACCCTGAGATTTTTATTTGTAAAATCAATTAAATGACAAAAGATTGACTGGATTTCCTGTTGATTTAATGTATATTAAAAAGAGCATGCACATGATTGTTGACAAGCAGCCTCTTGTTGTCATACGTGTCATACATTATAGCCCACGCAGCGGCATATTTACGGATAACTCAGATAATACATTAGAATAGATCAGAATCTAAAATCCAGATTATCTAAAATAAGAGAGGCGCTGCCCTTTAAGGAGGCGCGAAGATAATGAAGTTTATTGATTTTGTCTATGGTATCATTATTATGTAAGACGGAGAGAAATTTGTCAACCAGTTCCAACCAATCATGGTAGTCCCCGGAAATTTTTGACATATAAATTTTATAAATAAAATCAATAAAAGATATTTATCAATAAATATCTCTACGCAGAGATCTAGTCTAGACAATTAAGTCCCTTCGACCCACCTTCCACCGGAGATATTTTCGGGACAACGTGACAGGTGGTGAGCACGTCCAAGCCAACGATACAATTCGTACTTAAGTTTTTTGAAATACCAATTGGTACGAGCCTGTAACCAGGGGATCGCACTCGGGTCTATCAACTCGAAATTCCGACCACCCAACCACTCGGCTATCGTGAATATAAAAATCAATTTTAGGTAAACAAATCCAATTATGTTTGTGTGTATGATTAGTACCAGAATCCACATCGGATGAATCTCCCGTAATTACCTTACGAGAGTTGTTGCTCAAATGTCGCGCAAATGTCACCACGCCGAAAAACTGCCGTTTGAATTCTTGCGATCCGCAAATTGCTCGACGTTAATTCGATATTCGACTTCTATAGTCCGTAAATCGCCAAGCTTTTCACATGACTTGGAAGTATTTACAAAACTTTGATTGAAGCAAATTGAAGCAATCATTGTAAGCTTAGCTTTGATTGAAGCGCGTTTTTGATTAAGCTCTTAATATTTGCCAAAATATTAAGATATTATTAACTTAGAAATATAACTAAACTACCTTTGAAATAAGAAGAGCAGAATTAGCAATTGCTATTATAAATTGTCAGGCGCTGAGTATTTAGTTCAAATTTGCATCGTAAAGCTATTTGCTTAAAAAAACTACAATAATAATACAATTATGATCACTACCTATACACTAAATAACATTATGAATTCGATAAATTATAATAAATATGATTGTTTGAAGATATGAAGTAATTAATAGATGAAACGTCGTAGCTCGAGACAGCTGTCTGGTCGAGCGGCTGCGGGACGAAACCGTCCGTGCTGTTGAGTTCAACGATTCAATAGCATGGTAGAGTGCATAATATATCCCACGTTTTAGTATAATTATCATTATAGTACATTTAAGTGGAGACACTAACGAGACTTGAGGAAGGTAAAATAGAATTTATAAACAACTAACAAATTGATGATTATAAACAATGTAAATATTTGACGAGTGGCGTACACAGCGTTTTTCATGGTATAGCCAACTCTGAGGTCGATTCGATTCCTGGTGGAATCAACTTGGGAAACCATTGTTTCTAAATTTTATCGGTACTTCGTTTTTTACGATTCTATTCCAATTGTGATTTGAGTTGAGTGAGAGTGACGGAATCTGAAAATCTGACCGAAAACCCCGTGTTAGGAAAATGCGTAGAATTAAAAAAATACAATCGCTTTGGTTGATATCGTAATCACACCAATCAACTTTGTCGTATGTAGAATAATGTGTGCCATGCATTCATCACGCAATCACTGGTTAAAAATATACAAATAAAATATACCTATTATGGTTTCAGCTTTCTTAAAATTTTGTATTGAGTCTTAAAACGTATGCAACAATTTTATGTGTTCTTTTGTTTTATGTGTTTCTTACAATGTCAAAGGGGAAGAGGCGGGTTGTCTATACGAGCGTTGAATAAAACATCATTATTTTGTACTAACTGTGCCATCATAATTTCAGGTTCTTCGTAATGTTATGCTCATTAAATTGTTTTTTTTTTTTATTATCCTCGAGACCATTATCCTCGAGAGCTACTGCCGATGAACTGTGTTACTGTTTGGCAGATTTTAAATGTAAACATTGTGTTTACTAAATAACTATAATTATTTCAGGATACAAAATAAATTAATTGAAGTTTAGCGCCCTCTATGTGCTACCTCTAAAATAAATTAACACACTGGAATAACGACATTAGTTATAATTTTATAGTCTTACAGTAGATGGCGCTTTTTCATAGTCTGCAGCGTGAATTTTCGGTATTTTTAGAATACAATTGCACGATATTACCTTGAATTATACTATCCTTTGTATCATTAGTACTATTTAAGTTTTTTCATTATTTGTGATTACGTTTCAAGGGGGGCAATGTAAACAGAATTTTCGGCAGATACTTTTTTGTGCTTTAATTGGTATTTACCGCCCTCTATGTGTACCAATAAAATTAAAGGACGATAAAAAGGGACCAATAAAACAACGAACGCAAAATACTATTAGTTATAAATTGCTCCTTTTACTGTAGATGGTGATTTTTCATAGTTTGCAGGTTAAATGAATGCATGAGAGTAAAAACCACCCACGCAAACATTGTATATGGAAATTGTTTTTAAGGCAACCCTGTTTGTTTACATTTGCATTTAAACAAGAATTAAGCTTGAGAAATTAGAATAAGTGTAAAAATGATCCTTATTAATCTATCAAGTAGATACTGTATTGAGTAGTTTGTTTTTGGCGTCTTTTGATAATTAATTAATTAATTTTCTTGAATAATGAGTGACGACGAGATTCGTACGAAAAAGCGGAAGGATAATTCAGCTGATTATCCTCGAAATCATATAAAACCAACCAAAACCGTCGCCGTCTTTATGTTCAAGCTAACAATATAAATTTATTATTAATTTAAACTTAATTTGCACAAAAAAAATGTACAAGACTGCGGACTTAATGCCAAAAGGAATTCTCTCCCTGTCTACCTTTCGTTTGAGCAGAAAATCTAGCATACTTTGATGAGTGCAAATCAAGAACTTCAAAACAAATTTGAAATAAAAACAATGCAATTATTTTAAGCGCCATCTACTATAAGACAATGAAATTATAACTAATGTCGTTTTTCCAGTGTGTTCATTTATTTTAGAGGTAGCACATAGAGGGCGTTAAACTTTAATTAATTTATTTCGTATCCAGAAATAATTATAGAGTTATATAGTAAACACAATGTTTACATTTAAAATCTGCCAAACAGTAACACAGTTCATCGGCAGTAGCTCTCAAGGATAACGGTCTCGAGGATAATAAAAAAACCAAATTTAATGAGCATAACAATACGAAGAACCTGAAAATATGATGGCACAGTTAGTACAAAATAATTATAGTCTTATTCAGCGCTCGTATAGACAACCCGCCTCTTCCCCTTTGACATTGTAAGGAACATATAAAACAAAGGAACACATAAAATTGTTATATACATTTTAAGACTCAATACAAAAATTTAATAAAGCTGAAACTAATAGGTATATTTTATTTGTATATTTTTAACCACTGATTGCGTGATGAATGCATGGCACACATTATTCTACATACGACAAAGTTGATTGGTGTGATTACGATATCAACCAAAGCGAATGTATTTTTTTAATTCTACGCATTTTCCCAACACGGGGTTTTCAGTTAGATTTTCTGATTCCGTCACTCTCACTCAACTCTAATCAAAATTGGAATAAAAAACAAATAGTAGACACACATATACAAATATACTTTTACATGAATACATACAGCCATGCAATAATACTTTATACATTATATATGTACAAATTAGGTATTTGTAATAAATACATACACAGTAAATATATATCATATATACTTAAGAAAATAAATCGTACATAAGTTTTATTAAAACTCATTGGTACGAGCTTACCACTTGGATCGAACTCAGGTCTCTTGACACGAATTCCCATCACCCAACCACTCGGCTATCGTAACTATGCAAAAACATGACTCAGTTTTTTCTTAGACTGCTGATTAGCAAATGTCTGGTGGCAACAAGTATGAGTCAAGAGACCCTAGTTCAACCCCCAGGTGACAGGCTCGTACCAATAGGTTATTTTTCAAAAAGAGATTAAGACGGCGACGGGCTCACCACCTGTCACGATTTCCCAAAAGTATCTTCGGTGGAAAGTGGCTCGAAAGGACTTAATTGTGTAGACTAGACATCCGCAATACCAGAGGCATTCTCGTATATATATATCGTAATCGTATCTCGTATACATATATATATATATATATATATATATATATATATATATATATATATATATATATATATATATATATATATATATATATATATATATATATATATACATATATATATATATATATATATATATATATATATATATATATATATATATATATATATATATATATATATATATATATATATATATATATATATATATATATATATTCCCATTATAGACCATTCTAATTATTCATCTCAATTTCAAAATTTCATATTCCAAATTGGAACAAATAGTTAAATAACCTATTTGTAAGTAAACATTTTATAATTATTTCAGTTTTTGTTATCTTCTTCACAATTAGCAAAATTAAATGTAAAAATCAAAATTATTAATCAAATAATCACAATAAGTCACAATAGCCGAGTGCTTGAGTGATCGGAATTTCGAGTCAAGAGGCCCGAGTTCGATCCCCGTGGCAGTACCAATGGGATTTTCAAAAACTTTTGTACGAATTACATCGTTGGCTTGGACATAAAGACCGCGACGGGCTCACCAACTGTCACGTTGTCCTGAAAATATCTTCGGTGGAAGGTGGGTCAAAGGGACTTAATTATCTAGACTAGACCTCTGTCTACCCCTGTATTAGGAATTGCGTTAAGATATTTAAACATTATTTTTTAGTTTAATAAAATAAAATTTTATGGGCACCTTAGTTAGGATTGACATTTCTTATGCTTTCCTTGTAATACGGGAAAGGACTTTACGACAACTGACTTGAAATTTAATTTAAAATTACTACATTGTATTCCAAATGACATAATTTGATGCAAATGTTCAAGCCCCTGATATTGCAAAGATCCACAGCAAGCGTGGTAAGGGTGCTGAAGGTTTTGGGAACTTTGCCCCCAGAATACGAGGGGCAACGTGAGCATCCAAACTCAGGTAGCGATTGGTTGCCCAAACGCGGGTGCCCAGAGGGGGATTCTCCAGTACCGATGGTGCTGGTACCCCCTGGAGTAGATTTTTTTCATCCGCTACCATGTTTTGGGGGAGAGGGATGTGTGGGCCTCACCAGACGAAACGCAGAAGTTTGTTAAACTTCTACTTGACGCCGGTATTCTGTGAGGTCGTGGTACTTCCCCGGTCGAGACGGCCCATGCATGCATCAACAAAAGCTGATGCGAGGCTCTACCACTGTTAAAATAATGATGAAAAGTTATCGCTTCCAAGGAAAATTACAATAGAATTTACTTCGCATCAAGCAAGAAAAAAGGTATCGCCATAGGTCATATTTTTCCCAATGCCTCAAAAGAAAAGGCAAACGACTGCCTAATTGTGAGAGAAGCGCTAATTAAATACACTAAAACCCTATTGTACAATGCAAAACAACAGTTGGTGCAAAATTTATTTAAATGTTTGAAGAATGTACTTTCAATTCAACTTTAAAGGTTTATTTTCTATTCTGTGACACACATCCATTCCAACATAAACCTACATATATTAGGATAATCAGCTGGTCCAAGAGTGTATCCTAGAGAGTCGGCAAACCAAAAAATATTGTACATTACAAGGCTTTACAATAGTTATGGTATAATAATTTAATTGTAATTTTAATTTATTATGTCATATTACAAATGGAAAATTTGTTCCATTTTTGTCAGTAAGTACGTAACGTGTGACATATCCGGTAATCTTTAATTTGGTAAATAACTTTCGATACATAAAATGTGTCAGTATATAGAATAATTAATAGTTACACAGAATCGAATGCCCTTAGCCTAGATTGCCATTAATATTAAAATAAGTATATTAATAGTAATAAGTCTTTCAGAAATTTGAAAAATATTACGAAGTAAGAATTTCGGCGAGTCAGCTAGTAGTAAATACTCTTCAATTAGAGCAAAGCCGACCACGCTGCTCCAATTCGTCATTATTTATTTGGGCCTGGTATTGTTCGATATAGTTAGCCCATAGTCTGTCAACCCGTACAGAAGATACCAGTATCCCGCTGTTGTGTATCGGGTATTAATATTTTGTTTTTTTTTTACATTAAGTAGGTTCATAATATTATAAACTTGACAACCCGATAGGCTGGTTGGTGGTGACCATGCCTTCGAAATTAAAGGGATACGGATTCTAATCCCGCTAGGGGCAAACATTTGTGTAATTAATATGAACGTTTCTACTCGAAGCGTGGACATTTGTATGTACGATCTTTCATCTATGTAAATATACTATAAGTTTATTTACATAAAGTCTTTTTAAGTGTACCGTTATCTTGGACACTGATACGGGGATAGGCTTTCCACCTAACACGGTGTCCCAAATAGGCTTCCCCGAAAGGTGGACCGAAAAGGTTTAAATGTCTAAATGTCGACCTTTGTCTACCCTAGATTTGGGAAAATGCGTGGGGTTAAAAAAATTACATGCACTTTTGTGATGACGGATGATGATATCGTCATGACGGCAATCAACATGTTCACGTGTTGAACTATGAGTGCCATGCATTAATTACGCAATTACTGGTTAAAACTATAGAAGTAATATTTAGCTACGAGTATTATGATTTCAGCTTTCTTAAACATTTCTTCTGAGTATTAAAATGTCTATAAACATTTTATGTCTTTACCCAAAACCAATAATCAATAAGAATTGATTAATGAATCAGATTAGATTTCCTTTTTAACTTTTTAAAACAGTACCCGTATATTAGATTTTCTTATATAATAGCCTTAGTTACCTCTTATGACGTCAAAGGGAAAAAGGCGGGTTGCCAATTCCTGCGTTGATAAAAACATAGTAATTTGGTACCAATTACGCCATCTTATTTTCTAGTTCATTATTACGTAGAGTCACAACAGTCGAGTGGTTAGGTGGTCGGAATTTCGAATTAACAGCCCCGAGTTCGATCCCCAGGTGGCAGGCTCGTACCAATGAGTTTTTCAAAAACTTATTTACAAATTGTATCGTTGGCTTGCACATTGAGACGGCGACGGGCTCACCACCTGTCACGTTGTCCCAAAAATATCTTCGGTGGAAGGTGGGTCGGAAGGACTTAATTGTCAAAACCTCTGTCCCCCTGTATTAGGAATGGCCTGAAGATATTTTGTTTTTCGGTTTGGTTTATTAAAAGTTTGTCATTAAAAGTTTAAATTTAAAGAAGACAATTTCTAATTTAAATTAGGAAAATGTGTGATTTTTGATGTGAAACATCTATAGCCGCACGTAAAACCGATTTCTAGCGTGGCGACGCATGCCGCGAAACTATACAAAGGTATACTAATTTACACCCTATTTCCTGAGGATTAAGGTTTATAATTAAACATTGAAATCCCTTTTTTATATTTAATTAATTATATTCATATTATTTATATTAGTGACTATGTAAATTATATTAAGATTTCATTTTTACATGAAAGGTCATTTCCTTATAGTTAAAAATGTTCAATAATTTTTAAAACGAATAAACATAAACTACCATTAAATTTTTTTTTAGATTAGTGTACCATTGTTCATTGGATTAATCATATTAAGATTTTGCAATTTTTGAAAAAAATCTAAATACTCAGGAGCGCTCTTGTACTCTTGTTAGAATATCATATAATATTATTAAGATTGACAGATGTTTTAAAAAATGCTCCGAACTCTGAACGATTATACATAGAACAATATTATAGCAAACTTATAGAAAAGGGATTATAAAACCATGGATTTTGAAGTTAAAAAATTTAATACTTAATATTTAATAAAAAACAAAAGGTATATAATAAAATATCATTACGACGAAAGGTACTGTTTTTCTGCAAAATAAAAAAAGCACCATAAATTAAACAGAAATCTGCGTATTGAAAAAGCAAATTGTTTATAAGCGACATCTAGAGGATTATATCAATAATAATATGTTATAACCACATTACTTTGTCATGAATTTTAAGAGTTTCAAATCGTTTCGCTAGATGTCGCTTCAAAGTAACATAAAATACAAAACATCTATAGGCTCACACACTAAAAAAACAAATGGTCCATCCATTTGTTTTTTATGTAAAAACTACACTCAATTAAGTATTAAATTTTCTAACTTCAAAGTCTATAAGTTTGCTTTAATCTTTTCTATAAGTTTGCATCGTAATATTTTATTTTATCATTATGACATATTTAGTTCCTTATTTAGTTCCTATCACAATATGTTTTTTTCTGCATATTACTTTTACAAAATAATGGCGATGTTTCACATCTGCCAGGCGTCCCTTGACGGCTCACATTTTTTTTGTAGTGTCAAGATTAGTGAGTGAATCTTATGAAGAAATTCGATACATTTTAAAATTTTACTACAAAAAAGGTAACCATGAAACGCGGGCCGCGAAAAAATTTCCGATGTTTATGGACCTTGTGAAGTGTCTGTGAGAGTAGTACAAATTTGGTTTAGGCGTTTTTATTCCGGATATTTTGATGTCAAAAATGCACGTCGTTCTGGTCGCCCCAAAACGCCCTAAAATGAAAAAGTAGAGCAAGATCGGCATATCAGTAGTTACGACATAGTTGAAGAACTAGCTACTTTTGTACTGTCAAGATGAGTGAATCTTATGAAGAAATACGATAAATTTAAAAATTTTACTACAAAAAAGGTAATAATGCAACGCATGCCGCGAAAAAAAATTCCGATATTTTTGGACCTAGTGCAATGTCTGTGAGAGTAGTAGAAACGTGGTTTTAGCGTTTTTATTCCGGAAATTTTGATGTCAACGATTCAAGTCGCTCAGGTCGCCCTAAAACCAAATGAAAAAGTAGAGCAAGATCGGCATATAAGTAGTTACGACATAGCTGAAGAACTGGGAATGGGCCACCCATTTGATAAAAACTGGGTACACAAAAAACCTTGATATTTGGGTACCTCACGAGCTCACTGAAAGAAACCTTATGAACCGTGTACTCATTTGTGATTCTTTATTACGACGTAATGAAACTGAACCATTTTTGAAGAAGCTGATAACTGGTGATAAAAAGTGGATCACGTACGACATCAGCGTGCGAAAAAGGTCGTGGGCAGAGGCCGGTCAGGCTTCACAGACTATGGCGAAACCCGGGTTAACTCGCAACAAGTTGATGCTGTGTGTGTGGTGGGATTTGAAGGTAATTATTCATTATGAGCTGTTACCTCCATGCAGGACCATCGATTCTGAACCCTACTGCGAACAACTGATGAGATTAAAGAAAGACGTTGGGAGAAAGCGGCCGGAATTAATTAACAGAAAGGGTGTGGTTTTTCATCATGATTACGCTAGTTCTCACACATCTTTAGCCTCTCAGCTTTAGAATTAAGAGAGCTTGGCTAGAAGTCGTTAATGCATCCGCCGCATAGTCCTGACCTTGCACCTTCAGATTTCCACCTGTTTCGGCCTCTTCAGAATTCTATAGGCAGTGTCAGGTTAATATCACGAGAGGACTGCCAAAACCCATTGTCGCGATATTTTGATCAGAAGCCCCAAAATTACTATAGCAATGGTATCGCGAAAAAAGTAATCGAACAAAATGGTACCTACATACTTTAGTTAAATGTAAATAAATAATGTTAAAAAATGTTGTGAATCTTCTTAAAAAATACGAAGAAACTTTTTCCCCAACTTTCTAGTTATTATATTTCTAATTATTAAATAAGTTAAAAGTCATTTAGCGCCAGTTATGTGTTATTTTTTCAAAAATTAAAAGAAAGGAATAAAGTACCAAGAAAGACAACGATCGTAAAATACTTTTAGTTATAGTTTGCTACTCTGACAGTAGATGGAGATTTTTCCATGACTACAGAGAAAATATTCTGTATTTTTTTAAATACAATTGTACGATTTTCCCTTTATTTACACTATCCTTTGTATGAACAGAATATTCTGCAGATTCTTTTCAAAGATTTAATTGGTGTTTAGCGCCCTCTATGTGTTCTTTCTAAAAACATTAAGAAGACTATAAAAACTGACGACAAAGGCAACAAATGCAAAGTACTATTCGTTATAATTTGGTCCTTTTACGATAGATGGCGTTTTTCCATAGTATGTAGCCCGAGATTTTTAACAGAGCCCGAAAATGGAATCACTGTATCGTTATAACGTATAAAGGGTAGGTTTCCAACATCGACTTTAGCTAGCATTTTAGTACTACCAACCAGCAAAGATTGGCATTTTGTTGCATTCACAGGTACTCCAAAGCGTAAGGACCAGTCTGATACTGCTTTGAGACAGTCATTTAATTTATTAATTGCATCGTGGAGTTCTTCAATATCAGACTGTACATAAATCTACAGGTCGTCTGCATACAGATGGTACGAACAATTAATATTAGAAGTGATAAAATTTATAAAAATTGAGAAGATAATGGGAGAAAGTACGCCTTGCGGAACGCCACAACCTAGTCCCGCCCATTGAGAGGTCTTTTGTCCCATATAGACCGATTGCTGATGTCCGCGAAGATAAGAAGAGAACCACTCCAATACCGTGGAAGCGAATTTAAAGTTAGAAAAAATTGCAAGAAGGATATCATAGTCGACTGTGTTAAAAGCATTCGAAAAGTCCACAAGCACCATAACTGTAACTTTCTTCTTCTCCATACCCTCACGAATATCATCAGTGATTTTAAGTAGTGCAGTTTTGGTGCTGTGGCCAGGACGAAACCCAGATTGAAAGTTACTCAGTAGGCTATGTTCATATACAAATTTGTAAATTTGCTTATGTACACAGGCTTCCAAAATTTTAGAGAGAAATGGCAATATTGAAATAGGACGGAAATGATGAGGAAGTGTAGGATTAGGTACTTTGGAGAGAGGTCGCACGAAAGCCTTTCTCCAAAGAGAGGGATATTGTCCAGAGTCTAGGGACAAATTAATAGTGTGAGTGATAGCAGGAAGTATAAATTCAAGGATGTTGGCTATCATAACCCTACTAACCTCATCGCATCCCACGGCCCTGGATTTTATTGCCAGTACTGCCTTACGTACCTCATCCTGATTCACGGGAGAGAAATTAAAGACAGGGATGTTTGGAGACTGCATTGAAGCAATGTATGGTTTGTACTATGCAAATCTATGGTTTGTGCCCGGATTGTAGGGTCCATTGCAGTAGTAGCAGTAAAGTACAGATTCAAATCATCGTGGGAAATAGAAGGACCATAATCCATGGAAGTTGATTTACCTACGCCCATCGAATTGAGAAATTTCCATACATCAGCAGGCGAAGAGTTTGTATTGCATAAAATCATTTAAATTTTCTTAAATTATAATCTCTGGCTACCCCGACAAGGACTATGCGTGAAGATATTTATTTATAATATATTCATAACCTCTGTTTACTTATCTCGAAGTTATTATTACCTGGAAAAGAACACTTTTAGTAATAAGGTTGCCCATCGTATCTCTTAGTATTGTTTTTTTACTTACTCTTTTTGTAACTGTTGGTCCATGGTGTACAATGAAGTTATATTTCATTACTTATTGTGTTGAGGTGGTGATTAGCAATTAGTATAACATTGCTGTACTATTGACGTAACATATCCCATGTTTTGGTATAATTTTGTAGTACATTCGAGTGTAGACATTAACGAGGTATGACCTTTTGAACAAGACTTGAGGTAATTGAGTTTATAAACAGCGATGAAATTGATATTATTATATTTATTAACAATTTAAATATTTGACGAGTGGCGTAGTTTTAAGGTGTCGCCGTCTCTGTGGTCCCGGGTGCAATTTCCGGACAGGTCAATTCAGGAAACCACTTTTTCTACATTTTCTCGGGTCTAGGTGTTTGTGGTTCTTTCTTTGTTTCCGATTCCATACCACAAGCGCTTTAGCTGCTTAATTTGGGATTGCAATAGTTACGGAGGCATTACAATAGTTACGGAACAATAATTCAATTGTAATTTTAATTTATTATGTTGTCATATTACAAATGGAAGATTTGTTCCATTTTTGTCAGTAAGTACGTAACGTGTGACATATCCGGTAATCTTTAATTTGGTAAATAACTTTCGATACATAAAATGTGTCAGTATATAGAATAATTAATAGTTACATAGAATCGAATGCCCTTAGCCGAGATTGCCATTAATATTAAAATAAGTATATTAATAGTAATGAGTCTTTCAGAAATTTGAAAAATATTACGAAGTAAGAATTTCGGCGAGTCAGCTAGTAATGAATACTCTTCAATTAGAGCAAAGCCGACCACGCTGCTCCAATTCGTCATTATTTATTTAGGCCTAGTATTGTTCGATATAGTTACCATAGTCTGCCACCCCATACAGAAGATACCAGTATCCCGCTGTTGTGTATCGGGTATTAATATTTTGGTTTTTTTTTACATTAAGTAGGTTCATAATATTATAAACTTGACAACCCGATAGGCTAGTTGGTGGTGACCATGCCTTCGAAATTAAAGGGATACGGATTCTAATCCCGCTAGGGGCAAACATTTGTGTAATTAATATGAACGTTTCTACTCGAAGCGTGGACATTTGTATGTACGATTTTTCGTCTATGTAAATATACTATAAGTATATTTACATAAAGTCTTTTTAAGTGTACCGTTATCTTGGACACTGATACGGGGATAGGCTTTCCACCTAACACGGTGTCCCAAATAGGCTTCCCCGAAAGGTGGACCGAAAAGGTTTAAATGTCTAAATGTCTAGACCTTTGTCTACCCTAGATTTGGAAAAATGCGTGGGGTCAAAAAAATTACATGCACTTTTGTGATGACGGATGATGATATCGTCATGACGGCAATCAACATGTTCACGTGTTGAACTATGAGTGACATGCATTAATTACGCAATTACTAGTTAAAACTATAGAAGTAATATTTAGCTACTTGTATTATGATTTCAGCTTTCTTAAACATTTCTTCTGAGTATTAAAATGTCTATAACCATTTTATGTCTTTACCTAAAACCAATAACCAATAAGAATTGATGAATGAATAAGATTAGATTACCTTTATAACTTTTTAAAACAGTTTCCTTATTTGCCTTTTACGACGTCAAAGGGAAAAAGGCTGGTTTACCAATTATGCCATCTTATTTTCAAGTTCTTTTTATTATCACGTAGAGTCACAACAGTCGAGTGGTTGGGTGGTCGGAATTTCGAATCAATAGCCCCGAGTTCGATTCCCAGGTGGCAGGCACGTACCAATGGGTTTTTCAAAAACTTGTGTACGAATTATATCGTTGGCTTAAACATTGAGACGGCGACGGGCTCACCACCTGTCACGTTGTCCCAAAAATATCTTTGGTGGAAAGTGAGTCGGAAGGACTTAATTGTCAAAACCTCTTTCTACCCCTGTATTGGGAATGGCCTGAGGATATTTTTTTTTCAAAATTCGGTTTGGTTCGTAAGTACTACACGAATATTGTCCATGAGTGCTGCTGTCATTGTGTTTACTTATATAGCCAATGAAAATAAATAAATAATAGTAATGTTTGCTTAATAGGTTGGGGAAAAAGTCTTTTCGCATTATAGTTTGTATGAACTTGTATTAAAACCTTTTTGGCTAGACTATTTGTATCCGGCTGGTTTTGGTATGATTAAAAGTTTAAAGAAGATAATTCCTAATTTAAATTAGGAAAATGTGTGATTTTTATTTATTTTTTGTACTGTCAAGATGAGGGAATCTTATGAAGAAATTCGATAAATTTAAAAATTTTACTACAAAAAAGGTAATAATGCAACGCATGCCGCGAAAAAAAATTCCGATATTTTTGGACCTAGTGCAGTGTCTGTGAGAGTAGTACAAACGTGGTTTTAGCGTTTTTATTCCGGAAATTTTGATGTCAAAGATGCACGTCACTCAGGTCGCCCTAAAACCAAATGAAAAAGTAGAGCAAGATCGGCATATCAGTAGTTACGACATAGCTGAAGAACTGGGAATGGGCCAAAACTGTTTTGTGGTCACACAAAATAGTTTTGGCCCATTTGATAAAAACTGGGTACACAAAAACCTTGATATTTGGGTACCTCACGAGCTCACTGAAAGAAACCTTATGAACCGTGTACTCATTTGTGATTCTTTATTACGACGTAATGAAACCGAACCATTTTTGAAGAAGCTGATAACTGGTGATGAAAAGTGGATCACGTACGACATCAACGTGCGAAAAAGGTCGTGGTCAGAGGCCGGTCAGGCTTCACAGACTATGGCGAAACCCGGGTTAACTCGCAACAAGGTGATGCTGTGTGTGTGGTGGGATTGGAAGGTAATTATTCATTATGAGCTGTTACCACCATGCAGGACCATCGATTCTGAACCCTACTGCGAACAAATGATGAGATTAGAGAAAGACGTTGAGAGAAAGCGGCCGGAATTAATCAACAGAAAGGGTGTGGTTTTTCATCATGATTACGCTAGTTCTCACACGTCTTTAACCACTCAGCAAGAATTAAGAGAGCTTGGCTAGAAGTTGTTAATGCATCCGCCGTATACTCCTGACCTTCAGATTTCCACCAGTTTCGGCCTCTTCAGAATTCTTTAGGCAGTGTCAGGTTAATATCACGAGAGGACTGCCAAAACCAATTGTAGCGGTATATTGACAACCATAAGAAGCCCCAAAATTTCTATAGTAATGGAATCAGGTCCCTACCTACGAACAAAATGGTACCTACATACTTTTGTTAAATGTAAATAAATAATGTTAAAAAAGGTTGTGAATTTTCTTAAAAAATACGAAGAAACTCTTTCCCCAACTTTCTAGTTATTATATTTCTAATTATTAAATACATTAAAAGTCATTTAGCGCCTCCTATGTGTTATTTTTTCAAAAATTAAAAGAAAGGAATAAAGTACCAAGAAAGACAACGATCGTAAAATACTTTTAGTTATAGTTTGCTACTCTGACGGTAGATAGCGATTTTTCAATGTCTACAGAGAAAATATTCTGTATTTTTTTAAATACAATTGCACGATTTTCCCTTGATTTACACTATCCGTTGTGTGAACAAAATATTCTGCAGATTCTTTTCAAAGATTTAATTGGTGTTTAGCGCCCTCTATGTGTTCTTTCTAAAAACATTAAGAAGACTATAAAAAATGACGACAAAGGCAACAAATGCAAAGTAATATTCGTTATAATTTGGTCCTTTTACGATAGATGGCGTTTTTCCATAGTTTGCAGGATAAATATTCTACATTAATTTTTTAAAATACAATTGCAGGAATTATACTTTCTCCTATATCATAAGTCAGTAACAAAAAATAAAATTATTCTGTATATATAATAATAAACAACTTATTTCATTATGTGTGAATACTGAGACTGCAGATAAGTAATTCTGTTTTTCATACGTTTGGCAATTTCTATTATACACTCACACTATAGTCATGGGTGACTCTAACGCATGCCTACTCAAGGGTGACTATCGGTGTGAAAAGCTAAAATCATTAACCGAGGCATGTCAAAGTTCGTCCTCCTAAAGCAAAATCGAGAATCCTTGTGCAACGTAATTTTAGTGGAATGGACAAAGAACGTCTTCTGGAAGATGCTCGTCGCGTGGATTGCTCAGCTGTTGAAAATGCTTCTACAGTCGACTTAAAAGTTGAGTTAGTTAACTCTTTTCTTATCCAGCTTTTTCACATCCATACTCAAGTGAAACCAATAAAAATTAAACATTTATATGCACCTTGGTTAACATATAGTCTTTTAAAATTTGCTGCGAACAAAGGATTTGCCAAAAATTTGTTAAAAGATGATAAATCTGAGATTATAAGTCACAATAGCCGAGTGGTTGGGTGGCCGTAATTACGAGTCGAGTGACCCGAGTTCGATCCCCAGGTGGCAGGCTCGTACCAATAGTTTTCAAAAACTTATGTAGGAATTATATCGTTGGCTTGGACATAAAGATGGCGACGGGCTCAACACTTGTCACGTTGTCCCGAAAACATTATCGGTGGAAAGTGGATCGAAGGGACTTAATTGTCTAGACTAGACCTCTGTCTACCCCTGTATTGGGAATTGCGTGAAGATATTTATTTATATTTATTTATTATTTATAATAATATAATTTTGTACTACCTATGCCATCTTATTTTTGTGCTCATTAAATTGGGTTTGGTTATCAAGCATTGTCCACGAGAGTTGTTGCCAATTAACTGTGTTACAGTTTTTAATGTTACCATTGTGTTTGCTTATATAAATAAATATAAAATATAAAATAAATAAGTAATAGTAATGTATACTTATTTCTAATTATTAAATAAATTAATTGACGTTTAGCGCCCCTTACGTATTATTTCTAAAATATATAAAAGAAGGGAATAAAAGTACTATGAAAGACATCGATCGCAAAATACTATAAGTTATAGTTTACTATTCCTACGGCAGATGGAAAATAACTTTAAACTTTTTCTACAATATATTCAGTACTTTTTTAAAATACAATTGCGACATGCCCTTGAATTATACTATACTTTAAATCAGTAGTAAGTATAACACAGAATAAGTATTTCCCATGTGTTCATTTATAAATAATGTATTTCATTATTCAAGGGGCAACCTAAACAAAATTTTCTACAGATTCTTTTCTGATATTTAATTGATATTTAGCGCCCTCTATCTGTTCTTTCTTAAAACATTTAGAGATCTCTGAGAAAAGACCAAAAAGACAACAAACGCAAAATACTATTAAACATATTTCCCTCCTTTTACGGTAGATGGCATTTTTCAAAGTGTTCAAGCTAATTATTCTGTATTAATTTTTTAAGTACAATTGCAGTAATTATAATCTTCTATAACATTAGTCATTAACAAAAACTAAATAATAAACAACTTGTTTCATTATTTGCGATAACATATTAAATTCAAAAAAAGAATGTTACTAACCTACCAAATTTATCAAAAGTATTAAGTATTAATTTTTTTTCTAAATATCAGGTCAGTAATGTGTTTCAAGACAACTTAGTCCGCGACCCATAGTTTACATAAGTTTCGATAATACTTATTGCTGCTAGCTTTTCTGCTGGGATCGACCTCAAGTCTCCGAGTTGGAATTGCGATAACCTAACCATCTGACTGTCGTGAATATTTTTTATTTTTTCTGTTATTTTTACTCAAAGTAACGAATCACTCGTGCTAAAATTGAGGCGCATCCTATTTAACTTTTAGATTATTCTGATAGGCACCGCGGTTCAAAATGATGATATAAAAATAGTGATTTTTATATCGACGTTATTTTGTACATTGTTTCATTCAAATATTAATTCTTTTTTATTTTCAAAAATGAATTTTCACATTTATGAAATTAGATACCAGCACCAAACATACACATTTTTTTTCATTTATTTTATTTTATTTTATTTATTAATATATTATTTACTTTATTATTTTATTTACTCGAAGAAAAAAAAAAGGTTGAAACATAATTTTTACTAAGTTTAATTTTAAGAGTTAACGAGTCTATTGCTGTATAAAAATGTTTTTATTTAATTAACAACATTGTTCGATTTTATTTTATGATTGTCATAACAATAATGCTAACAAGCTACAAGTAGCAATAACAGCATAGTTCACATGTACATTAAAACCTTTTCTCAGAAATGGTACGTACTCTCCAGTTGTGTAAGGTAAAATCCTTGTATACACCCCAGGAAACTTTCCACAGTCACTGCCCCACGACACGATGCCAATTTGAACTCCATAACACACGAGAGGACCTCCAGAATCGCCCTACGACAATCAAATTTAAATTAAATACAAAGATATAAAGACATTTATTAAAACAGATTACAATCACAAATTACAATAAACAAAATTAATACGTATAAGAATTATGTCTCGGAACACTGAGCCTATTAAAAGATGAAGCGCGGGTGAGATACTCACTATGCTCGCGAGACCACTCTAAGTTACTGAAAAGATACTTTTAGGTTTTTTGTTTTTATGACGCCAAAAAGTACACAAGCTAAGTGAAGCGTGACGACAATAGTATTCTTAAAATGGCTGCCAGAGCCATTTTAAGAATACTATTGTCGTCAAGAAATGACCCCTTGTCGGTACATAGAAGCAAAACCTCGCACACAAGCCGTCGAATAAATTGTGCGGTACGTGACAGTAAGCAAGGCACGTAAACTGCATCAGCATAATTAAATTTTGATAGTAATAGGGTGTCCGATAGTCTTTTTCGTAATTCTATACTTGTGTTCACGCTTTCTATACAATATTTTAACCTATAAAAACAGTTCTTAACAATGTTATTGATATAATCTTCAAATCCGATATCGGGACTAATTAGGATTCCTAAATTACGTGCTTTATCGACTCTTTCCAATACCGTGCTTTTTATATACAGTGTTGGGACAAATTTATTTATTTTTTGAATCTGCTTAAATAAAGAAACTTTCTCACAATCTATGATCTCTGAACTAGAATCTGCTCGTACCTATCCTTTCGTTTAATTTCCTTGTAATTGTAATTTCGTTATAACTTTCCTGTTCGTATTTTTGATAAAACAAATCAATATTCGTTCGTCTAATGTCTCTCACAGAAACTATATACTTACATTATTTTCGTTATCAATAGTTACCTAAGTTTTATTTGAACTATCTAAATATCTGTCATATTTCATCACCATTATCAAAGGCTTTTTACATTGTTCCTGTTCGAACCTCGGTTCATACAAATCGATATCCGTGTATCTATCTTCCAGTGAAAGTCCTGTTAAAATCGGTCCAGCCGTTTCAGAGATTGGCCGAAACGAACAGATCGACAGATAGACAGAGAAAACTAAAAAAAATGTTTGTACCATGTATTCTTTCATATGCATTTAGTGAAAAGCTGTTAATTTTTATTTATTATTCCTTATCTCGAGTACTAACAATAATTTTTTATCACTCATGTTTATATGTACATATTAATATTCATTTATCTTTATTATATTTCTTTAATATTTTATATAATATAACATGTATCCAAGTAAATTGTACCGATGACTTGGTAGATACTGAGACGATGGCTGATCACCGGTCTCGTTTTCCGAAATAGGCTTCGATAAAAGGTGGGTCAAAAGAACTTAATTCACTACACCTCTGTCTACCCCAGTGTTGGAAAAATGCGTGGAGATATAAAAAAAGATATTCTTTATCTCAAGGCCTTCTACTGTATAGTCTTTTTCTATCTTCTACTTTCTTATATTCTACTTCTCATTATAATTTTTAAGAATACAAGGGAGAATATTTACAGGAGTATAGATATTTTGTATGTTGTATGTCATTCGTAATGGTCAAGTATTCCCGATTGTTTATTTTTATCAAAACTTCGAAAATATTTATTTTTATTTATCTACATTCATAGCTCAACGTTCGAAACTAACTTACGCGACAGGAGATTTCACTGACTGTTTAATTAGTTTTCATAATTACCACCATCTAGAGTTTCTAGAGAAAAACTATCTACTTCACCTTTTCATTAAAGCAATTATTTTCATATTAATTACAACAATATTCAGATTTATGGTTTTGTTGAGTTTTAATTTCGAATTTATCATTAGAATGTATGAAACTGGAAAGAGGACGAAACATATTCTTTGATATTGCTAATTAGATTAATGAATAATCGAAACATTAATATCGATAGATATCGTAATTGATTTATAAGAAATTTAATTAACAATAATAATTTATTAACACGATAATTAATTTAAGTCACGATAGCCGAGTGGTTGGGTGGTCGGAATTTCGAGTCAATAGACCCGAGTTCGATCCCCAGTTGGTAGGCTCGTACCAATGGGTTTTTCAAAAACTTATGTACGAATATCGTTGGCTTGGACATAAAGACGGCGACGGGCAATTGCGTGAAGATATTTTTTTTTATTTTAATTTAATAACAAACAGATTAATGGGTTCATCGTTATCAAGTGTATGTTCACACTTATCACTTAACCCTCAATCAGTCAGTATACGAAATGCTTCCAGTAATTACAGACCCCACTTACTATGTGGAGAATTGCTATTTTGGTATCTACATTGTCGGTCGTGGATTTAATTTCAGTGGACAAGTTCCTAGGAGAATGGCTCCCGATCGCAACGTTCCCTAACGTTGTAACTTATCCAATTTGAGATGAATATAACATTAGTGTTGTCGACGCTAATGCTTGTGTTTGTGGCAGTTCCGCGACACCTTTATTAAAATTTGAAAAAGGTGTAACAGAAACACCGGCGCGATCAGGTGAGATGCCTACAGTGATAGTAGAAACTTTTGATGAAGTTGCACCAACCTTGGAATTAAAATGTAAATGTGGAGAAGAATACAGAAGGCATGCTGTATATCGTCTTATAATTGATAACTATTACGTTATCTACGAAAAGCTTCCGCACAATGTCTATAATAATGACGAACCAAACATGACGAATTTGCTGGTAAAGAAGGTGCCGACAACAGCATAATTGAAAAGAGTGATCGCAAGCATCCCTGACTTAAAGAATCGAAGTACAGGAATAGCCTGTGACCCAGACACAAATTATAAACAATGATTCTTGATCAACAAAATTATAATTACATTTAACTCCAACAAAAATTAAAAAATCTTTAATTTTCCTGAATAAAATGAACTCTACGACATCTCTTATGATGAAATCCATCTTGCCGCTCACGCTGCAGACCGTGTCATTGATAGATATACGCATGTACATTCTACTTCATATGAAAATTTTACTCTTTCTGCGTCTTTGAAGTAAAAATTCAGTATGAATCATTTCTTCATCACAATTTGTCTATGAAGTAAAAATTCAGTATGAATCATTTCTTCATCACAATTGTTGTTGATTGTTCTGATCCCAAAGTGAGCAACTAAAGAACTTGGCTTATGGAATTGGAAACAACGAAGGCACTATAAACACCTAAACCCAAGAAAATCTAGAAGAAAGTGGTTTTTCTATATTGACCCGTCCGGGAATCGAACCCGACACTTCAGAGATGGCGTCACTTTGAAAAGTTCAACGTACACACCGGTGAACGCCAAAGTTATATGTGTTTATTGTTAATATTTTTATGACACTCAGATTTTTTTTTATTTTTAATTCATATATTCCTACCACACCTTCACCTTTCACCGAACCTATTTGAGACAATTTGAGACAACGACAGGTGGCCAGTCGCCGATTTTTTTCCAACATAATTTCTAAAAATTGAGTTTAGCTAATTCCATTTGGGCATTTATCTTTGAGACTTTCAGACTTATCAGAAACTTTTTGATCTTTGATCAATGTAAGTGTAAAGCGCAATTGAAAATGTGCGGCATAATATATAAGTTTTAAGATCTGAAGCAACATTAGAAACAGTTTTAAATTTAATATTTATGTGTCTAACAAATAAGAATCCACCTGACAGCTGTCTTTTCCATTACCGCCAACGCACCAGTTCAGGGGAGGGTAGAACACCATCCCATACGTATTTTCACATTGGAAGTTAGACAGAACTGGTACACATACCATTCGAAGTTCGTCAGACGCTACGTTCTGCAATTGACAAATTAATTGAAAGCATTGCAAGATTAAAGTTTTTATGAGGGTACTCTCACAAGAACGAGCTAACAGTCTATCTAAATGACTATTGCAGCCCACGAATATCTGGGTACTATTACAGAAGAATGTTACAGATATGTTGACAGATATGATGATTGCCGACTGACGAGCAATGCCTCATAGCCCGTGATTTTATTGGGCCTGTACAGGGTTTAAGTCGGACCACTTCAGATGCTACTATTTGACGGCGGAAATGTGTAAGTGTAGTACCCAGACGACTTCTAGACAGAAGAAGGAGTCTAACACTTTTTAACATCTCTTTCAAAAAAAAAACTTTAATAAAACCTTACAATAAGAGAACACAATAATTTTAACAGTGGAAGAGCCATGCACCGGCTTTTGTTGTTGCATGAATGGTCCGGCTCGATCGGGGAAGTACCACGACCTCACAGAATACCGGCGTGAAGTATAAGTCTAACTAACTTCTGCGTTTCGCCTGGTGAGTGCAGGTAACCGGAGGCCCATAAACCCCCCTTCTCCAGTTCTTGCACTCTAAGGCCGGCAACGCATCTGCTATGCCTCTGGTATTGCGGGTGTTTATGGGCGGCGGTAATCACTTACCATCAGGTGAACCACCTGCTCGTTTGCCGCCCTTTTGTAAAAACAATATTTATTCACTTGACATTTTCCAGTAAAATAATAATAACAGCAATAACTTCACATTACAAACATTAATTCCTTATACAACACCCTTCAAACAAGACCAGAATTATTTGTTAATTTTTTTTTATTTTCACATACTTACACCATGCAAAACGAGTGATAACAAACAGTACAACTAAAGAAAATTTTACTACAACTTTACTACAACTATTAAAACTTTCTCTTATTGAAAAAATAAATAATTATAGCTAAAATTTTATATTTATTTTAATAAATATTTTATTACTTTGTCTTTTAGTCCGTAACCTGAAACAATACACCTAGAATCCTCTTCTACATCCAAGTTTAAGTCAGCCGTATGCAAACGAACTGGTTTCACTGTAACAGAAGGCAAAAAACCATTCTCCACCTGTGTGAGAAAAGTTTCTTTGAGTTATTTTTACTTGATATCAGAAAAACACAGAGTAACATAAGAATTTAGCAAGCCCTTTCTTCTCGTGGGTGTCGTAAGAAACGACTAAGGGAAAGGCTGAGCCTTAGGCATAGCAATGGATTTCAATAGATGGCGGGATAGCAATCTCCAAAAATATCAGAGCAAAGTTAAACACATTTCCATCGCCAATCCAATCGAAATTCCAATGAAGTGAAAAAAATGTGGTGCTTAATATTGCAAAACCTAATTACGAGAAAAGTCTATTTTCTACAATGGGTTAAATAAGTTATTAAGAATAGAGACTTTAACTAACTAAATTACGATAAGAATTTACCATCATTTCTACCCGTGGGTAAAGTAAAAGATATACGTGCAAATGTTCATTGCTCTTTGATCATCTTTGACCAAATCGCTCACATGGCTCTCTAAAGTGTCTCGTCCTACCTCGAATCCTAGTATTATTCACTTTCGCACTGTAGACTTTCTTCGCCATTCGTTTTTAACTCGTTCGTTCGACCTAATCGAACCATCCTAGCATCCCGTATCTATTTTAATGATGAAACAATTCGGACTTATGTTGTTGCGAATGTTGTATGCTTTTAACTTCAAAAACAATTTAAAAAAATTATATTAAATTCCATCAAAAAATCTTTAACCATTTGTCGAAACGATAGCCGAGCTGGTAGTGACCCTATCAACCTACCCTACCCCTTCTTAGCTTGGGCCAAACGTTAATACTCATATACGTGAAGATAAAAAAATTAGAGCATTAAAAGCAATTTTACATTAAAACCGTTCTAAGATATTTTCAAAATAAGTGCTGCACTAATTACCTCAAGTAAACCTAAATCATTTTCTAAAAAACCCGACTCATAGCGTTGATATACATAGAAATGCTTGACTCGACGCCAGTGCTCGAAGAGCATAGTGAAGACCGTTGTTCCTGACTTTCTAGAGCCAGCAACAACTCTAAACTCGGACATGGGCAAATGCGATCTGGGAACAAAGTACCGTTTTTTTCAGGCTAAATATTATTTTTTTATTTTTTAAGCAATAGTTGTATCAGATCGCTATTACGATTAGTATACTTTTGGAGGTAAAGCAATACAGATATAAAAAAACTCAATAAAAAAGTAAGGTAATGAATGAATGAATGAATGAATGAATGAAATATGCTTTATTGTACACCAAAAACATTAAATGAACAAACGACATACAAAAATTAATTAAGGTACAATTGGCGGCCTTATCGCTTTAAAGCGATTTCTTCCAGGCAACCACGTTGCAGAGGATACAATGACCTGCGAGAAGAGGGTGAGGTCTACGAAAAATTTCTAATATATAATATACATATACACATACATACATATACACATTATATATACATACTAAAAGTCAGAAAGAAATCTACGAAAAAATAGACAAGTAAAATAATAGACAAAAGCCACATGAATAAAAAAGTAATGAATGCTTAGGGTGGATAGCAGTGGACATAGAGGAGTGATTTAAAATGATCTAGAGATTGCGCCCGCCGAATCTGAAGCGGTAATGAATTCCAGAGCCTAACCGCTTCAACAGAGAAGGATTTAGAATAGAAGGAAGTATTGTGGGAAGGAATTTTTAAGGTTAGGTTGTGACCCGAACGAAGAGAGTGGTCGTGGGTATCACGGAGGAACTCAAACCGCTCTTTGAGATAAGGAGAGGTAGCAGGATTGAATAGAACACAGTATAAAAGAGACAGAATGTGAATATTCCTGCGAAAGCGAATTGGCAGCCACTTGAGTTTTTCGCGATGTTCGGAAACATGGTCATATTTTCGGAGTCCAAATATGAACCGTATACAGAGATTCTGAATGCGCTCAAGTTTATTAAGCAGTTTTTCATTTAGATTCAGATAGCACGTGTCTGCATAATCGAGAATCGGTAATAGGAGTGTTTGCGCGAGTGTAATTTTAGTTGCTATGGGTAGGAAATTGCTTAGTCTGCGGAGCGATCCAACTGTCATAAACAGCCTCCTACTCACCTCACTCACTTGAGGGACCCAAGACAAAAATTTGTCAAAAGTAATGCCTAGATTTTTAACGGTATCACTGTACGGTACGCAAGTGCCATCTAGTATTATACTAGGTAAAGTAGACAGATCAATACGTGTAACCAATTTTTGACTACCTATTATTATTGACTTAGTTTTTGATGGATTCACTTTCAAACCATGCGACTTACTCCATTCCAATATTAAATTCAGGTCTTTATTTAATAAGCCTATAGCTTTGGGTAAATCCACAAATTTAGCCTGAACATATACTTGGAGATCATCTGCATACAGGTGGTAGCGAGAAGATAATTGAACCGTAATAGAACTTATGAAAATTGAAAAGAGGAGAGGAGACAACACGCCACCTTGTGGTACACCGGCAGTGATCTTGCGCCAGTTAGAGACCAAATCATCAATGCGTGTTCGTTGCCGGCGACCAAACAAGTAACAATGAAACCAGTCAATCACTTCAGGAGATATGTTAAGAGACGTCATAGTGGCTAATAAGAGGTCAAAATCAACGTTGTTGAATGCATTGCTAAAGTCAAGGTTATCCATGCCAAGACGAATATCGTCAGTGATCTTGACCAAGGCAGTAGTCGTACTATGACCAGGACGGAAACCGGATTGAAATGGATTGAACAGATTCCACCTGGATAGAAAAATGCTAAGTTGACGATGGATGATACGCTCAAAAACTTTTGAAAGAAATGGAAGTATGGAAATGGGTCGGTAGTCCGAAAAACTGCAGGGATTGGCTTTTTTAGGTATAGGAATTATTTGAGCCTCTTTCCAGGAAGATGGAAAACTTCCAGATGACATTGAATAATTAAAGATGGATTTAATAATATAGGGTAATATTAGGAATTAACGACTCTGAACTCCTTCCTTCCTCCCTCAAGATTAAAAACAATGTCCACAGTTAGGCCGTAAGAATATACCACCACCTTTCTTCCCATGAGTGTCGTAGAAAGCGACTAATGAAATACGCAACCATCAGATGGCGAGATAACCGTCTCGATAAAATACCAGATCAAAATTTTGCAGTCTAAGTTGCAAGGTGTCTGGTACTGTGATCTCAAATCTGTTATGCTTAGGGGCCTTTAAATGAGAGCTTACGGGCTGGCAACGCACTAGCTCCTCTGGTGTTGTGAATGTTCTGGGGAATTTCTTACCATCAGCTCATTGACCTCAAGTCGTTACAATATACATCATTGGTGGTAATTTTAAATGTGATCAAAACAAAAAAATAAAATGAGTTTCACGTCAAGTTCCCGTAGAACCCAATAAAAACTTACTTGTTGTCTATAATACAATGAGCAGCTGTAAGAACAAAATGCCAAGTTATAAGTGATCCTCCACAAAATGAAGACCAATATAAGCCAGCGTAATGTTTTTTCCTTAACGCAACCTAAAACCAATGTACAAACCACAATTAATTATTTCCGCTTGATATGAGGTTCGAAAGATTTAAGTGTCTCAATATAATTCTATATAACTTTAGCACCAAAAATAAGGAAATTTATATCGCCAATCCAAAAGACCACTCTTGTTTGAGTCTTCCAATGACAACGGGTGCTGTAAACACTGGAAACGTCGGGAAGTTAAAAAAACTAAATAAAACGCGATAAAATCCGTAAATAATCGTTTTATTTCAAATGTGTAATAGTTGAAAACGTTGTAGTTTTGTTTCTAACAAGAAAGTTACATTTATATGTTATAACATTTTCGCCATCTGCTTTATCAATGCAGTTCCATTTCACGGAATTTATCTGACAAGACTTGGCAATACATTACAAAGTCTATCACATAAATCATAACATGCGATTTACGTAAACTTTTTACCTGCGAATAACGCTGCAGTACATCAGTAAATACCAATCCTCTTGTGGTGATTACCGTAAATCCTCCTTGTAGCAGAGGCCTAAGTCCAGCAGCAGACTTTTATAGGGTTTGTCTGTTAAGAGCGAATTAGAGCAGCTATTAAGAGATCAAAATAACTGCTAAGACTAAGGGAAGCTTTAGTTGGAAGTTGCGTGCCTGTGCCATCTGCGCCTGATCTGCGCCTCTGTGAACATTGAGTTTACAGAGAAAATAAAATCACCAGAAAAGTAACCGAATACTCGATTAATAGCTGATGGCTATTTAAAGGCTCAAGCTAGGATGACATCAGTTATATTTTGACCTTCCACTATAAAAAAAAACGTCCTTTCCCTACATATAATTTTACTAAAACAAAGTTATGTTAAAGGTTAGTTAAAGGCGGCGACGGGTGCGGGACAACCTGTCACGTTGTCCCGAAAATATCTTCGGTGGAAGGTGGGTCGAAGGGACTTAATTGTCTAAACTAGACCTCTGTCTACCCCTGTATTGGGAATTGCGTGAAGATATTTATTTATTTTATTTAAAGTTATGTTAATATTTACACTACCTATTAACTAAAAACTAAAATAATCGTAGACCCTACTAGATTTTACAATATGCCAATATCAGGTTTGTTGTTAATAACGTAACACTCGGCAATACATTGCAATCGTAATAAATTAGGTTGATCAATCAATTCAATTATTATTTGTTACAAGTGAGGCAAAAACTAAGCCTGAATGCGTACAAATCGTGACTACTTGCTTACATAACTTAATTAGTTAAAAGAGTTTAACTATTTACCTATCTTATTCCTAAATAACGTTATTTCTGAATTACCTGGTAGGGCACCAACGAATTTTGTGTTGTTACACCACCAACTATTTTGAGCGCACAATAATCATTAAAGGGCTCAAATTTCGCATTTTCTTTCACCAAATCCTAAAAAAATTATAAATATAGTTTCGATCTTGTTAGTAGCAAATGTGAAATCTGTTGTAATTAAAAATAATAATCCAATATCGATTTAAGTCAGGATAGCCGTAAGTGTTTAGGTGATGGGAATTCCAATCATCTCCTTAAGTTCGGTGGTGCAGTTTTGTAAGTCGAAACTTTTGTACGATTTGTATCGTTGACTTGTACGCTAAGATAACCATAGGCTCACCATCTGCCACGTTGTAACTAAAATGAGCTCCGGTAAAATGTGGGTCGAAGGGACTAAACTGTCTGAGGTGGGCCTCTGACCACCCCAGTACTGAGAATACTGTAATGAGCTTGTAATATCAATTTCACTTTTCTATAGCATCGGGAATAAATATAGTATAAGTCACGATAGCCGAGTGGTTGGGTGGTCGGAATTTCGAGTCAAGAGACCCGAGTTCGATCCCCAGGCTCGTACCAATGGGTTTTTCTAAAACTTATGTTCGAATTATATCGTTGGCTTGGACATAAAGACGGCGACGGAATCACCACCAGTCACGTTGTCCCGAAAATATCTTTGGTGGAAAGAGGGTCAAAGGGACTTAATTGTAAAGACTAGACCTCTGTATTCCCCGGTATTGTGAATTGCGTGAAGATATTTATTTATTTTTAAATTGTATAAAGTGAAGACGTGTTATTAAATAAAATATTTTTTTTTTGGATTGCGAAATTATCACACTAGTTTAAAATATTTATCTATATTACTGATACCTGAACCTTTAAAATTAATTTATGGTAATCACACTTTGTGGGTAAGTCTGAGAGCATACCAATAACTTCATGACTTCATTATTTTTAAGAAACGGCCTTGGTGATCAGTATATAGAGCAATATCTTTATGTCATATAAAGTTATCTTGATTGATATCAGATATCTTAATATAAAAATTATAACTTACAATGAAGTTAAAAGTTTCATTGCTAGGAAAAATTTCTGTGAAGGCCACTTCTTTACCCGGATACTGCTTTGACAAATACAAAACAATAAATACTGCCACTACCTTACAATTAACTATACTCATTAAAACCTATTATTTCCTTAAAATCACATGAGAGAAATTTATTTCAATAGTTCATTATTTAATAAACTTTTTGTCTTGTTGACATGTAAGTTGGGTTTAGCAATTATTTTAAAATCATGGAGTAAAAATAATAAAATTTTGAAAGAAATTGTCCAAAGAATACATAACATAGTGTTAAATTATCTTTTTATGACACTGCGTTTTTTAGAATTTGTCAGGAAATCGCATAGATAGATAACAAAGAGAATGTCGAAAAGAAATGAATAATAGGTAGATATGTTCTGAAGTAGGTTTTTATTTCCCAATACCAGGGTACTGAAATTTTAGTTCTTTCGTTTCGTAAAGTTGTTGTCTTAAGTAAGCTCTGGTAAAAACTAGAGCTTACTTAAGACAACAACTGGTGGTGAGCTTGCCGCTAAAAATCGAATATTACGTTTGAAAAAACTAAATCGTGTTTTTGAATACTACATATAATGGCGACCGGTTCGATTTATAAATACAGGAATACTCTGCTATTTGGTGACCGAACTAAAAAAAAGATATGAGTGTGGTACGGACCCTGATGATCTCCCAGGCAGAGTATCTACCACCTCTAACATCTTTTATTATATAAGGGTTCATTCATTATCACACTGAATGGTTTAATATCGAAAAAGGTGTTAGACAAGGATGTGTAGCGTCACCGTGGCTGTTTAATCTGTTCATGAACAATTGCTTAACAGATTTAAAAGAGAATGAAAGTGGGTTGAAAATGAATGAGTTACTTGTCAAATGTTTTCTCTATGCTGACGACCAAATATTACTTGCGTCTTCAGCCGAGGAGTTGCAGGAGATGGTAACTGCTATGAGTAGAGCTTTTGTCAGAAAGGGAATGAAGATGAATGTAAAGAAGACGAAAGTGATGGTGTTTGAAAGAGATGAGGCAATGACAGAATGCAATATCGTGATTGGAGATGAACAAATTGAACAGGTGAATGAGTTTGTGTATCTGGGTTCAAAGTTTACAAGAGATGGAATGGTGTGAGAGTGATATTGAAAGAAGGGTGAATGCAGGAAACATGGTGAATGGAGCTCTGCACTTTATGAATAGTGGGAAGGTGTCTAACAAGGCTCGTTTGGCTGTACATAAGGGAGTGTTGGTTCCAACACTCATGTACGGAAGTGAATGTTGGGTATGGCAGAAGAAACATGAAAGCAGGATAAATGCAGTTGAGATGAGAGCGTTAAGAAGTATTATAGGAGTTAAACTGAGTGACAGGATAAGGAATAGTGAAATAAGGAAACGTTGTGGTCTGAAACAAGATGTAGTAACTAAAACTGAGATACCTTTCTGCTAAGATGGTTTGGCCATGTCGAGAGAATGAATGAAGAACGATTGACGAAAAAAGTGTATAAGACGAATGTGAATGTAAATGTGGGAAGGAGAAGATCTAGGCGGACGTTTCGAGACAAAATCAGGGACGTCCTGAAAAAAGGCCAGGTCAAGAGTTCCCTAAATCGAAGAGAATGTATGAAGGGAATAATGAAAGTGGACGCGAAAGCGAAACAGCAGCAAGCAAGCGAACAGTAGCAAGTGGAAAGAAGTCGTCTCTGCCTACCCCTACGGAAAAGAGGCGTTAATATATGAATGTATGTATGTATATATTCATTATACAAGGTATATTCTCTCATTATGCCACTTTAATCCATTGATTAATTTATTTCCAGTGGGAGTGTATATATCAGTGGATTATAGTACAACTAAACTAATTCGCGAACAGATTATAGTGGATTAAATCAATCCGTAATATATAAGGCTTCATGGCTGGAGCCTATTTAACCTTTAAACATAGTGAAGAGACCTGCATCAAACCAGCCTCGATTTTATATAATTTATTTTATTTTAAGTACTTGATAAATACGACGTATTAAAATATTTATTTGTATTTAAAATTATGAATATTCCACATTATATAATAAAATTTTATTAAGTATATGTTTCTATATTATGAATTATGTGTGACATAATTTACTTGATAAATCGGACTAAGGTAGAACTACGAAGCACTGACGACCCGATAGTCTATGGTATAAGGCAGTGACCCTGTCTTCAATGGTTCGAATCCCGCTAAGGTCAAACATTTGTGCGAAAAATTAAATTTTAAATTTTTTATGAAACGTTACTCTCGTTATTCACGGTATTCTCTTTCAAACAAACTAATCATTTATTAATTGCCATACCATCCAGTTTTTTTAAAAAGTTTTATATTCTCTACATATCCACAAATAGTTTCTAAAAATGACAATGTCAAAAACGGATTACTGATATCTTTCATACCCTACTTTTAATTAGGTTTAAATGTTTTCATGTTTTCTTTCTATTCTGAGCTTTTCATGATTATAAATCAGTTACGATTTATTATTATACTTATTGTCCTCGATGAAAGCGCAACAGAAACGAGTAAATTACCCAAGTTTGAGGTAGAAATTATACCCCGAGTTGTCAATGGTTGGTCAGCAAGACTAGGCGATGTCCCGTATCAGGTAATTATGTCCCGTATTATTAAAGTATTATTTAATGTAAACTTCATTTAACCGCAGGATTTTATGTACTTTTCTAGAATTATGGTAATATACTTCCAATAAATAATTACGCGCAAAGATTCTAGATAGTTCAGTACAAGCGATATACGACTTTTAGTTGGGATACAACACAACAATGAAGCGATTTTTAATTTTTTCACTGTTCTTTACAAACAAATTAGCCTAATATGTATTTACAATGATAACTATAATTTATGTTAAGTAATTTATTGACACAATGTCGATAAAGCTATATTTTTTTGTAAGTGGAATATTCATTTTAATTGACATACGATTAATTGACACTACCATTTCAATACATCATCATGAAATAAATCTCGATTATCAGATGTCTACTGTACACCTAACCGTCACATGTACGAATTTGTCAATCCTAACTCCACGCGGTCTTGTCTGCCCTACTACTTCAACTCCTTCTTTCAAGCCGAAAATGTTGGAAGAATATTTTATTCAGAAATTTTCATTTCAGGTTGCATTTAAAACGCTGTTGTCCCACAATTCAAACACATATTACACTTTCTGCGGCGGTGCGATACTTAGTCCCACAAAAGTTCTCTCAGCCGCGCACTGCTTCGTGGCAGACAAAAGCGATTGCTACAGAATGTTTTTTAAAACTGGGTACGTATTTACGTTTTGATTATATTTCCAATACATCTTGCCTCCGCCCTACCGCTCCCCTTACTAATTACTAATGGACCGGAAAGGATCCCAAAATGCGCTACTGGCTGGACATAGAAAAGGGTTGGTACCAAAACCAATGTGAGGTAGTAAAAGTTCAGTATGGCAGTAAAAGCATGAGATTAATAAATGTAATAAATATGAAAGCACGGAAAAGTGTAATTGGTGTGAAACTAAATGATAGGCTGATAAATGATTGGATTGTTATAACGTGGATGATTAGATAACGTTGTTATACAAAAAATTTAGTGACTAAAATTAAGAAAAGTATGCTTTGATGGTATGCACATGTATAAATAATGAATAAAAATGGTTTAACAAGAGAGATATATAAGGCAAGGGTGAATGGAACTTTAGAAAAAAGGAGACCAAGGCGAACGTTCTACTTTTAGAGATCTCTCTTCGTCTCCTTGTCTAAGGCCACCGCAAGTGTCGTGGAGGATAGAACGTATGATTACAATGGCTTTATCTAGCTTGGTTTTAGCTCGGGTGTGGAGGATCGGCTCTCCTACCCAAATAGTAACATCCAGTTCGAATCTGTCCTAACCGCTATGTAGGTCCTTTTAAATCACCGTGGTAGACCAAGCCAGAATTACTAAGACTCTAAGATGGAACGCTTCAAAGTATTACCAGTGCCTAAAGCCATGCTTTCTGTATCTTTCAAACTGAAATGCTACATTAAATGCAAAGCCATTTAAACAAGGCCTATGCATGTAATCCAATGTAGCAACCTAAAGAAAACTATGGTTAAATAAGTTTTTTTAATAACTGTTTGAAAATAATATTAATAAACAGCCACGTTAAGAAAAAGGATTTGAAACACAAGTTTGCTGTAGCTGGTACACTATACAATAGAGGTCACATACCTAACAGTGATAGTACCTCCGAAGGACAGTGGAGGAAGTTGCAGAATGTTTTTTACCCAAGCGAATACAAGTTTCCTAAACGGGATATTTCGATTGTGGTAGGTAAAGTTAAATCAAATTTTGTTTTAACGATCTTAAAACTTAGCTAAAGAATCTTCTCGCCCAGATTTCCATAGTGTCATAAGATGTGATGGCGGGATAGTCATATTGAAAAAGACCGGACTAAAACCAAGCAGTCCGTAGATGTGGAATAGCGTCTCGTCGTATTCTATTGCAATTGACGATTCACTGGCAAGCGAATATAGTATAGCGGTATTAATTGAAAATACCCCAAGGAAGTAATCAATCTATATTTAACAGCTAATTAAATAAATCAGATGTAATTGTGTTATTATAATTAAATCAGATATACATGCATATAAAATGAAATTGCATTAATAACGAGCTAACACTTCAATCTACTTGAATAGATAGGTATAGCTATTGCAACCCATGGAAATTTGCAAACAACTTTAATGCTGAAATGCCTCATTTCCTGAAATGTACTGTGAAATTGCACTGTTTACTGTTTTTGGCGACAAAATTAATAAAATTGGGAAGACCCAAGTAAGGTGAAGAAGGAGTCACACTCGAACGTTAGATAAATATGTCATAAATAGACATAGATCCTAGATATCTTCTACGAGAGTAAGTAATCAATCAAGTAACCCAACTAAGATGTATGTAAGAGTGCTTACAATTTAGAGTGACAGATAGACTGCTTTCTAGAATTACAAAACAAAGTTGATGAAAAGTTAATAAAAGTAAAAATATTTTTCATTAGTATGGTATTAGTGGGAAGACTATCATTTAACCTATTCTATAATTAGGTTTTACTATTGTGTGAATATGTACTGTTTAAAGTAACAGCCTGTACATGGCCACTGCATGCAAAGGCCTTTTATCAAATATTGTTTCAGAAAGATTAAACCTACCAAGGTTGCTGGATTTCAAAAATCTTGCAAATAATGTTTTTTAATTACTGCTATTCCTCATATATGCAGATTTCCCCGGAATGCATTCTTTTACCACCCAGCACGTCAATGCGGCACTTTAAATTGTTATTAACAATTTTATTGATCCAGGTTCGAACTTGGGTCCCTCGCTTTCTAAAGCGAGCACCCTCACCTATAGGCTACCACCACCTTAAGTACTATTTACTGTCTATAAAAATTATTTTGCGAGCTTCTCGACCAACACTATCTCGTCAACAAAATGAGATAGATATTTCAAACATAAATTGGTTATTAGATCACGACTGCGCCTTTTGTTTACAACAAGTACGTAAACTATGTACCATTCGCCACCCGCTACGCGGATTATCAGGGAAAGTGTCAAGTCTCTGGTTACGGACGAATAACAAATGTTGGAACGGTAAATATCATATCTTTATCTTAAGTCACGATAGCCGAGTGGTTGGGTGGTTGGAATTTCGAGTCAAGAGACCCGAGTTCGATCCTCAAGTGGCCGTACCAATGGGTTTTTCTAAAAAAAAATGTGTGTCGCCGTCTTTATGTCCAAGCCAACGATGTAATTCGTACATAAGTTTTTGAAAAACCCATTGGTACGAGTCACCTGGGGATCGAACTCGGGTCTATTGACTCGAAATTCCGACCACGCAACCACTCGGCTATCGTGACTATAAAATAAGAAAAAAGAAAAAATGATAAAAAGTTTACTTTACTCCCGCGTTGGTAATAAATTTCTAATATCTATTTTTAATCACGTAATAAAGACGTAATAAATGTGCTGCCGAGCTAGTATAGAAAAAGTAGGTTTAGAATAATATCTGCCAACTTTTTATCGCCAGGAACAATCGCGTCAGTTAGTTTTATAGATTGTAAATCAAGCAGGACAATTTCACTTTTGAAGTAAAAAATAACGTTTGTTAATGTAATAAACAAAATATCAAGGGTTACTACACAACTTTAACTACTATTTCAACCTAAAATTATTCCGCACCCATTGCACCCGGAGCCAAACTTATTATTATTTTTATAACAAAATAAAATAAATATCTTCACGAAATTCCCAATACAGAGGTAGACAGAGGTCTAGTCTAGACATTTAAGTCCCTTCGACTCACCTCCCACCGAAGATATTTTCGGGACATCGTGAGGTGGTGAGCCTGTCGCCGACTTTATGTCTAAACCAACGATGTAATTCATACATAAGTCTTTGAAAAACCCATAGGTACGAGCCTGCCACCTGGTGATCGAACTCGGGTCTCTCGACTCGAAACTCTGACCACCAAACTACTCGGTTATCGTGACTCACGATATCATTTTATTATTTTTATGAAACGATTATTTGTGTATATGTGGAACTACGAGTTTATTCTGTACTTCCAACTCTGTCGGGTGGTGTCAGACCGTATGCTACCGTTAAAGCAAAACGATTAAAACTTGTTTTAAAGGTGATAATAATAAAATTTATTTTCAGGCAAAATCAGATAAATTACTTATAGCTCATCTACAAATAGTTCCATATCGGTCTTGCTCTAAACAACATAGGAAAAACATGCAACACTTTGTTTGTACATCCAGCATGGTAACTGATGTTGGAAAGGCAAGTAACTAAATTGTATCTTTGATTTAGTTTTTTTATTGATTAGATTGGGGTCGAAAAACAGGGATGTTTCGCCACCTTTTAAGACTAACTTGCGTTATAAACGAGCTTTTTTGTATCTTTTGAAACAAAAAAAAATATATTTAAGCCATTCCCAATACAGGAGTAGGAATTGTCTAGACAATTTAGTCCTTTCTACCCACCTTTCACCGAAGACATTTGTGGGACAACATGACAGATGGTGAACCCGTCGCTGTCTATATCCAAGTATGAAAAAACCCATTGATACGAGCCTACCACCTGGGGATCGAACTCGAGTCTCTTGACTCGATCACCCACCCACTCGGTTATCGTGACTCAAAGAAATTTAGGAAATACAATAAAATTTTTTCGGAATTAGACATCTTTACCGTTTTTTACCGTGGTAGAGCTACGCATTAGCTTTTTTGTTGTTGTTGTATGAATAGGCCGGCTCGACCGGGGCAATACCACGACCTCACAGAATACCGGCGTGAAGTAGAAGTCTAACAAACTTCTGCGTTTCGCCTGGTGAGTGCAGGTAACCGGTGGCCCACACACCCCCCTCCCACTATTCTGGGGGGGGGGGGGACACTCTAAGGGAGGCAACACATCTGCTATGCCTCTTGTATTGCGGGTGTTCATGGCGGCGGTAATCACTTACCATCACGTGAGCCACCTGCTCGTTTGCCTCCCTTTTTTTAAAAAAAAAATTTCCTACTATCAAGAAATAAATTTAAAAAAGCTGTAGTGTTGTAAATCAATAACAGCAAGTAATGTTAAATCAAATTGTTTAAAACTCTGTTTACTTTATAGATAAAACATCTGACAAAATTTTCTGCTTTGTGTAATAAAATTATGAAATCATTGTAAATAAATAAAGTATATAACATATAATAATTTAATGATTAATGTGTTTATTCATTAATTTAAACTTAAAATTAACTACTCAAGAATAGTAATTTAAAAAAAAGAAGTGTCTAATAAAATGCACGGCATCATATAAGTCTAGCCTCATCGGTAATGAATGGCGTCTGCAAGAAATTCTTTCTTACTAAAGAAAGAATTTCTTGCAGACGCCATTCATTACGTTTTACGTTGTACGTTTACGTCCACGCTGTTGTGTATACTAATACACAACAGCGTGGACTAGGACAGACGTTACAGATAAATAAAAAGTTCACTCACTCTCACTGTTAATATCGACGTCATATGTTGACTTAATTTTTTTAATTTGTCATTACCATTGGTGCAATATTTTTTATCCCGCCATTTATTTTCGTGTAATTTTAAGATTAAGCCCCTTATTTTAGGTCACTGCGCTTATTTTTCTCCGTCAGAGGAATCTTAATACGAAAAAGTGTCAGATTTTAAATAGAATTAACATTTGTATATATTAAAAGCTGATTGGTATTTGAATCCGACATTTTTATTCATTCATTTACAGGGTGATTCAGGTGGTCCGTTAGTTTGCATGAACACAGGAGATCCAAACGAGAAAAGCCATGGCGTTTTAGTAGGAATTGTGAGCGGCCATAGCCCAGGAGTGGGTTCATTTTTCACTAGAGTTTCATCCTATCACAGATATATTGAAAGAAACAGATCCAGTACTTACGATAAAATTTCTTTACTATACGTTTATGTCTATTTGACATTTTTAATAAAAAGCCAATTTTTACCATTTTGAACTAGATTTATTAACCTAATTCAAAAAGAATGAGGTCCTATGTGCGTGTGTATGTATTTCTTAGTTATATTAACCGATAAGCAAGGACCGAAAAGTTTTTTTTTTTTGGTTTAAGACAACCTAAATCACCAAGTGTATCATATAATGGAATTATTAGGAACTAAAGGGACGAAGAAAGAACGAAGTGTGAAATATGGGAAAATCAGGAATGTCTAGAACAGGTGTATGAAATTGTACACTTGGGGACTGCGTTTAGCCGGGATGAAAGATGTGTGACGTGTCGCTGCCGGGAACAAAGTCAATGGTGCCCTGACTGCGTTAGTCAAAAGGCAAGGCGTAGTGAAAAGTGCACGTCTTACAATACATAATGCAGTGTTGGTACCGACTTTGTTACATGGCAGCGAAACCTGGGTATGCCAGAAGAAGCATAAAAGCAAGTTGAATGCAGTGGAGATGCGATCTCTTCGTAAAATGTGCGGCCTTACCATGGCCGACCGAAAGCGAAACGAACAGGTTCGCAATATGGCAGGTTTGAAAGATGACCTTGTCACAAAAATTGATAAGGGCGTGCTTCGATGGTTTGGGCACGTTGAGCGAATGAGTGAAGACCGAATGGTGAAGAAAATATATAGCGCGAAAGTTAACATAAAAAGGTGTCGAGGTAGACCGAGACTAACTTTCGAAGACCATGTGAGCAAAGCAATTATTTAATTAATTAATTGTTAATCTAATGATAGAACTCACTGCACTCCTTAACGGTTGAGCATTCGGCAATAATACATTTAAACTAATACTAAATAGGTATTGACGACCTCCGTGGACGAGTGGCGTACACACCAGTTTTCCTGATTTCGCCAGCTCTGACATTCCGAGTTTGATTCCAGTACTAATCAATGTAGATAACACTTATTCTATATTTTCTTGGGTATTGAAGGGTACATTCAGTGTTTCTGATTTCGTAACACAAGTGTTTAAGCTACTTACTTTGTAATCAGAGCAATGTATGTAATGTTAATCATCCAATAAAAATGGCGTTTAAGAATTTAAGCGTTTAGCGATTTCAACTGATTGGTTAGTTGGTTTTCGCATATCATGTTTACTCATTAACTCCACCACCGACTTCGACTTAGATCACTGACTTCTACTAATCCTAAGATCTACTTCCCCCCGAACGGGTTTCCATCATTTTGTCGTGGTGTGGTTTAGTAACAGTTGCTTAGACATCCACAGAGAACATAGAGGAACCTAAATAGGAGAACTGCCGGTTTTGCCAGACACCGCTCTCTCTGCCCTTTTCATCTGAAATATGGTGCGGCGGCGACGCCAGTCCGGATCTGCCGCGGGACGACGGGTGGGCTGGTGCTCAGTCAAGCACTCGCCTTCCCCAGGAAATTCTCCGTTTCCCACGTAGGTTTTGGGGTCAAGGTCAAGTGTTCCGATTCCACAAGCCTGGAGGAAGAGGGAGAGGATGCATTTTCTTCCGAAAAAGCAGCTTAGGCAGCCCCTAGGGCTGGTTCACGGATGTGTGCAAAAGCATTCCCGTGGCCCTACAACATGCGGCTCTTTCTTCTTAGTTCTTTGCCCCCGTGTGAGTGATTATACGTTAGGTATTTTCCCACGTATAAAAAAGGTTAAATCTGCCTAAAATTATATCATAAAGGTATTATATTGCTCGCTCCGAACTTACACTTTCGTACTTTAAAAAGTAAACATAATTTAATAAAATATAATAATGTGCACGTCCTATTACGTTTGATTTTTATATACGTTTTGAACTACATACGGAACTCAGACATCGTCTCAGGCGTTACTGATCGTCGTCTAGTTTCGTGTGTTTCCTCCTAACGTCGTAACGTTAGGAGGCAACTCAAAGTTGCTCAGCGACCTAAGGAAAGTGCAGCGTTTAGCAGTCCGTAACAAAGACTTTCATCAGTACCAAGGTGAACAAAAAAACTAATATCTAAAAATAATATAACACTTTATTAAAAATTATCAGAAAACCTATGCACAAATGTAACAAAAATTTTAATGAGCATAATCCAAACCCTTTGTCTGTAATCCACTTGTGGAAGAGTCCAACACGATTATGTAAAGATGGTAGACCAATATTGATAAGTGAATTTACACCGACGAGGATACCTTCATTTCCCACTTCTAAAGGATCCCCTGTGTTGTGACAGATCAAACCTCCACCTTCTACTTCCTGCAAATGACATAAGTGATCATAAGTGTTGACTGCAGCTCATGGTGTCCACGAGCAATCTACATTATTACCTACAGATAATTTTTCCTCCCCCAGGTACTGGATGGAAATACCTGTTATTATAACTATTCTGGCCATAAATGCTAAAAAAAAAATCTTCACGCAATTCCCAATAAAGGGGTAGACAGAGGTCTAGTCTAGACAATTAAGTCCCGTCGACCCACCTTCCACCGAAGATATTTTCGGGACAACGTGACAGGTGGTGAGCCCGTCGCCGCCTTTATGTCCAAACCAACGATAAAATTCGTACATAAGTTTTTAGAAAAACCCATCAGTACGAGCCTGCCACTTGGGGATCGAACTCGGGTCTCTCGACTAGAAATTCCGTCCACCCAACCACTCGGCTATCGTGACTTCATAATCATCGGCCATAAATGCTGTTAATAAAAATTTTATTTTTTCAACTTTTTACTTTGAATACACGTATATTATTTTAAAAACTTCTTTCGATTTCTACATATTTTTCGTTTTCATTATTAAATAATATGGAATGGTGTGTTAAAAAAAATAGGATTGCAGTGATGCCCTTGCACAAAGTGGGTATGGAGCCGTCGGTCATAATTCAGACACTTCAAAAGCTTGGTATCAGCCGTATGTTCGTATATCGTACTATCAACAGATACAACTACTCTTACACTTACTCTGTCGAAGACCAGAAAAGATCGGGGTGGCCGCTTGCTGTTAGAACTACAAAGGCCGTTAATGCTGTTAAAGCCAGAATTCCTCGAAATCCCATTAGCAAGCAAAAACTCATCGCGAGAAATGCAGATTATAAAACAAGACTGAAGCTCGGTGCTTATCGTCAATATACTGGACATACCCTAAATCAATCTTTTCAATTAAATAAAGTGGATCTATCAAAAAGCATTCTGTCGCGATACGCAGGTGAAAGACACAAAAGTATCCTCTTTACCGATGAATAAATTTTCACGATTGAAGACCACTACAATAAGCAAAATGATAAAGTGTACGCTCACAGTTCTAAAGAAGCTGCTCAAAACTACATTGTTGTGAGAAAGGAGTCAAAACCTTTTCCAAAGTGTATGGATTGTGTTGTGCAACCTCTGCAGTACACTTTTTAAAAATATGACGTGGACTTTCCGGCAGGACTCTGCACCTGGTCACAAGGCACGAACTACCCAAGCCTGGCTTAAAACAAACGTTCTGGACTTTATAAGAGCTGAATCTAATGACCATAATCTAGGCCAGACCTCATCCCTTTAGACTTCAAATTATGGTCAGTTTTAGAGGTCATGGCCTGCTTGGAAGGGTTGCTTAGAAGGGGCTGTTTGGAAGGGTTTTATTGGACCATAATATCTAAGGATAACACTCATTACATTTATGTATCTTATGGTTTGCTGGTAAGACATGATTAGATAGGATCCGATGTAGTGTCGCATATAGTTGAAATACTACAGCGTAAGTGGACCCGTAAATCTTGTCAAAACAATGGCCCTGTAGTGAAATCTATATATCTCGCGAAATAATCTCATACATACAAACATTGCATTTGCCTATATAAGGTCTTGGGACGACGTTGATCTGAATGCTCTTGCAACCTTATAAACCGTGTGCTCTAGTAAATTTGTAAAAATTATTAAATGGAAATGGCTATGCTAAACATGGCTAAATTTGAGATATGTATGGCCTTTTAGATGTACAAGCAGCAAGGCCGTAATAGTGACGTTGATGCTCAAGATGATACAATAGATATGTGACATACAATGTACATTGTTTGACTCCGATGATATGCGATACAGTAATATTGTCTGCAGTTTTTCAGCAAGATGCACTCGCAGTGCCGCTGCTTCATCACAGGCATGTTTTGAGTGAATAGATATTTGCTTGATGACCATGCCTAAAAATCAAAAGCATGTATTATTAAATAAGTGATGTATGATACACCCCCATAAAAATAAAAAAAATACATGATTTACAGGATAACTGATCGAAATGCGTACATGCAATGTATTTTTGGGTCTCCTTGGATTGTACACAAATATGTACATAAAAAAATATGGGAAATAAGCTCTTATGACCGATCACAGTAGTTACACGTATTTTTTATTTTCCTTGACGGCGGAAAAATGTTTAAAATAAATAAAAGTGGCGAAGCCATAAACGATTGCAAGTGATTAGTACGCCCATAGAGTGGAAACCACAAAATAACGGTTCTTTGCGCCGGTAGTATGCAAGGCTGTGATGGTAAAAAAAACCGTAAAATATTTTCAACCCACTCTTCGTAAGTTTATTTGACCAAATCACACCAATGATGCAGCAGTGAAAAAATACAGTGTTAACCGTCCAGAAGAATATATCTCAGATATCTATATAAAATCTATATACACATAGAAGACTAAGCTCAAGTCTATTGAATCGGAGTTTCATATATCCTTTAACTTTGACATAAATTTATAAAATTACATTGTATACGTATGAAATTGAATACCTTGGACGGCTTTACTACAGTAACAAGACAAACTCCACTGAAATCTTGATTCATCGAAGCATAAGATACTTTGTTAACGAACTGATTAAAAGACCAAGATCTATCCATTTCCTGAAAAAAGAAGCACACGTGTAAAATCTATAATATATACTGGCTGGTAAATACATTTATCAATAACTACTAATCCAGCCACGTTTCGCTGTGGCTTAGTCTGTTATTAAAATGAAATTAAAAAATAATAATGTTTGAAGATACCAACGGAAAACGTAATTTTTCATACAAGGTTAACGGTAGTTATAGGCGTATCAGTGTATCAGGCGTTACTTTTTAGAGATTTATTTTTATTAAGATGTTTTCTATAAAATTGGATTGTATCACTCCGTTTCACTCATGCGTGCGTACTTTCGTGCGTGGGTGCGAGCGTGCGTGCATGCAAGCGTGCGTGCATGCAAGCGTGCGTGTGTGTGTGTGTGTGTGTGTGTGTGTGTGTGTGTGTGTGTGTGTGTGTGTGTGTGTGTGTATGTGTGTGTGTCTGAGAGAGAGAGTTAGGTGATCGTGGAAGAATAAATGGCGTGCATCTATAGGAAGGAGGCTTCTACTCTTCAGACAAACTAGCAAGGCTTTTTGTAATACAAATAACATATCTTTCATGCCATCTCTTTAAGAAATATTAAATAAATAAAGTAAATAAATATCTTCACGCAATTCCCAATACAGGGGTAGACAGAGGTCTAGTCTAGACAATTAAGTCTAGACTTCAAATTCCGACCACCCAACCACTTGGCTATCGTGACTTCTCAGAAAATATTATACATATATGTATGGATGTTGCTATGATAGAAATATATGTATATTTCAATCGGAAGAACAAATGTAATCCGTTAAGAAACGGATTTAATTTCAGGTATCTCCCACAACAAATGTTCGTTTTTCCAGGATAAAAGATTGTTATATTAATCGAGACTATTACCCATCTGTGTGATCTGTTTATCCATTTCTGCTTTATTCAGTAATAAACAGTGAAACATCTAAGAAAAAAATTATCACTAAAATGGAAAGTTTTACAAAATAATAGTTTGTATTCCATGTGGGTTCACTAAAATTGTAGTTCAAAATCTTAATTTAAACCATGCACATGATCATCATTTAAGGACAACATCATGAAGAAAACTGCAAAGGCTTCAGCTTGTAAATACCATAAGTTTCTTAAAAAATTAGGTATGTTTTTATATCCAAAAATAAATTCTCATATATTTATAAATGCGTTTTGCTAATAAAATAGAATAGAAATAAAATAGAGATTTTTTTACCGCGACTGCAAGGTTGAAAGCTGGAAACCGGAAGAATTTCTGAGAAAAAATATGCCGTATTGAACGCCATTGTTGTATTTCGTCAGAAGACGTTTGATAAGCGATTGTACTTAGAATGCCTGCCACAACCCTCACCCCTTCTAAATCTCTCTTATGCCTGAAATAAAAGAATATACTAAAAATAAATGTTAACTATTCAACATGAGGTTATTGTCTTACATAACATACATACATAACGCCCTATTAAAGTCCACTGCAGGACATAGGCCTCTCCTATAGGGAAGATTTGCCATAATCGCCACGCTTGATAATCGCAAGGATTGGCGATCGCAGTATCAGACTCCTAGCACCTTAGACGCTGCTGCCCATCTTCGGCCTAATTATTATTAGGCCGAAGATGGGCAGCAGATTATTATTTTGGTCTGATATTTTTAGAGATGGTAATCCCGCCATCTATCGGTTGCTATCACGATGTTCAAGGCTGTTTCCCATAGTCGCCTCTTACGACACCCACGGAAAGAAAGGAAGTGGTCTTACACCGTTACCACACGGAACATTATTCCCACGGTTATTGTCTTATAAAAATAAATACACGATCCTATTCTCTAAACTGAAGTCGTCAGAGGTCTAAAAAGTTTAGTCCTTGAAACCATGGTTAGATATGAACCATAGGTTATTTTATGTAATGTGACAGGCGGTAAGCCATCTCTAGTTTGAACAGATAAGAACTAGATAAAAAACGCACGAAGTTTCAAAAAAAGCTGTCCTTAGTGCGAGCAATTCAGACCACATCACTCGGCTTTAGTGACAACAAACATTATCTTGCATTTTATTTTCTAAATTCCTCGTGTCGTCACGAATTCGTTGTCATTGTCGGGAGTATGAACTCAACTACTTATAGAGGCAAAATGTTGATTGCAGAAATATTTATTGTTTGTGTTTCAGAAAATTTCAATTTTAATATAGTTGTCGGATTTTGGTGATTGTATTATAATAAATAATAGAATCATTAAATCAACCATATCTCACTCGCATCAACATAATGTAGGATTTAAAAATCATTTGACACGGAGACTCTTCAAAAAAATGGATTGAAATGCCTGTAGGGATGACATTTAGGTTTAAAAAATCATAGCCCAAAAAATTACTACACATATAGTGTACACATATAGTGCAGTGGTAATTTATATTCTTACCTTTTTCTATTAGTGAAAAAGCAGTGCGCTGACGTAAGAATCCTTTTAATGGTAATTATACTTCCAGCACAAAATGCCCGGTACTCTCGACTAGAGTTATCATAAATATGATAAATAAATACCTGCAAGTAAAAAAATAGGGTGTAGAGATATTATTCTTCAAATGCCTCCCTTTGACGTATTTAAAGTGGAAGTAAACGGCTATAATCATAGCGAGACCTCATGGTCGAGAGTTCATATTCTTCACTACAAGAAGGTTATAAATGCGTTCGTCACTCCTAAGTATCAAATGGAATGCCTCATTTGCCTGTAATAGCACTGGTTCTCTGTATCTTTCTGAGCAGAACGCAACAGTTGTTACACTACTATCAGGAAATAGGTGAAAGTGAGGTACTGAGGAATAAGACTCCCAAGCACAGAAGGAGTCTACATCTACAGCATACAATTTTGAATATATATATATATATATATATATATATATATATATATATATATATATTTATATACATATATTTCCATTCATTATAATAAGGGTGATATTAGAAAGCCAAGCTATTATTACGTGGTGCTTCAATTCACCCAGCCTCGCTTCCTTTTCATTGTTAGAGATTACGTTGACATTTCTGAGGAAATGCTGAAACAAAAATTAACATGAATGTATAAATTTACATTGCTTTATAGCAAAGAAAATAAAGATAAGGTTATGAAAAAAAATATTCAAAATACATGTATTAAATTATCTTCACAAAATCTTAGCTATTCATACAAATCCTTAGTTTCAATACATGTTTAGTATTTTAACTGTATGTAACAAATATTGTATGTTCGTGGATCTAGAAAAGGCCTTTGATAGAGTGATTAGGAAAGAATTGTGGTCAGCATTGTCCTTGAACGGTGTGAGCAGTATCCTCATACGAGCATTGCAATCTCTTTATCTAGGATTCTAGTGCTTGTGAAAGGATAAACGGGGCATACACTGAATGGTTTAACATCGAAAAGGTGTTAGACAGGGATGTCTAGCGTCATCGTGGCTGTTTAATCTGTTCATGAACCATTGCTTGACAAATTTAAATGAGAATGAAAGTGGGTTGAGAATGAGTTACTTGTCAAATGTTTTCTCTATGCTGATGACCAAGTATTACTTGCGTCTTCAGCCGAGAAGTTGCAGGAGGTGGTAACTGCTATGAGTGGAGCTTTTGTTAGAAAGGGAATGAAGATGAATGTAAAGAAGACGAAAGGATGGTGTTTGAAAGAGATGAGGCAATGAAAGACTGCAATATCGTGATTGGAGACGAACAAATTGAACAGAAAGGGAATGAAGATGAATGTAAAGAAGACGAAAGGATGGTGTTTGAAAGAGATGAGGCAATGAAAGACTGCAATATCGTGATTGGAGACGAACAAATTGAACAGGTGAATGAGTTTGTGTATTTGGGTTCAAAGTTTACAAGGGATGGAAAATGTTAGAGTGATATTGAAAGAAGAGTGAATGCAGGAAACGTGGTGAATGGAACTTTGCACTTTATGAGTAGTCGGAAGGTTTCTAACAAGGCTCGTTTGGCTTCGCATGAGGGAGTGTTAGTTCTGACACTCATGTACGGAAGTGAAAGTTGGGTATGGCAGAAGAAACATGAAGGCAGAGTAAATGCAGTTGAGATGAGAGCGTTGAGAAGTATGATAGGAGTTAAACTGAGTGACAGGATAAGGAGTAGTGAGATAAGGAAACATTGTGGTCTGAAAGAAGATGTAGTGACTAATATGAGAAACGTATGCCGAGATAGTTTGTCCATGTCTAGAGAATTTATAAAGAACAATTGACGAAAAAAGTATAAAAGTCGAATGTGAATGGAAGTATAGAAAGGGGAAAACCTAGGCGGACGTTTGGAGATCAAATCAGGGACGTCCTGAAAAAGGCCAGGTCAACAGTACCCAAAATCGAAGAGAATGTATGAAGGAAATAATGACAATGGACGAGGCGAAACAAGTGCAAGTATGAAAGGATCGTAGCATGTGGAAAGAAGTGGCCTCTGCCTACCCCTACGGGAAAGGGGCGTGATTGTATGTATGTATGAAACAACAAACAATACTGCTTTAATAGCTAAATAAAAGTAAAGGCTCTGTCCACTTCTGAGTAGAGACCCCTCAATATTTAACCAACCCACCACGTTGTAATAATGAGTTCAGTCACATACACATGTAATGTATGTGAATGAAAAATTAAATGGGTTACTCACATTTTAAAGAAAACCCTGACCAGTTAGTCAACGGAAGTACTGTATGAAATAAAGTACAAAAATAACTAAACTACGAGTATTAATTTTGAAATCACCTTTGATTTTGTGCTATTTATACTTTCTTCAAGTGCGTAAATGTAATATATAAGATAAATATGTACGATGAAGACCTTAGAAAAATACACTTTTGTTGTTTGTGTAAGTTCCTTTCGTAAACTGAAAGCCTGAACAGGCACTGAAAGGGATCTTTGATCAGGTAAAAAGATGGGGAAGAAGATTATCCACTAAATTATTAAATTCGCATTCACATTTAATAAACATTTTACGAATACAGATCAGAATTTTACTTTAAACTTTTTAATTCATTGATATTAAGAACAATTTTTAATTATTAATTTTAATTATTGATGTATTTGTAATTTAGCTAATTATAAAAAGATAATATTAACTCTCATTTTCAATAGACATAAAAGTATTTATTACTCTTTGAAGTATTTATGTACACATGAGTATTATTCTATGATGGAATAGTCAAAGATAAATAAAAATTATGGGTCGTACTCAGCAACTAGCAAGTGATATCAGCAATGATAGATTTATAAATATAAATTCAAATACACTTGTGGTACAAACTCTCCAACACTTATTATTGACACTTCACATGTTTAAGTAAATTTTTAGACATATACTCGTAATACATAGACAATAGCTTAAAAAATATTTTAATTATTAAAATTACAACATAGTTATATTCTTCAATTGAAAAAAAATAGTGTTAAATATAAATGTATACTGCGAATTTTACAGACTTCACGGCTCCAAAAGGCCTACTGGCACACATATACATTACACTATACATTATACATATTACATTATACCTAGTCAGGTCATAAATTCTGTCACATGTTTAACCTAAAATAATTAAAACAAGTTTATTCATTATGTAACCATTCATATACCAAAATGAACCTAAAAAAAACATAGATTCTTATGACACTAAAGTTTATTCACAATGACCTCCGTAATTTTGAATACAGGCCTTCAATCTGTGCAGCCAGTCGTCTATCGCAGCACGGTCGAGGTCCATGTCAATATCGGCGGCTGCCTTAATCAAGGATGTCTTGAGTGACTCCAAATTGAGATGAGGCTTTGAGCACGCCTTTTCCTCCAAGTGTTGCCATATCTTGTAATCTAACGGATTCAAATGTGGACTGGAGGAGGGCCAGTCTTCTTGCCGGATGAAGTCGATTTCACGCGCCGCCAGCCAGTCTTGTGTGCTCTTCGCTCTATGAGCTGGCGCCGAATCTTGTTGGAATACCCAGTGACTGTTATTGAACATGGAATGAGAAACAGGTTCTATAAGGTTCGACAGGACTGTATTTTGATATACAACTGCATTCATTTTTACACCTTTCTCACAAAAATGTACCTCTGTTAAGCCCCAATAAGAAACTCCCAACCTTACCATGAGCGAAGATGGAAAATGACCTTGTTGGACACGCGGAATACGGTTGCTCGCTTCTTCACTACTGTGTGCGTACACCTTATCATTGCGTTTCTTGTACGGTAAAAAAATTTTCATCCGAAAAAAGAATTTCCCGATATTTTTTTCCCGCGTACCACTTCAACAAAGCGCGTCATCTCTTCAGTCTCAGGTTCATTACACGAGCATTCAAACGATGTCCTGTTTTTCTTCGATGTGCCCGAAGCCCTAAGTCTTCATTTAACACCCTTTTCACCGTGGTTCTGCTTAACCCCGTCTGAAGGGCCATCAGTTTCTGTTTAAATTTGGGATTTCATTGAATTCGCGCCTTCACAGCTTTTATCATTGCTGGAGTCCTAAAAGACCGAGGGCGACCACTTCTTGACCTGTCATCTACACTAGAGTCTTCACTGTATCGTTTGATGGTACGAGAAACGAATCTTTTGGTTATATTCAAATTTTTCAGTATGTCAAAAATTTGAATTGGCGCGTAACCGCAACGATGCAACGCAATAACTGCAACACGGTCTTCTTTAAGCGTCCACTCCATATTTAAAAATTAGTAAAATTCTAAAAAGTATACAGTTTTATTTTCATGAACAATTCGAAATTCGAATTCAATAAACTTTTTTGTGGCCAGCATTCTAAAAAAAAAGTTTTTACTGTGTGACAATACTTATGACCTGACTAGGTACATTACACTAAAGCTGCGTCTCGTAACATTGTCGCGAGTCAAGAGATTTTTTCTAAAAAAATAAAAAATATCTTCACGCAATTCCCAATACTGGGGTAGACAGAGGTCTAGTCTAGACAATTAAGTACCTTCGGCCCACCTTTCACCGAAGATATTTTCGGGACAGATTTTATCTCTTCTAAAAATATGCGCACTTACCGCGCTAAAAGAAGTATTCACTTCAAAAACATTTATTTAAAAACATTTTATACTGTGCTTATATTCTATGTGCCACACCACCAGTAAAAGCAAAGAATATATTTTAGCCATACAAAAAACCTGATTCCTTCATTTTTCCTTTAATGTTAACAGAGAGTGTTCTTCTGTACGTAAGAGAACGAAACTTTAAATATACATGAAACTGGATAATCAGAGTCAAAAATTGGTAATAAAAATAAAAATGGGGAAAAATAATTCCATTTATTTGATAATTTTCAAGCAACCTTATAAAGTCTTTTGTCAAGAAAATTAAGATGAATCGAAATATCAATGAAAATATTAATGAAAGTAACCCCTGGGAATGAGTTGATCGCTCCCATGCTATTTAAAATTTTAAAATATAATTATATTAATGTTAAATTTTGTACTTCCTTTGTATGGTAGATTAACAAATGACGATCAATGTATGAAAAGTTTGTTACTTATATCGAAATAAACGATTTCATTTGATTTTAATCAAAAAAAAAATAATATTTATTGAAATTCTGTCATTTTACATATTACGTTAACATATATGACGGCTACAGTTTATACATATAATGGACGCAAAAAATATTTAGTTAAGTGTATAAGGGAGGATCTGACAGAATCGCCTCGCTTATCAAGAAGCCTGTTGACCGTCGCCTGCTGCGCTTTGGTCTGACATTTCTCAAGATGGTTATCTTGCCGTATGTTATTTTAAAATATATTAGTAAGTATCAAAATATTTTAAAATATTAAAGTGCAATTTAGACCTCGCTAAATAGACACTAAAATATATACTCTAACCAATATATAACAGCGAGAGTTACTGTCTATGTGCCTGCAGCGTTTCACCGAATAAATTGTTGAACTGATTTTGATAAAATTTTATAGAGATACTATATGTAACACTAATATATTCTTAAGTGTTAACTTCTTTAGCATCGTTGTGACTACTAACTAAAACGTAGACAAAGACATTCATATATTGGATTAGAATTTAACACATAAGTAAATAAGATATAAACGTCGAAGTTTATTTTTCTGAAGGTGCACCCAAGTATATTTTTTAATATTTTTTTTACATAATGAAGTTATGGAAAATAGATAAATTAAACGAAAATTTCACACATTCACGCGAAACAGCTAAGTAAATTACACGAGATATAAACATATTTTAAATTTACTATATTTACTACTATAGTTACTACTACCTGCTTATTAGTAAAAATCACGATACATTATGTACATTATCCTTGTATATGTACATTATCCTTGATAGTAGTACATTGTCCTTGCCGCAGTCGCTCTGACGTGATTTTTCAGTTTCTAAGGATTTTCTGTGCGACGCAAGTATTATGAAAGTAACGATTTCGTTCAAAAAAGTAACATTTCTGCTGTAAGATTATTTTTTTGAAATAAAAAATTACAAAAATTGCCCTAGAAGCAAAAGTTATATGTTAAGTGAGGGAGTCAAAAGTTACGAAGAATTTATGAAATGTATACCAATGACAACGCTGCTATACATAAACACACTTATACTATCTCATATATCAACTATCTAACTATCTAATGCTTCTATCTATCTAATATATAATGTCAAAAACTAAGCCAATATTGCATAAAGATGCTTGTCAGATATTTATATTACTGCATTCTTTAGACGCGTTTTTCATTTACTCGGCGTTTTCTTGACCTTGCTTTCGTACAGTTTAGATCAGCTGTTCTGCTTCCTTCATCGATAGCTAAAATACAGTTTTGCTGTACGGTAATGTACATGTCTCAAACTTAATTTATAGAAATAGACGTCAGAATTAATTGCGTAGAATCATAAATTAATATGCGGCATAGCCCGAGAGGTCTACTATAAAGACGACGAAAAAGGCGTAGAATAGAGAAGTATAATATTACAAATCGCTAAATCTAAACCCAAAAAAAGCTTATTTCATCCTCACCTAAGAAACCCTTTATCGTCTTTCGCAGCTATTATTAATGTTGATTATTTAACCGGGAGTAAGTTTTCACTTTCCTGGATTATTATTATAAAACAATGCATTGTCCACTCTTCATCAATGTTCAATAGATCGCCTTTGTTTTCCGGTTAAATGTCAATGATTTCATATTTATCATAATTAATTATATCCTATTATTACAATCTCTCGATTTACAATTTTAAATCTCGGTAAAAAGCTGTGTTCGAGCCCTTCTTCATGGGGATCGAACACGGGCCCCCTTCTTTCGAATTCCGATCACCCAACCACTAAAAATATCCTAGAACAGCAGGAATATTAAATATGGGGATAAAAAATGTAGGATAAATATATGTGTACATAAAAGACTCTATTACTATTCTTAATTCGTTTTAGGTTTTATTTACGTATTACCACTTAATCAGTAATCACTTACCATCACGTAAGCCACCTGCTCGTTTGCCCCCCTATTCTATAAAAAACATATTTTATTTAAATTAAGCAGTAACAAGTTTAGCTAAAAATGTAGCCTGCCCACGTCAAAATCACGTCTTACATTCATCTTCGATTATGAAAATATATTTAAGAAATTTTATTGTTTGTGTTCTTTCTTTTTTATATTCACACCTTTTCTCAATACTGGATTCACAGAAATCTGGACACTCAGTCTTTTAACCCACCTTTCACCGAAAGTTATATGAGACAACGTAGCAGACATTTAAAAAAAAAAATATTTTCGGGACAACGTGACAGGTGGTGAGCCCGTCGCCGCCTTTATGTCCAAGCCAACGATGAAATTCGTACATAAGTTTTTGAAAAACTCATTGGTACTGCCACCTGGGGATCGAACTCGGGTCTCTCGACTCGAAATTCCGACCACCCAACAACTCGGCTATCGTGACTTTTTGTAAATTATTTATTATTGATGTCGTCAACAATCTAGGCTTATGACATATGAAAATCTAGGTGTCTACACAAAGTCATGGATGACGAGCGTGTTTGCATATTTTTTTATTAGAGTAGAGTGATAAGTGAGTTAACAGTCCACCGGATGGCTATGTCTATTCTACACCAGCTTATGAACACCCGCCACCAACTTAAAACAAACATGGTTGCTGATGACCTCTAATCTCCCAGAAATAAGATTGAGTTTCATTGCCCGACACTGGCTGTCTTTACTTTTCAGGCCTTGAATATGCAATAATACTTTACTATTTAATACTTTTGCTATTATTTTCCTAATATGTTTTCAAATAAAAATTCTGTAGTCAAGAGATAGTCTGGTTATGACATTGGTATGATAAATAGTAAAACAATATATAATACAAGTACAAACAATTACATTAATTTTTTAATATCACGGGTTCCCCATTATAAAGCCTGACAGACTAGATTGTTGGATCTTGATGCGGACGCCTTAAGCGTAATCCAAGCACGCAGCCAAGCTGGCACTCCCACAAGAAGGGTAACCAAATTGCAAAATAGACATCGTCTTTTAAAGAAAACTAAAAATATGTCAGTATCACAAAATTGGTAAGGCCTTTCTTGGACAATCCGATCCAAATGGGTATTAGGTAGGTTAAACGAATCAGTGAAGTAAATATATAGCGCGAAAGTGAACAACAAAAGAGGGCGATTGATTGATTGATACTCCCTAACAGTAATTCATAGAATGAGAGAAAGTCAAGACAACCTGACACTTCGTTTAAGAAAATGATTAATGTAATAAAAATAAAGTTATGCAAGGATAGTGATACTTGGCGACCTCTCTCTCTCTCTCTGATGAGCTGATCAGCAATGATGCGAAAATGAGTCGCGTACTTTATTACTTTAGTGACAATAGAGCTGGTTCTATTTTAATCTTAATTCTAGCCAGCGTTCATGGGACAATTCTGAGAGGAAGTGGCACAGTTTTTCCACAACCGCATAGTAAATGGTTAATTAAAAACTGCACCATTTGCGTCTTATAAAATTATAAGTCATGCGGTCTCACTAATAATATTTTTGTTTTTCTGCCTACCTATTTTAAAAATCCACTATAGGAAATGGGTCACTCCAATAACTAAGAATTGCCATAATCAATACGCTTAGCAAGCCAGATACCTCGCACTTTACACGCCCGTCACTGGTCGGCTTAGTTTTGATCTGATATATTTCGAGATGCTTCACCACCTAGTAAAGTATCAAAGAAACAATGATAATTTTCATGCATACATTCCATGCATGAAAATTGTCCTTGTTCATCACAAAAAAACTGGTAATGGTAAAAAGCGTTAGAAAACGGGACTGTCCGGTTGAATACCGATCACCTGGCAATACTTTCCACATTACACCGTCCGTACGAATGTCCGACGCACATCGTCCGCAGCCGGCCGCAATGCAGCACGCACTCTCGCTCGTCGTTATAACGCGTGAGTATCATTACTTTCATACATTGTTTAGTTACGACGTAAACATTGACTGTCCGTTTATGTGATCTACCGGAGCGTGCGACGCGACCTATATGCTTCGTAAACTTATTGTGTAGAACAGGCGTTGTATAAAAAATGTATTAAGGCTATTTAATTTTACAAATTAAATTATTAATGTTTTATGAATTCTTACTGTCGATAATTGACATTGACTTTTAGAAAACTATTGCTATAAAAGTACTCACTAAAAGTGATAAAAAAATAGTTCTTATATTATTAAAATTTATTTTAAATACTGAAAATTATTTTGTTTGAAATAGTAGTGAATGTGTGTTCTTTATCTACTAGATTGTTGTAATAGAAAAGCTACCACCATATATGACATTACATAATTACAATTTTATAACTTTAAAATCTTTGGTAGTTTGATTTTCAATTTTACATCAAGTTTATTTAAATAGATGTCATTATTGAAAAAATTTGTTCACAATGAAAGATTATTATTTGTAAAAAAAAATTAAAGACCTTTAAACCACGAGAACGGCAGTAAAGACAAACATCGTGAGGAAATTGCATGTCCGAGAAACAAAATAAATAATAATAAATAAGTATCTTCACGTATAGTCCCTGAAGGGCTAGCCAGTGACAACAGATCGCCAAGTGTCACGATCCTTACATACCTCTTTCGCTTCTTCAATGGTTTGGTCACTTCAATGGTTTGGTGTTTTGGGTTGAACGAATGAGTGAAGACGTAATGTTGAAGAAAATTAAAGTGCGAAAGATGAGTGAGACTAACTTGCGAAGACAACAAATTACTCAAAGAAAACTCGAAGAACGAGAGACATCGATGTCCGAACACTCGGATTGAAATTAATGCTACCAGAATCAAACCTCAATAATAAGTCAAGTGTATGAACGATGTGTTTATGTATACAAATATAAATTATAATGGTTGGGTGATCAAAATTCGAGTCAAGAGACCAGAGTTCGATCCCCAGGCTCGTATAAATGGTTTTTTTTTTCAAAAAACATATATCGTTGGCTTTGATATAAAGATAGTAACTGGCTCACCACCTGTCACGTGGTCCCAAAAATGTCTTCCGTGGAAGGTGGGTCGACAGGACTTAATTGTGTAGACTTCTGTCTACCCCTATGGGAAATGGCGAGAAGAAATATTTTTAATGACTTTATTAAATATTCATATATTATATACAAGAAATACCGTCGAATAACATCGGAGTAACAATGTCTTTAAAAATGTATGACGTAACAAGTCAATAAACGCTGTGCATACAAATGCATTAAGGTACATTATTATAGTTCGTAAGTTATGTTATATTCTGTCGTAAGACATCGTAGTTTTGTCTGTTCCTAAGAGTATAATATTCTAATGAATATACATGAACCATAATGTATCATTTTATATGAATATATTGTATTATTAGTTTGTAGTACATTAAAATATTGCGCTTAAAAATAATAACTATATAAAGTCGCACTGTATTTGATACGATAAAAATGTTAGTACCACTTACAAGATGCTAGCTTAATTTGTTAGGGAAGTAAAGAGTTTCAGTTTGTAGTTTGTAGAATCATCTGTGTTAGTACTATATCGCTGCCCGTTCTGCCTTCAAACGGTAAATATTGAGATCATATGCAACAGAATTTATTCAGAGGTTTCCATGGGCTACAGTAACCTAATACTATCAGACGGGATATTTTTAAGATGCAGAAAAAATATTATTTAAACCAATCAACATTATACTTAAATTTTATTATGTTTTAACGCCCTGAGAGATTTCGGATCAAAGATAATTTATGACTTATTACTTTGTCTCTACGACTTCACCTGCAATTTTCATCCAAAAAAAATTCATCCAAATCGATTCAGGCGTTTTTTGGCATCTACTAAAGTCCGATAGCCGAATGGTTGGGTGGTCGGAATTTCGAGTCAAGAGACCCAAGTTCGATCCCCAAGTGGCAGGCTCGTACCAATGGGTTTTTCAAAAACTTATGTACGAATTATATCGTTGGCTTGGACATAAAGACGACGACGGGCTCACCATTTGTCATGTTGTCCCGAAAATATCTTCGGTGGAAGGTGGGTCGACAGGACTTAATTGTCTGGACTAGAGCTCTGTCTACCCCTATGGGAAATGGCGAGAAGAAATATTTTTAATGACTTTATTAAATATTCATATATTATATACAAGAAATACCGTCGAATAACATCGGAGTAACAATGTCTTTAAAAATGTATGACGTAACAAGTCAATAAACGCTGTGCATACAAATGCATTAAGGTACATTATTATAGTTCGTAAGTTATGTTATATTCTGTCGTAAGACATCGTAGTTTTGTCTGTTCCTAAGAGTATAATATTCTAATGAATATACATGAACCATAATGTATCATTTTATATGAATATATTGTATTATTAGTTTGTAGTACATTAAAATATTGCGCTTAAAAATAATAACTATATAAAGTCGCACTGTATTTGATACGATAAAAATGTTAGTACCACTTACAAGATGCTAGCTTAATTTGTTAGGGAAGTAAAGAGTTTCAGTTTGTAGTTTGTAGAATCATCTGTGTTAGTACTATATCGCTGCCCGTTCTGCCTTCAAACGGTAAATATTGAGATCATATGCAACAGAATTTATTCAGAGGTTTCCATGGGCTGCAGTAACCTAATACTATCAGACGGGATATTTTTAAGATGCAGAAAAATATTATTTAAACCAATCAACATTATACTTAAATTTTATTATGTTTTAACGCCCTGAGAGATTTCGGATCAAAGATAATTTATGACTTATTACTTTGTCTCTACGACTTCACCTGCAATTTTCATCCAAAAAAATTCATCCAAATCGATTCAGGCGTTTTTTGGCATCTACTAAAGTCCGATAGCCGAATGGTTGGGTGGTCGGAATTTCGAGTCAAGAGACCCAAGTTCGATCCCCAAGTGGCAGGCTCGTACCAATGGGTTTTTCAAAAACTTATGTACGAATTATATCGTTGGCTTGGACATAAAGACGACGACGGGCTCACCATTTGTCATGTTGTCCCGAAAATATCTTCGGTGGAAGGTGGGTCGAAGGGACTTAATTGTCTAGACTAAGACCTCTGTCTACCCCTGTATTGGGAATTGCGTGAAGATATTTATTTTTTATTTATTTATGTTTTGGGTTGAGCGAATGAGTGAAGACGTAATGTTGAAGAAAATTAAAGTGCGAAAGATGAGTGAGACTAACTTGCGAAGACAACAAATTACTCAAAGAAAACTCGAAGAACGAGAGACATCGATGTCCGAACACTCGGATTGAAATTAATGCTACCAGAATCAAACCTCAATAATAAGTCAAGTGTATGAACGATGTGTTTATGTATACAAATATAAATTATAATGGTTGGGTGATCAAAATTCGAGTCAAGAGACCCAAGTTCGATCCCCAAGTGGCAGGCTCGTACCAATGGGTTTTTCAAAAACTTATGTACGAATTATATCGTTGGCTTTGATATAAAGATGGTAACTGGCTCACCACCTGTCACGTGGTCCCAAAAATGTCTTCCGTGGAAGGTGGGTCAAAGGGACTTAATTGTCTGGACTAGAGCTCTGTCTACCCCTATGGGAAATGGCGAGAAGAAATATTTTTAATGACTTTATTAAATATTCATATATTATATACAAGAAATACCGTCGAATAACATCGGAGTAACAATGTCTTTAAAAATGTATGACGTAACAAGTCAATAAACGCTGTGCATACAAATGCATTAAGGTACATTATTATAGTTCGTAAGTTATGTTATATTCTGTCGTAAGACATCGTAGTTTTGTCTGTTCCTAAGAGTATAATATTCTAATGAATATACATGAACCATAATGTATCATTTTATATGAATATATTGTATTATTAGTTTGTAGTACATTAAAATATTGCGCTTAAAAATAATAACTATATAAAGTCGCACTGTATTTGATACGATAAAAATGTTAGTACCACTTACAAGATGCTAGCTTAATTTGTTAGGGAAGTAAAGAGTTTCAGTTTGTAGTTTGTAGAATCATCTGTGTTAGTACTATATCGCTGCCCGTTCTGCCTTCAAACGGTAAATATTGAGATCATATGCAACAGAATTTATTTAAAGGTTTCCATGGGCTGCAGTAACCTAATACTATCAGAGGGGATATTTTTAAGATGCAGAAAAAATGTTATTTAAACCAATCAACATTATACTTAAATTTTATTATGTTTTAACGCCCTGAGAGATTTCGGATCATAGATAATTTATGACTTATTACTTTGTCTCTACGACTTCACCTGCAATTTTCATCCAAAAAAATTTCATCCAAATCGATTCAGGCGTTTTTTGGCATCTACTAAAGTCCGATAGCCGAATGGTTGGGTGGTCGGAATTTCGATTCAAGAGACCCAAGTTCGATCCCCAAGTGGCAGGCTCGTACCAATGGGTTTTTCAAAAACTTATGTACGAATTATATCGTTGGCTTGAACATAAAGACGACGACGGGCTCACCATTTGTCATGTTGTCCCGAAAATATCTTCGGTGGAAGGTGGGTCAAAGGGACTTAATTGTCTGGACTAGAGCTCTGTCTACCCCTATGGGAAATGGCGAGAAGAAATATTTTTAATGACTTTATTAAATATTCATATATTATATACAAGAAATACCGTCGAATAACATCGGAGTAACAATGTCTTTAAAAATGTATGACGTAACAAGTCAATAAACGCTGTGCATACAAATGCATTAAGGTACATTATTATAGTTCGTAAGTTATGTTATATTCTGTCGTAAGACATCGTAGTTTTGTCTGTTCCTAAGAGTATAATATTCTAATGAATATACATGAACCATAATGTATCATTTTATATGAATATATTGTATTATTAGTTTGTAGTACATTAAAATATTGCGCTTAAAAATAATAACTATATAAAGTCGCACTGTATTTGATACGATAAAAATGTTAGTACCACTTACAAGATGCTAGCTTAATTTGTTAGGGAAGTAAAGAGTTTCAGTTTGTAGTTTGTAGAATCATCTGTGTTAGTACTATATCATCGCTCTTTTTTGCAGTTTTTAAAACTGCAAAAAAGAGCGATGATGTAGATACATTAGAGCTGTCTAACGAATGATCAGTATCCCAATGGCTTAGTGGTAATGTCAGCCTAGTGACCAGTGGAAACAATTAGCCACTATATTCTAACAGTAAGAATAGATATAATATAGAGTCACGATAGCCCTGAGGTTAGGTGATCGGAATTCAAGTCAAGAGGCCTGAATTCGATACCAAGGAGGTTGACCAATGAGTTTTTTTTTCAAAACTTATGTACAATTTATATCATTCGCTTGGAACTAGAGACTGTCACAGCCACACCTGTCGTGTTGTTCCAAAATAAGCTCCGATGAAATATGGGTCGAACGGACTTAATTGTCTTGATCTCTGGCTACCCCTGTATTGTGAATTGTGTGACGATAAAAAGGATTTTTTGGGAAAATGGGCATTGAAAGATTATTTAATAAACATTTTGTTTGGGTAGGAAAGTGTCTCATGACCATAATAAATTATGAATGTCCTCTAACAATGGATATCTAAAAGTTATCAAAAAAAGCTATCATATGGATTAACATAACTATAACCGTTTACATAATAAGTCACGATAGCCGAGTGGTTGGGTGGTCGGAAATCGAGTCAAGAGACCCGAGTTCGATCCCCAAGTAGCTGGCTCGTACCAATGGGTTTTTCAAAAAAACTTATGTACGAATATCGTTGGCTTGGACATAAAAGGCGGCGACGTGCTCACCACCTGTCACGTTGTCCCGAAAATATCTTCGGTGGAAGGTGGGTCGAAGGGACATAATTGTCTAAACTAGACCTCTGTCTACCCCTGTATTGGGAATTGCGTGAAGATATTTTTTTTTATTTTATTTTTTTATAACCGTTTACATAACTTACGGGTGATTTTTCAATATTGGCCATCGACTAAATTGTAACAGATTCACGTTTATAGATGTAAGACACGAACACCAATTATTTCATATTTTTACACAGAACAAAATTATATTTCAATAATTCAAATAACTTTAAATCCAATGCATAATTGCATTATTTTACGTTATAATTTTATACAAGCAGGATCTTTTCGCAATATCATTAGGTTTTTAAACCTACGAATGTCCGACAAACGCAAGACGTTTTTCCTTTGAGGTATTTTTTTTTTAATTCCGGTTAGTAAATTTGTATAAATGTTAATAGTTAGTAAGTATACCTTAGAATGTGCTTAATAGGGGGAAAACTACGAATAGGAGAAGCCTTTATCCTTCGATGGACTTTTACAGGCCTGACTACCACCTAGTTCTAGCTCTATTTTGCTGACTGTGCCCATCTTCAATTATTCTCAGATCTGGTATATTCTTCATAGGTTAACGACATGAAGACTTCAGAATAATAAAATTATTAGGCAGACACCATATTTATAACTTTTCCTTTTGCAAATCTAAAACAAACGCGAAACAATGGATTTTAATTCAAAAACCGGTATTTTACATTTTCAGTTTTTTATTTTTTAGACACAAGTCACGATAGCCGAGTGGTTGGGTGGTCGGAATTTCGAGTCAAGAGACCCGAGTTCGATCCCCAGTTGGTAGGCTCGTACCAATGAGTTTTTCAAAACTTATGTACGAATATCGTTGGCTTGGACATAAAAGGCGGCGACGTGCTCACCACCTGTCACGTTGTCCCGAAAATATCTTCGGTGGAAGGTGGGTCGAAGGGACATAATTGTCTAAACTAGACCTCTGTCTACCCCTGTATTGGGAATTGCGTGAAGATATTTTTTTTTTTTTTTTTTTTCAAAACTTATGTACGAATATCGTTGGCTTGGACATAAAGGCGGCGATGGGCTCACCACCTGTCACGTTGTCCCGAAAATATCTTCGGTGGAAGGTGGGTCGAAGGGACATAATTGTCTAAACTAGACCTCTGTCTACCCCTGTATTGGGAATTGTGTGAAGATATTTTTTTTTTTTTCAAAACTTATGTACGAATATCGTTGGCTTGGACATAAAGGCGGCGATGGGCTCACCACCTGTCACGTTGTCCCGAAAATATCTTCGGTGGAAGGTGGGTCGAAGGGACATAATTGTCTAAACTAGACCTCTGTCTACCCCTGTATTGGGAATTGCGTGAAGATATATATATATATATATATTTATATATATATATATATATATATATATATATATATATATATATATATATATATATATATATATATATTTATATATATATATATATATATATATATATATATATATATATATATATATATATATATATATATATATATATATATATATATATATATATATATATATATATATATATATATATATATATACCCGTACACTTAGAAATTGAACTACGGGAATGAATTTGAGAACTTTCTTTTATAAGATGTCCCAAATGATCAGTATCCCAATTGCTTAGTGGTGCAACCTTTGCACAATTTATAATTACTGAGAATTCTATATGTTAATTTAAAGAAGTTTATAGATGTAAGACACGAACACCAATTATTTCACATTTTCACACAGAACAAAATTATATTTGAATAATTCAAATAACTTTAAATCCAATGCATAATTGCATTATTTTACGTTATAATTTTATACAAGCAGGATCTTTTCGCAATATCATTAGGTTTTTAAACCTACGAATGTCCGACAAACGCAAGACGTTTTTCCTTTGAGGTATTTTTTTTTTAATTCCGGTTAGTAAATTTGTATAAATGTTAATAGTTAGTAAGTATACCTTAGAATGTGCTTAATAGGGGGAAAACTACGAATAGGAGAAGCCTTTATCCTTCGATGGACTTTTACAGGCCTGACTACCACCTAGTTCTAGCTGTATTTTGCTGACTGTGCCCATCTTCAATTATTCTCAGATCTGGTATATTCTTCATAGGTTAACGACATGAAGACTTCAGAATAATAAAATTATTAGGCAGAGACACCATATTTATAACTTTTCCTTTTGCAAATCTAAAACAAACGCGAAACAATGGATTTTAATTCAAAAACCGGTATTTTACATTTTCAGTTTTTTATAAAATTGTCAAAAATATTTTATGATGTACTTTGGAAGATATTGAAGATTTTTTAACCGATATTCAAACAAATGAATACTAAACTTTTAGGTTTTTGAATGTCGCAACATCACACATAACTGTCCTACGCAAGTATCGAATGACTGACGCATTAGGGAATGGAATGTGAACGGTGAAATGGCTGTCATTCAACTTTATACTGTTTATTACTACTTAAACAGTACCGGAGAACTGTATAGAAGTAACTAGATGCAAATAACATTGACAATTTTTTTTTTCAATTCAAGATTACAAGTAGTTAAAAAACAATTTTTCCTGATCAATCAACAGATAATGTAAGAAAGTTAAGTTTTAAACAATTAATCAATGAATCAAAAATATTTCATTCTTCTTATCAATAGAGGGACTTGACCGTACGAGGGAGTTCGATCGCAAAAAGCAGACCTTGAGAACAGGTTTCTTTTCCGTTGCAAAGTGTGGCGGAGCAACTGCAATAAGAAGAAATTTTAACGCTTTGCTTTTATTTACTTATTAAAGTAGCGATGCAGCCTTCCTGCACTAACCACCAAAACTTGATCATTACCAATATTGGTATTGTAACACCAATAATAACACATAAGAAAAGAATTTGTAGCGTTTTTATAATAATTAATTTAAAAAATGTTAGAATTTCTTTTATACATAATATTATGTGCTTTTTACATATTTTTTGACATAGGATTTAGGATGATCAAATTTAAAGTTCAAATAAAAATTGGAAATAAATGTTACATTCCATAACATTATAAATATAAGTAGCTTGATTTCAATTGTTTTACCTGTACGAGACAACGTGTTAAATTTACTTGTGCTATACATAATTTTTTCGTTGACAGTGTTACAACTATGCCGAGCAGAAATTCCGAAGGCATTGCCAGAATGGTATGCAGCGAATCTAATAAATGATGCAGGATTCCAACCAAAACCAATCACAGAGATATTTACAACGCAAGCTACGTTCTCGTCTAAGAATCCTATTGTGGTTGTGTCAACGACCTCCACTTCTGAGACGGAACAAGTATATGCAACATCGCCAACAAGTACAACATGGACAACTGAAATTAATTCTCCTCCATCCACAGAAGATACTACGCAGAGAGTTATACCATTACAGGAAACTCCTTTAACATCACCCAGGCCACAAGAAGACAAGAGGCAGATATTACAGCCACAGCCTCTACCAATACAAATTTTACTACCCCAACAGTCTTCAATACAACGACCACAACGGCAACCAAACCAGGAGACAACCGGGCAACCAAATTACTTTCTCATATACCAACAAGCGCCGTTATCAATTCAACAATATCCACAGTCTGCTTCTCAATCCATACAAACGCCACAATCAAGTACACAGACATCTCCACAAGAGACATTATTACCTCAGCGAACAACTCAAGAATCTACGCAACCATTATTCGTTACTCAAACCCAAACTTTCGCTACCGAGGAAAATAGACGGATAGAAACGCCATCAACTACACAAATAACTTTAGGCACGCCTGAATTAACAAGTGGATCAAGAAATATCCGCCAAGAACCTATTTTAGGTTTTATTTCAACATCAACGCCTTTCGTTATAAATAGGCAGGAACCTAGTACTACACCAGGTTCGACTTTTTCTATTCCTCCAATTAGCTCAACGTTTCTGCCTGGCATCCCGTGTTTCAATGGGACTACTATCGGAAGAAATCTTAGAACGAATACAACTGCAACGGTACCATCGAATCAGAGAAAGAATGGAGTGCCACCGCTTACGATACGCGTCAAAGCACCAAGAGGTTCGATAACAAATATAAAAATCAATCCTTCAACAACAACAAAGAAGCCTTCCACACGCAGATCTCAACGCAGGAAAGGAAACAATTACAATAATTGTGTGGATTCGTGCAAAGGAAAAAAAGAACCGATTTGCGCAAGTCCGCTGGCCGTCGTACCAATTGATCCAGACAATTTGAAGGGTTTTCCTTCTATTTGCCATATGGCTTGTCATAACTCATTTAGGAAAAATCGTAAGTATACTGTTTTTAAAAATTTTCTTTTAGTGATTTGTGTAGCAAACTTACTACTCATCTGACTCCTTATTTTGGTTGAATAACTATAAAAATATTTAAAAAATACTGCTATAGGCCTGTGACCGACTTACTTTGGTATGGCGGTATTTTGGTCTGCCAGTTTTCGAGATATTCTGTTATCACCATTAAAATTTACTGATATACTGTTATAACCTTTTTTGTCTTTGCGATTTAGATTTATCCTTTAGCCGCTTCTTAGGACTCTCACTGAAAAAAAGTGGACGGTACATTCTAACGCCAGTAAATTACATTGCGAATATTTTTACAGGATTTTTGTTGGCAGTATTTCTATTCAAATGTAATGAATATAAAGTATTTAATCAACTATTTTTATTTTCCAGAGCCATATGAGAAAATCATGGATGGTCGGTGCAGTAAACTGCGGACGCGCATCCGAACATTTGACAAGAACAAGCTAAAAAGAGAAGATTTAAATAAGGCACAATATACAGTACTTAGGAACCAACCAGAAACTGTAGTTCAAGTTATACAAAATGGTAGAAGACGCTGAACATCAAACTTCGATTTAATGTAATATACAAAATAGTCGTTGCGTATTTAGCTTGACTTAATCCTTATTATGACAAAACCGTAAGTTGTTGTGAAGACTAAATACAATTGGTAATATTTTTGATCTAATGTTATAAAATGTAACAGTTAAATTGAAGGTGTATAATGTATGTAAATATATCACGGCCCGATGTTCATCCAGCTTGAAAAAAAGTTATACATGCAACCGTATTTTTATCAGAATCGCGTAAATGCTATTTAACTATTGGTATAGCGATTGGTAACAACCCGTTTGTTACATGAAACCAGTCAAAAAAATTTAGTATTACTGGTGTAACTTCGTAAGTGTATTGTGTTAAACATATCTTTATTCATTAGAAAGTAGTTATATAGACCATAGACTTATAAAATTAAAGTATGATTTGTGTTGCGTAACTAAAAATAATTCCATGTGGGAATAACGATTTAAAAAATCCGTAATCAAATAAGTTCTGATAGGTGTTCGGAATTTCGAGTCGAGAGCCCCGAGTTCGATCCCCAGGTGGCAGACTCGTACCAATGGGTTTTTCAAAAACTTAAGTAGGAATTACATCGTTGGCTTGGACATAAAGATCGCGACGGGCTCACCACCTGTCACGTTGTCCCGAAAATATCTTCGGTGGAAGGTGAGTCGAAGAGACTTAATTGTCTAGACCAGACCTCTGTCTACCCCTGTATTGGGGTGGAAGGTGGGTCGACAGAATAGAAAAATTCAGTACTACATAAATGATAACAAACCATGAAAATATCCATGGGCTAATTATAAGAAAACGATGTAAAAATTTTGGTCAATTAACGAAACCATTTTATTTTGGAAGCCATTCGGGCCGATTTTTTTTATGTACTAATACTGACCTGATGTAGTAACATGACAAGTTCAGAAATTGATTTAACTTAAATGCCAATACATATATTGTATATCTATAAATTCAGGTACTAATGAAATTAATACAGTATGTTTCCTGTATTATACTAAATTTGTACAATTTATTACTGTGATAAAGGCGATCAAAAATCCATGCAACTTTACCCATATACGTACTCGACGGTGCTCGAACACCTTCGAGGTACAGTTGTACTTACATTCGAAAGTAATTTATAATAATAGGTATGGAAATGTATAGCATTTCATTTCATTCCATAAATAAAAAATTATTAACTTTTGAGTGTAAAATGGCCTGCTATTCGCAAAATTATATGATTGCTTTCTCGTCTCCCGGTAAAGATCATTGTTTTTTATAATTAAAATATGGTTTAGTATAGTATAGTTTGCTTATTGTAGTTCAATAGTAGTGTGTGTGAGCAAATTGTAAGTGATAAAATTAAAATCAACTGTTCCGTCCACGTTTTTGTTATTTACGTATTCAATGTCTTTCCTAAAATATAAAATAACTTTTATAAATAAGTATTTTTATTACCTAAACCAATCTTAACAGAAATAGAAACAATTTCTAGATATTTTATAAGTAATACATCTTTACACATCAAAACCGACATATAACTGGAATCATCCTAACATACCTCTTTCGCTTCGTATTTAGGGTATGCTAGTGCGCATGACTTTCGATACTTTGAGTTATTTGAGCACACATGGTTTTCAGTTAAATAGAGAAAAATAAACGATTAAATATCAACAAAACGAGAACTGTAACTATCACAAGGGGTCTTAAATGGAAATAGCTCTAAATGTATCTTCTTCTTCTTTACAATCCTCTGTCTACCTGTAAATGTATTGGGAATGGCGTGAAGATATTTTTTTATTCTCTACAGCCTATCAAAAGTGCACTGCTGAAAATAGGCCTCCCACAGAAATTGCCTGATATAGAACCACTTGTAGAACTGTATGATCCAGTATGGAAAATACCTGAGAAAATATGGAATATTTATTTACTAAAGTATTACTAAACCAGTCTGTACAAAAAAAGTCGCCAAGAAGAGACTAGTAACAAAAATTAAGTTGTTATAAAAATGTGTATTTAGTTTGCATAAAAAAACATAATGCGAATATATGCAGACAACTTATGTATTATATAATCGTATGTAAGCCGTGAACATTTCTGCGTTAGCACATTAATATCATTTACTTGTTGCAATTGCTTCTCGTACCATAAAATTGTGTAGCAAAGATAATAAGAAATTACAATACGGATGGTTTAACATGTCACATGTTTTTCTTTATTATATAAATAAATATAAATAAATATCTTCACGCAATTCCCAATACAGGGGTAGACAGAGGTCAAGTCTAGACAATTAAGTCCCTTTGACCCACCTTCCACCGAAGATATTTTAGGGACAACGTGACAGGTGGTGAGCCCGTCGCCGCCTTTTATGTCCAAGCCAACGATGAAATTCGTACATAAGTTTTTGAAAAACTCATTGGTACTGCCACTTGGGGATCGAACTCGGGTCTCTCGACTCGAAATTCCGACCACCCAACAACTCGGCTATCGTGACTTTTCTTTATTATATCATAATTAAAACACAATTTAGTCATTTCATATTAACAGAGCTCAACTTCCTTTGGTTACTTGGTGATGTCATTAACCACAAATCTCTTTCTTTCAGAACCAATTGTACTATTGCATTACTTCCTTTCGTAATATGGCACATGTTCTTTTTTTATAAATCGACCTGACCAATAAGTAAACAGTCGACCTCCTTAATTGAATTAATTGCGTCATAAATAGTCGTCTATAGGGTCGACCACCGAGACATACAATGCCTCGGTCTTCAGTTTTGTCCAATTCGTAGGAGGTTCACGCTACCGTACGAAGCGAGGCATAGATTAAATTTACAATCGTTTGGAAGAAAGAGAAAAGGTATTCGATAGCATTAAAAGGCATTCAATCATTTCCGGGAAAATGAAGTAAATTCCATAGCGAAGAAGTTTTAGACGTAATTAAACGACTAAATCACATTTTATTATAATAGACAGCGATCTGCGCTCGTACGCACGTACAAACAGACACAAACATAAACGCTTGCGACGTACTCGCAATTTGTTGAAAAATTTAACCCGTATTGGAATTTTAAATATGCACACACTACATTAGTACTCCTAGCCCATTATAGGTATAAGTAAACAGTTGATTACGTCTGAGCGGTAGGTAATGTTTCATCATAATATATAATACTAATAATAAAAGGCGGTTTAATTAAAATATTATAAAATTTTATTGTCCAAAGAATTTTTTTTTCTATACATACACATATTTTAAATAAATTCTTTCAAAGTAAGATTAGAGCAAAATTATCAGTCACTTTGGTAATACAGGTATGTCCAAATGTAACAAATGAATAATTTACCATTACCACTATTGACTATCGCGCCATTTATGTCACGACAAGTTCCAACTAAAACGTATCAGTTATATTCTATTTGGGCAACACTTTCAGAAGAACTGGCGTGAAACAACCGATTGATATTTACACCAGAACACATATTTCTATCGACTGCTATTTGTCACGTTATCGCGACGATGTTTTAATTCGGCATCTTCCTAAATCGAATTGCCGTGCTTTTGTCAATAGCAGAATGTGTTTTTCACAACCTTACCATTGCACATTAGCAAAGGCTCTGAATAGATGTTGAATCTATTCAGTCTAAATCCATCAGGCTTTTCAACTAGAATCTCTGTTGGAAGTTGCCCTGTTGTTGCGAATTGCCACCTTGTTGTTGTCCACCGAACATCATCTGTTGCTGCTGATGGAACTCCTGCTGACCACCGCCTGTTGCGTTATTACCTTGGTTTGGACCTAGTAAAAAATAACAATAAGTTTTTACAGACAATTCTCTTGGGTTTTCATGAAAATTCGTCAACAATTCTCGCCCCCCCCAAGACAGTTTTTATCATGTCTTATTTGTGTCCTGAGTAGTTGAATGGCGGGCTCGAACTAGTGACGTCATGTTTTCCAATTCGCTCTAAACCATTCGGCTATTGACCCTTCAAAATTAGAATATCGATCCCAAAGATACGCAACATAAGAGGCTCATCCCATTTATACGTATATTTATAGAGCGGATAGCCGACATACTGTAACTTGTACAGGAAATTTAGCCGATTACTGACAAGTTTCTAGTCTGAAAATTCTATACCTATATCTAGTCTAAATAAATAATGTATTAGAAATTCTTACCTGGCATTCTCATTCTCTTTGCACTGTTAGCGCCGTGATCGTGGCTGTTGGCTTGAACTTGATTTTGTTGTGCCTGAACAAAAAAAAAACACACAATCATGACAAATTGATGAGAACCTGGGTATTGTTTGCTTTTAATACTAACATACTCGTAAGAATTGTTCTTTCTGTTTTTTATAAAACAAAGAAATAAGATTCAAGTGTATGTTTGTAACATCCAAATAACAGCGATTTTCTAAATGCACATGACAGTATATCCAGCATTTGACCAGAGTTATTAAACCGGAACCGACAAACATGCCATAAATTTTACGTTTGTTTTACTATTCAAATAGTCTTTTCATGGAAGAGGAAAATTAATGAGAGTCCATGGTCAATTCCACGGGTAAACACATTAAATAGTTACATAAAAATGATGATGCTTACATTATTCTGTTGTTGTTGCTGGTTTTGGCGCGGTTTTGATTCACTTTTCTCTTCCTGGTCGTCATCTGTCAAAAACTCTCGCTTAGGATATGGTATGAGGCAGCCAGCGAAGACATCCTTTGAATGAAATAAACAGCACACATGTAAATTTTTTCCTTTCACCAACATCAACGATCTTCATTCAAAAATTCACTATTTCATCTACCCACTAACTGGTCTTGATCCGAGTAATAAATTCAGTCCAGCCATCAAGCTAAATAAAAAAAAAATTCTATACCTGTGTCGGCATAGGATCTTCAGTAAAGTATGGATCTTGCATGGCCTGCTCCGACGTGATCCTTTTGTTTGGGTCCATCAGGAGCAACCTCTGCAGGAGACTGAACGCTTTGCTGTCCGGCTTAATTTTATGTCTATCCATATACTTGCTTAAGGAACAATTCTGATAACTGTCATAAAAATGTTATTGTAATTATATAAGAATATAACTAATAGTGTATTGTACTTTTATTTGATAATAGAGTACTACAGTAACCACACTAACTACTACTACCACTATCGTAACAACTAAAAATTTTTTTTTATTCCATCATTATGATTCCATGATGATTGTTTTCATTTATACGTACATTACTGCCTGTTAAAGTCTAAAAAAGTAAAGCCGCTACCGTAAGAGAGGGTGAAGACGACAGTTGGCGGCATAACCAGCTCGAAAAGGTACTAGACCAAAATAAGCTGACCTGTGACGGGCAGTAGTGTCGAAGGTGCAAGATGTCCGCGTGCCTACGGGGCAAGGACGGGTGATGTCTGGCTCGCACCGCCGCATGTTGGCGAGACCACGGGAAAGCTCTCGCACCCAACCGCGACCCCACCCCAAGCGACCCGTCCCGCGCTGGCCGCCCAGGGCAGCCTAGGCTAGGCCGGAACACGGACGTGTCTACCGCTCACCGTCCGCGTCACGTGGCCTTCAAACCCACGTGAATGACGAAACTTATATTTCTTGAGATTTTTTATTGTCGAGGAGCGGGTATGAAACCAGCCCGAATCAGTTGATTTATTTAAAACTAATTTGTTTTATAACAAAAATATCAGCATGGCTTACGTGCTTTAAAAATGTACAATAAAAATAACTTCTTTTTTAAAAAAAAAAACTTACTTTGATCTCTTAAAGTCTTTTACTAAGGTAGCGTGCTCTGGCATCTTTCTAATATCCTCCCAGTCTTTTTCTAGAGGAAATCCCATGACATTGAATATCCTATCTAATTGATCGTGATGGTAAGGGTTACTTGTTTTAATATCTTCTTGTCGACAGTGAAAGATTGGTTCTGAAGTTAAAAGTTCAGCAAAAATGCAGCCTATCGCCCATATATCTGTAAAATGTAATATCTTTATAATATATATCTATCTAATAGATATTTGATATATGAATATACATGACGCAAATATGAAAAAAATAAAATAAAATTGCATTGATGAGTCTCTATTAATAAACATAAATCAGTCATACATTAGTTCATAAATAATTACATACATAGGGATCACATTGCACAAATTGCCCCGATCCCAAAATAGGTAGTTAAAGCACTTGTACTATCAAAAACATCTAAATTACCACAGACACCCAGACAATTCAGAAAAATGGTAACCTATTTTGACCTGTCGTGGAAACAAACCTAGGACCCTAGAGGTGGAGATACCATGAAAACCCATGAATGCACCACTCGTCAAATAGTCAGTTATATATATTTTTTGTACAGCCAAGTATAGAAAAGTTTAAGATTTGAATTCAACAAAACTGATTTTCACATTATTATGTCATATTATTATTAAACTGATTACTCAGTATCACATAGGTAGTGAAGCTTCGAGTATTGATTGATCGATCCCAGTATTGTAAATGGTGTGAAGATATTTATTTATTTTAGCATTATTGAGCACTCTGCGCCTATTAGTAGCACTTATTACAACTTTCTCAACCTAATGAACTAGTAGACACAGTCATGCAGTTTTTTAAAACTGTTTAACAGAGTAGGCTGAAATGGAAAAGTGTTCTGTTTCTTATAGGAGAGTAATGTTAATTATGTATTAGGTAGACAGAGGCCTAGACAATTAAGTCCTTTGAACCCACCTTCCATCAAAGATATTTGCTACTAATGCTAATAAAATATAAGAATCTATGAATAAATAAATGCATATAATGTACAAGAATATCTTTTTTTGGGCTTCTTATAAAAAGTATAAACAAGCAGATCTGTAATTACCAATAGCTTTTGTATAATGTCTGGCACCAAGAAGCAGCTCTGGTGCTCTGTACCAAAAAGTCACTACAACTGGATCCAAGTCGGCAAGAGGTTTCAACGGAGCATTAAATAATCTTGCAAAACCCATGTCAGCTATTTTAACTCTGCCACGTTCCGGGCCCTCACCCATCACTAAAATATTGGCTGGTTTCTGAAAGTTGTATTTTGTAAAATAGGTTCTTAATGATTTATATCTAGATACACAGAAACATATACAGAATATTCTGTCTCAAATTCAAGTTGCAATGCAAAGATATGTGGCCTCCAATCTTTATTTAGCTTATCTTAAAAATTCTTCCACTTCAAACCATCTCTGGTAACTGTCCAAATAACAACAGCAGCAATATAAAAGATAAAAATCAGCACACTGGTGACAGACTGCATCTAAGGAGTTAGTTATCATGTACTGAAATGACTAATCCACTCACCATTTGTGCAGATTATGACAAACGCTCCATTATGGGACAGAAATTTTACAGGCTGTTATGATGATTATGACAGATAAAAGTTTCAATAAATTTTATGAGAAGTTACAGGCTTAACAAGTTAACAAATTTATTTTCTTACCAAATCTCTGTGCAAAACCCAATTTGAATGCAAATAATGGATACCATCCAAGATTTGATAAAGCAGGCTCTTCACCATGCTCTTTGGTACTATTACTGCTTTCTTATTGGCTTTTGCAGCTCTATGGAACTTAATAATATGCCATAAATCATGTTCAGCATAATCAAACAGCAGCCATACTTTTCGGTCTGTATGAGAGAGGAAAACTCTAATAAGGTTTATCACATTTGGGTGCTTTAACTCTCTGAGTAACTGAAACAGTAAAATGTTTTATTTATTTATTTAAGCTTCAATGCACAGTGTAGTACATATGGCGGACTTATATATATATTTATATATATATATATATATAGATATATATATATATATATATATATATATATATATATATATATATATATATATATATATATATATATATATATATATATATATATATATATATATATATATATATTATAGTATTCACTGACTTTATTTTTAAATGAAAACTTGTTGGGAGCTTTTTTAATGTCAAGAGGGATTTCAATCCAGAGCCTTATAGCAAGTATAATGTTTTGTCATCAAAGCCAATATTACTCTTAATTGATAAATGTTAATTTGGTTAGTCCTTATAATAATTCCTTTTTTAGAAAAAGAGACAATGTCCCTTTGACTTTTCAACCAGTTAATACCAATCCATACTATGGCATGCAAGTTATTGAGTTATGTAAAAGATTATAACAATTACATTTTAATTATATACCTAACCCTAACTTATTTATGGACTTATACTTTCTATTTCACAATATATTACACTATTTGCTTGCTATTAAAAAAACAAAGTTCTGTTAATACCAATTATTTTGATTTGGTAATATATATAATAACACTATACTGAATTCACCAGTCACAAACCCACCGATTTATAGTATGTATCATAGTAATGAGTAGTTTCACTAGTGTAATGGTACAATATCCTATTTATTAACAACATCAACATAACCCAATTAGACAACAACCATCTGAGCAAATTGCTCGAAGAGGGGAGGGTCGAATTTGAATGATGAATTTGAAAGAAGCAAAAGAGGTATGTAAGGATTGCTCACACTATAATATGAAATATATAAAATATAACCTGCAACATATTTTACTCACTGCAATTTCTCTGCAAGCTGACATAGAGAGTCCAGTTCCTTCAATTTGTTTTAAAGCATAATCTTTAGTATCAGAACCATCTTTTCGTCGAGCTTTATAAACATGACCATATGTTCCTCTTCCTACTTTGCAACCCTCGAAATCGAAGAGATCTTCAACTTTAGAACGCTCATTTTGAGTCTTAATTTTAAAGTCATAATCCATCATTACAGGTGCCATAGTTTTGTTATTTTGAAAATTATCGCTCATTTTGATAGTGATTTCATGAAGTTTTAAATTAAGCTTGAAGACGTAATGAAGCTTTACTCAATAGTTCAACAACTCGTTATATTGGGGTACATAACATAATTTAATTAAATAGTATAAAAAATAAACAAGACAAAATAAAAAAACGCAATTATCTTTTAGTGGTATTTCGTATTTTTTTGTATTGTATTTTATATTAAGAGTGAGGCGTATTTATCATAACATATATAAATTACAAGTATTCCAAGATTACAGTTGTTCTTGCGTTGTCATTATATCTGTTAAAAATATTTATAATTCACCATACTCAAGTTATTCAACCACTATCAACAATCAACATTTTCAGTATTGGATAGCAGCCGTCACTAACATAGCTTAAAATAACAGAACAGCCAATAAAAAATTAAACAACTATTCTTGTCTTTGGCTTTTGTATAATATTGTCATAAGTTGAAACGAGACATACCTAGTGTTTATTTGAAATGGCTAAACTTTCCAATATGGACCGTCGATTTAAATGCTCGTATTTTTATTGTAAATAGTACTCACTAAAATAATGCGTTTTGTAAAGTTTTAGATTGCGGAAACTTACGGTTCACGAGATATATTTATTTTAATTTTTAACTTTTCCATACAAATTTGCAAATAACAAGTCAATTGACATGTCAAATAAATTTGACAACTGATTGTCAAACGTCAACTCTGCACTTTGCCCTTACAGTAGAAATCGTTTAAAACGTACTAAGTTAATCAAACAAAACAAAACCGAATCAGAGCACCCTACTATCCACGTGGTCTTGTTTGCCCTACCCCAAGAGTGTATAAAAGAGCTCGGAGGCGCGTAGGGTGAGCAGTGCCCGCCCGCCGCAGGGAAAAGCAGGCACTGAGATCGTGTTAGCGGCTGAGGCTGGTCTAAAAAGCCGAAGCTGTTAACGCGAGCTCAGGTGCCTACCCTTCCATACGCTAGGCCGAAGGGACTGCTCATCCCGCAGTGGTGCCTCTACCACTCTAACAGTGGTAAAGCCACGCATCACCTTTTGTTGTTGCATGAATGGGCCGGCTCGACCGGGGAAGTACCACGACCTCACAGAATACCGGCGTGAAGTAGAAGTCTAACAAACTTCTGCGTTTCGTCTGGTGAGTGCAGGTGACCGGAGGCCCATACACCCCCGTCCCCTAATTCGGGGGGGGGGGGGCACTCTAAGGCCGGCAACGCATCTGCTATGCCTCTGGTATTGCGAGTATTCATGGACGGCGGTAATCACTTACCATCACGTGAGGCACCTGCTAGTTTGCCTCCCTTTTCCATAAAAAAATAGCGCCGGAGCTGCCACGGAGCGCCAGAGCACGACTTTCCCGCTTTTAACACCCCCAAAATCAATAAAACATTTAATCTAGTGTCAAAATGTAATGATTATTAATATATTTTTGTTCATATAATAAAATAAAACGATGGTACGGAAATATAATAAAGTAAAGCGAATGGTTAGATAAATAAATAAATATCTTCACGCAATTCCCAATATAGGGGTAGACAGAGGTCAAGTCTAGACAATTAAGTCCCTATGACCCATCTTTCACCGAAGATATTTTCGGGACAACGTGACAAGTGGTGAGCCCGTCGCCGTCTTTATGTCCAAGCCAACGATGAAATTCGTACATAAGTTTTTGAAAAACTCATTGGTACTGCCATCTGGGGATCGAACTCGGGTCTCGAAATTCCGACCACCCAACAACTCGGCTATCGTCACTTTGTGTGACGTGCGAATGGTAAGGAAAGAAAAGATCAGATTACAATCATTCTATTGACTAAATATCGCTATTCTAAACTCAAAATTTTAACCATTAATTTCTCCATAACCATGGGGTTCCGCAGGGTGAGAATGGCACTATGGGATAGCCCTCCCCCCTTTCCACCCTTCGCCCCTAAAACTTGATATATTGATGGTCCATATTGGAACTATTAACTGAATATCGCTGTTCTAACCTCATCACTTTAACCATGAATATCTCCATAACCATGGGATTTCGCAAGGTTGGAATGGCAGGGAGGGGGGTTTCTATCCCCTCTCCCCCCTCCTACACCCTTAAAACATCAAATATCGATGGGCCATATAGGAAAGTTTAACCTTTGAAATAAACAAAAATAGAAGTAAGTTGTTTCATAAGAAGAAATCCGCTTTGAAAAGCGAACTCTTCATTAAGTACATCGTGTTATTTGTTATTTGGTAGATAAATCTATCTCACTCACACCCATTTGAGTGACTGTAGTTAAAACGAGAAGCATCTTGTATTATAACCCGAAAAATACTAATTGTTATCTTATACGAACAGAAAATGACAAGTATTTCTAATCGTATTATGTTCTATTACTTGTATGTTGTATCTGTTACTTATTTTTGAGAGATCTCTGGATAACTCGGTATTTAAATAATAACACACGGTGTGGCTTCATAACTTGTATTGAGTAACTAAAGAGTTGAGACGCGCGGTGGCGCCTACCTACATTATACCTACCTACATATATAATTAATACAGTAATATTAATTTATACCAACATATATCACTATTTTGTGTTCGAAATTGCAGGACTAATGTTACCATCATTATTTTATTGCCTTATATTATTTTAGAATGCCAAGTGTTGCTTCTTTAAGTTGGTATACTTATATAATTTATACGTGCGATTGTTGTCACTTGGTAAAATTGCATTGCATTAAAATTCATTGCTGAACACTTGTACACAATTCACTTTTATATATATAAAAGTCTTCATGCATGCACGTCTTATCCGAGTAGTCTTGACCCTCCCCTCTTCGAGCAATTTGCTCATATGGTCTTCGAATGTTAGTCTGGGTCTACTTCGACACCTTTTAATATTAATTTCAATTTAACTTTAAGTAGGTATCTAAATCAATCTAAATTAGTCAAATAATGTTTTTATGGTTTTAAAACTTAGTCAAACAATTCAGTGCGCCCTGCTAATCATCGGACAAGGCTATGGCGTATTTCCTGGGTTTTGTACCACCTGGTTTCATTCCGAAGGTACGCCTGCTTGGTGGTAAGGTTTTATACCCATTAGCTAGCTACCACGCTCTGTCTAGAATCAACCGTGAAATTTACAACACGTGTTTCGGTTGGCGTGTCAGAGTGCCAGTTTTTTTCTTTCTTCCCCTTCTCTTTTTCCCGGCCGGCAATGCATTGGTGATGTCCCTGGTATTAGAACTGACCATGGGTGGCGGTGACAATTTACCATCACGTGTAACGCCTGCTATATTGCTGACTTTAGACGTTATTTTAGAATGACAACAAACTACTAGTACTAGTCTATTTCCTTCCTAATGGGCAGTGGTTGAAAAAAATTGCACTTGTTATTTAATATTAACAGTGGTGGAGCCTCGCATCAGCTTTTGTTGTTGCATGCATGGGCCGGCTCGACCGGGGAAGTACCTCGACCTCACAGAATACCGGCGTGAAGTAGAAGTTTAACAAACTGCGTTTCGTCTGGTGGAGTGCAGGTAACCTGAGGCCAACACACCCCTCTCCCCCAAAACATGGTAGCGGATGAAAAAAATCTACCCCAGGGGGGTACCAGCACTATCGGTACTGGAGAATCCCCATCTGGGCAGCCGCGCTCGGGCAACCAATCGCTGCCTGAGTGTGGATGCTCAGATGCATTGGCATCCCGAGGTCCAATACTAGCGTTTTAAAGAAGAAGTATAACTCGGCCGCTAGGTCCTTCGAAAGAGTAGTTGCAACGGCAAAGTCCGAGCACATTGGCAGAATTAGCGAGAAACTGGTTCGTCTTCCTTCGGGAACTCGTGCGTTCTGGTCCCTCGCCAAGGCTGTCCAAGGGAATTTCAGTCAGCCATCATTACCATCGCTGCACAGGGAGGACAACTCGCTGGCTCATGACGCAAAAGAGAAAGCCGATCTTCTAGGTTCTCTTTTTGCGTCCAACTCGACTCTCGATGACAGGGGGAACTCACCGCCGACCATCCCATGCAGTGAGTGCTCTATGCCGGACATCCGCTTCTTTCAGAGCTCAGTGCGAAAAGCACTCCTCTCCCTGGACATCCAGAAGTCGAGTGGGCCTGACGGTGTCCCCCCTATTGTGCTGAGGATGTGTGCTCCAGAGTTGACACCGGTTCTAACGCGTCTTTTTCGGTACTCCTACTCGTAAGACGTCGTCCCGATGACATGGAAGACAGCTTTGATGCACCCGATCCCTAAGAAAGGCGACCGCTCGGATCCTGACAACTACAGACCGATCGCTATCACCTCCTTGTTCTCCAAAATAATGGAGTCCATTATAAACTGCCAGCTCTTGAGGTACTTGGAGGAGCACCAGTTGATTAGTAACCGCCAGTACGGCTTCCGTCGGGGTCGCTCAGCTGGTGATCTTCTTGTGTACCTCACTCATCGATGGGTGGAGGCAGTAGAGAGCAAGGGGAGGCTCTGGTAGTTAGCTTGGACATAGCAAAAGCCTTTGATCGGGTATGGCACAAAGCGCTTCTTTCGAAGCTTCCGTCATATGGGCGACGGTAATCACTTAGCATTACGCGAGCCACCTGCTCATTTGCCATCAAGGTCTTAGTTGACGGTGCATGCTCGGACTCCAAGTCTGTGAACGCTGGTGTCCCACAAGGCTGTGTGCTATCGCCAACCCTGTGTCTTCTGCATATCAATGATTTGTTACAAATTAGTAATATTCATTGCTATACAGACGACAGTACTAGTGATACCCTATACACCGGCCGTGCCAACATTTCTCAGGAACACGTCGACGAGTACCGGAACAAAATTGTGTCTGAAGTCGAGATTTTGTTAGACAAAGTCTCGGATTGGGGCCGACTAAATTTAGTCCAGTTCAACCCTAAAAAGACACAAGTTTGCGCGTTTACCGCTAAAAAGAAACCCTTCGTCATGTCACCTCAATTTGAGAGCACTTCCCTAGTTGCCTCAGCTATCGAGCGACGTTCATTTTCTCGGTCACTTGGAAGGGAAGGCTAAATTGGCCTCTAAGAAGCTTGGCGTGCTTAGTAGACCACGACAGTACTTCATGCCGGCCCACCGCCTGCAACTTTATAAGGCGCAGGTTCGGCCGCACATGGAGTACTGTTCGCAACTCTGGGCGGGGGCACCTCAGTGTCAGCTCTTTCCATTTGACCGTATCAAACGAAGAGCGGCTCGAATCGTCGACGACCATGTTCTATCTGATAGGCTAGATCCCCTGGGATTGCGAAGAGATGTTGCATCTCTTTGCATTTTTTAAAAGATTTACTACGGGGAGTGCTCTAAGGAATTGTTCGGATTAATCCCAGCCGCTGAATTTCACCATCGAACCTTACGGCATAGTCAAAAATTCCATCAACACCATCTTGATGCTTGGCATTCCACCACAGTGCGTTTTTCGCGGAATTTTCTGCCACGCACTTGCTCTTTATGGAATATGCTGCCGTCAGCGGTTTTTCCGAACCGATACGACTTAGGGACCATCAAGAAAAGAGCCTATACCTTTCTTAAAGGCCGGAAACGCATCTGCTTTGCCTCTGGTATTGCGGATGTTCATGGGCGGCGGTAATCACTTACCATCACGTGAGCCACCTGCTCGTTTGCCTCCCTTCCCTATAAAAAAATAATAATAACAGAAATTGGTATCTGTTATTATTGTGTAACAGTAACAGAATTAACAGATATTATGTTGGTCCTGTTATAACTCACGTCAATTTGTATTGTACACTTGTAGAGTTGTAAGAGTATTTAATCACTCCGAGTATGTTGTCATATTTTTTGGTATACAGTCACTACGTCACTAACTTAAAGAGTATGTAATCTGGTGTTGCAACATCACCGCCATCTAGTGTGCAATTTACCAAACAATTCAGTTATAATTACAGAGTATGTATAAAAGTCACGATAGCCGAGTGGCTGGGTGGTCGGGATTTAAAGTCAAGAGACCCGAGTTCGATCCCCAGGTGGCAGGTTTTTCAAACTTATGTATGAATTATATTGTTAGCTAGGACATAAAGACGGTGATGGGCTCACCACCTGTCACGTTGTCCCGAAAATATCTTCGATGAAAGGTGGGTTGAAGGGACTGAAGGGGAGAATTGTCTAGACTAGACCTCTGTCTACCCCTGGTGGGAATTGCGTGAAGATATTTATTTTATATCGAGTATATAATCACTACGTTACATTTTATTTTCTTATGTAATAATATAGTACAAAATAACAATCACGACTGTTGATATGTTTTTTTAAATAGGAATTTCGATATATCGGTATCTCGATATATCAGCTGTTAAAAAATATCGCTGTTAATAAATAACAATTAAGGAACAATAAATCTTTCTGTTGGACGTACAGTCCGACCACTCCGTATTACAATAAGTTTATTTGCGAATGAAGGATATTCTCATTTGTTCAAATCTTACGTGTTGATGGTAAACACCCTATTCCTACAAAATAGACTCGTCTATGGAGTACTGTCATTGTTCGCTTATAAAATGCTATAAATTTTTTTTATATGCTTCCTAACCTAAACTTTTTATTTGTTATTATATATTCACACATAGACTCTGATGGGGTAGCCAGAGAGATCAGATCGCCAAGTCTCATTATTCTTGCATATCGCTTTCGCTTCTTTCAAACTCATAATTTTTTATACACGCACGTCTAGGTATCCGAGTATTCTTGTCCTTCCCTCTTCAAGTAATTTGTTGACATAGTTTTGGAAAGTTAGTTTAGGCTTACCTCGACCCTTTTTAATGTTAACTTTCGCGTTATTTATTTTGTTCACATTTCAGTCTTGACACATTTATTTTATTTATTTATTCTTTATTGTTACACCTTATTCTAAGGGCTACAATGGGCGGACTTAATGCCTGGTGGCATTCTCTACCAGTCAACCTTTGTTATGGTGAGAAGTAGATGGCAGGTGCTAACAAGAAAAATATAGATTAATGCTCCTAATAAAAAATATATACATATAAATAATAAATATTTTATGGAAAAATACATACATGTATTATATAAACTAAACGTACATAATTATACATAAATACATAAATAATATATATAAAATATAAACATATAAATATATACAAAATATATATTAATGATTCTTAAGATAATACTCACGAACTAATCTCTTGAACGAATAGGCATTCGGAGCAGATTTTATCTTCAAAGGTAGGGCGTTCCAGAGTAGTGCAGCTTGTACCGTAAAGAGGAGTTAAAGTATCCTGTATTATGTTGAGGAATGTGAATCCTATGTTGGTTTATGGAGCGAGGTGCTCTGTCATGAGTAGATTGGAGATGTTGAAAGTTATTTCTTAGGTAAGAAGGAGAATTAGAGTTAGTCAATACAGAATACAACAGAAACAGAATTCGGGAGCTACGCCTTTGACGAATGGGAAGCCATTTAAGCTTGGAACGGTAAGAGGAGATATGGTCATATTTACGTAAACCGAAAATAAATCTAATACAGTTGTTGAGAAGGCGCTCCAGTTTGTCGAGACGTGTTTGGGATAGATCTGGATAACATACATCGGCATAGTCGATAATGGGCAATACCAGGGACTGAACCAGCAAAAGCTTAGTTTTAAAGGGAAGGAAATTTTTAAGGCGGTAGAGTGAACGTAAAGTGGCATTGACTCAAGGTACCCTGTCGGCCAACGTAGAGAGAAAAAATCGAAGAGATCGAATTTCCACAGCATCCAGTTTGCTTTTATGTTTCTACTGATAGACACAGGTTTCACTGTCATATAACAAAGTCGGTACCAGGACTGCATTATGCATTATGTACCTGATTTACTCATATTTCACACTTCGTTCTTTCTTTCATATGGCAGAACCTTAGTTCTTACACGTGACTTATGTCTGAAGTTCTGTTTCTGACTATGCTTTAAGCACTTTGTCATCAGCTTACAGCCGACAATTTACTTTCTCATCATCCAATTTCACACCCGGACCTTTCAGTTGTCCCTTCCGTAAACAGTTGTCGAGATATTGATAGCCAGGCAGACTTGACACAACCCTGTTTTACGTCAGTTTGAACGCCAAACATGGGTGACAGGTCATCCCCTACCCGCACACAAGCTTTTCTGGCACAATAAAGTGACTATACAGCCCTTAGCTGTGTGCATCCACACCATATCTCGGTAACATTTCCCAGAGTTTCTTCCTTACTCATCAAATGCCTTCTCAAGATCTAACTTCTGATTAGCAGCCAGAATCTTTTTTATAACAAAAATGCGGAAAAACTTGCTAAGGTAAAGCACCAGATCCGTGCATCCTCTTCCTGGTCTAAATCCGCATTGTGACACCCATAAATATCTTTCCGATTTTTCTTGCATACTAGGCGACTAAACCTTCATGTATATTTAAGATTTAATACATAAATTTCATGTTTCAATTTTAAACCTTTGTATTTGATTATTGGATCTTTTATTTAATGAGAAATGACGACGATTAAAAATCAAGTAGTGTGCGTTTAGTCGGCTATTATACAGCAACCGGCCGCCATGAACATAGACGAAGACATTAGATTTAACTGAAGAGAGTGCAAATCTGCATTTGAATATTATTTATTATGATAAGGTAAAGAAGAAGCGTAGTCGAAAGAAAGTGTATTATTTCTTCATAAGATTGGAAAGTATGGAAGGGAAATCTTGAAAGAACTGGACTTGCGAAACAAGTAAAGATGATTACGATGAGTTAATTAAAAAGATTCTCACAAGACTGCGACCCTGTACGAAACATCAACCTTTAAAGACATTTTTTAAACGAAACAAAGAGAAGGTTTACAGTTTTTTTTGTTTTTATCTAACTTGTGATTTTTGAAGTGATAAATAAATTTATCGTATCGTATCTTTAAACTCGGGGTTCCTGGTAACACTGGCTCCCTGGTACGTAGTAATTATGTTCTCTTTGGTTTTGTCACAAGTCACTGCTCAGTACGTTGTTTGATTATGAAATTGATAGGAGAATTGTACTCCCTGATACTTATAAGGAATACAAAATTTTGCTGAATTTCTGTTGTTGCTTGAGTTTAAATAAGAAAGAAAATTATTTCAAATGTCATCAACGGGTACTATCAACTAAGTTGTTTTTTTGGCTGACGTCTTAAAAATGGAAGACTCAAGCGATCAAGACAGTGATTATCGACCTGTTGTTGAGACTTTAATTCAGACATTTGGACAAGTGCTGAGTGAAGACGTGATATGTACAGTTGTTGAAAGTTGTGGTGGTGACTGTAAGTAATTAAAGACTTAAAATGTTAATTTTTTTTTTTATTAGGCTTGAATCCTTTGTTTACTTGTTTTATTGCGCGTCATGAATATCTGATATTGATCGGATCTTACAGATGCGCAGACTGTTTTGCGCCGATGTTGGAAAATTGCTACTTCCTTTGTATATTCGGTTCGATTGTGTCTGGTTGAGTTTTTGAAGACACGTTAAATTTAATACTTATCTCTTTTGGTTTCTAGTTTTTGAAGACACGTTTAATTTAATACTTTAACTCTCTTAGTTTTTAGTCGTTATATTGGTGATCCAGATTGCGATGAAATAAACAGTGCCAAAAGGGTAACTCATACCATATGGTAAGGTAAAATTTAATCCTTTTCGAATATTCCTTAATGTTGTTAAATCTCCAAATGGTCTATCTCTCATATTCATGAGAACTGAACTTTCACCTGTATATTTAAGTACTGACCATCAAATTGTATTATGATAATAATCAGTCAATTGCATATTGATATCTCTATATTTCTCTTAACATATGGATATCATAGTACATATTAAAGGACCTGTGTTTAAATTATACAATACCTTAACAAAGTTCTGTAGGGTACATTTCAATGATCTATATAAATTTATCAAGTATTTTTGGTGTAACAGCTGTCAATGGATTAACTTACTGTTACCAGATGGAGTTGTAAAATTTGTTTCTTAATGTGCCCCAAACACCTTACTCTCATCTAATGAGGAGTGATGAAATATTTTAGTTATTTTTTATTACACAATTTATTGATTTTGGATATCCACATGAGAAAATTTGGACCATACGACTTACTTTACTCACTTCTATTAACATATGGATATTGTTATAAACAACTTAAAACTTTTTGTTTGTTGGTTTTGGCTATCGTGAATAATCACTAATCATACCATAACGGGTCAAATGACCCATTTTAAACTTATGCATTGATAATGCACATATTATCTTATTCTCCAAATTTAACTTAATGACTTTTTCTGACTAATTAAGTTTACTGTTCTTATACTATTTTTATAAATTTTTGTTTTGTTTATTTTGAGTAATAACTGTCGTATACCGTTGTCTACCACATGGGGTGACCCGGAGAAATTTTTTTTTGTTTTATAACCTTATCAATACATATTGCTTATCTTATTGTATTCAGTAAACTGCAAATGTATGCAAAGACTGTTACATAAAGTAGTTCAATCAAAATAGCTGAGAATAATTCAAGAAAATATAAAAATTTTAGATTGAAACTAGATTTTTGTGTAAAAAAGTTAGCAAAAAAAGAAAAGTTTGGTAGATAGTATTTATAGTGATACACTATTTACCCATAAAATGTCGAAACGAACGAGACAGTCCAAATTCTTAGAAGATGTAAATGATATTGGAGAAGAATTTTCAGAAATCAGTGAAGATGAATTTTCTGAAAATGAAGATATATTGGTTACAAACGAAAATGAGTCTGAATCTACAGATACTGACAATGAAGAGGAAAATATTGTGAATATCGTTTGTGTACGAAAAAGAAGAAGATTACTCTCACATTCTGAAGAAAGTCAAGAAGAAATAAATGAACAACATGTTGCAATTGATGGATCTGTTTGGGAAGAAATACAAATAGGTGGCACACATGGAAAACCACCACTACATAACATTTTCAGGCAAGAAGTAGGCCCAACAGGATATGCTAAACGTCATATAATGAAAAGTAAAGTTAGTACTGCATTTTCATTGATAATTGACCACTGTATTATGAACCATATAAGAACATGCACAATAGAAGAAGCAAACAGAGTATTAGGATCTGATTGAGTTTATCTCAAGAAAAACTTGCTGCATTTATTGCAATTTTATATGCACATGCTGCATATGGAGCAAATAATTTGAAACTTTCTTTTTTGTGGAATAATATATGGGGGCCTAAATTTTTCTCTGAAACTATGAGCAGAAATAATTTTACCGAAATTCTTAGATTTATTCGTTTTGATAAAAAAAGGTCAGCGGAGTGAACATTTGAAAGCAGATAAATTTACTATGGTATCCACGATTTGGAATATTTTCATGGAGAACAGCCAAAACGGTTACAAACCGGGTGGTAATATTACTATAGATGAACAGCTATTTCCGACTAAAGTACAATGTAGATTTACGCAATACATGCCTAACAAGCCAGATAAATTTGGAATCAAATTTTGGTTAGCATCGGACGTCGATAGCAAAAACGTCATAAATGCATTTCTATATCTATGAAAAGATGAAAATAGACCCTCTTCAGTACAACTCTCAGAATATGTTGTACACAAGCTGATTGAGCCATTTATGGGTTGCGGAAGAAGTGTGAAAAAAATGCTTTGAAAATGCTTTATTTCACCAAATTACAATCATAAACAAAAATTGTGACAGGGTCCTCCTAGTAAGCTTAAAAGAAAAACCTGTGTCAGGAGTCCCCGCTCTTCCTTAACTAAAGTATTCACATTTTTTTTCTCGTACATCAATACTTGTAATAAAAATGAGTGTGTGTGTGTGTTGTGTGTGTGTGTGTGTGTGTGTGTGTGTGTGGTGTGTGCGTGTGCGTGTGCGTGTGCGTGTCTTTGTGCGTGTGCGTGTGCGTGGGCGTGGGCGTGTATAGCTGTCTAACGGTTAATACGCCGCAGAGGTTATATAATTCTATAGTAGGGTACCAAATTGGTTTAAAATACATGACTTTAAGAAGACAACGTTGGCCACGTTCCACCTCTAGAAATTTAGCTTTGGTCGCCCCACCCCAGACAGTGATGCAGTATCCCAGAATAGATTGTGCTAGTGTGACATAGATACGGTTCATTAATTTTTGAGATGCAACGTGTCTTAGGGTTTTAAAAGTCCATATGAGTTTACGTATCCTTTCGTTTACATATTCTACATGTGAATGCCACGAGAGTCGATTATCTAATATTATCCCTATATATTTGGTGGAGCTAACTTTCTCGATAGGTTTACAATTACAATTTATTTATTTATCTTCACGCACAATCCCTGACGGGGTAGCCAGAGAGAACAGATCGCCAAGTGTCACGATCCCTACATACTTCTTTCGCTTCTTTCAGATTCATCATCTTCTTCATACATGCACGTCTAGGTATCCGAGTACTCTTGACCCTCCTCTCTTCGAGCAATTTGCTCACATGGTCTTCGAAAGTTAATCTCGGTCTACCTCGACACCTTTTAATATTAACTTTCGCGCTATATATTTTCTTCACCATTCGGTCTTCACTCATTCGCTCAACGTGCCCAAACCATCGAAGCACGCCCTTATCCATTTTTGAGACAAGGTCATCTTTCAAACCTGCCATATTGCGAATCTCTTCGTTTCGCTTTCGGTCGGCCATGGTAAGGCCGCACATTTTACGAAGAGATCGCATCTCCACTACATTCAACCTGCTTTTATGCTTCTTCTGGCATACCCAGGTTTCGCTGCCATATAACAAAGTCGGTACCAACACTGCGTTATGTATTGCAAGGCGTGCACTTTTCACAACGCCTTGCCTTTTGATTAACGCAGTCAGGGCACCATTGACTTTGTTCCCGGCAGCGACACGCCTGTCCACATCTAAATCACATCTCCCATCCCGGTTAAACGCACTCCCAAGTATACAATTTCATTCACCTGTTCTAGACATTCCTGATTTACCCAAATTTCGCACTTCGTTCTTTCTTCGTCCCTTTCAAATACCAGAACCTTAGTTTTATTAGCATTCAAACGGAGACCATTAATTTCACATTCTTCTTTCATACACGTGACTAATGCCTGCAGTTCTGCCTCTGATGGTGCTATAAGCACTGCATCATCAGCATAAAGCAGACAATTTACTTTTATGTCACCCAATTTCACACCCAAACAGCTATCTTTCAGCTTCTGTAAACAGCTGTCGAGATACAGTATGAATAGCCAGGAAGACATGACACAACCCTGTTTTACGCCCGTTTGGACGCTAAACATGGGTGACAGGTCATGCCCTACCCGCACACAGGCTTTACAGTCACAGTAAAGTGACTGCACAGCCCTTAGCAATCGACCATCCACACCATACCCCGGCAACAGTTCCCACATTTTCTTCCTTACAACCTTATCAAATGCTTTCTCAAGATCCACAAAAGCACAGAAAATCTTCTGGTTAGCAGCCAGAAGCTTCTCCGTGATCATGCGGAGAGAAAACATTTGTTCCGTGCATCCTTTTCCAGGTCTAAATCCGCATTGTGCCTCCCATAGAAATCTTTCCGATTTATCTTGCATCCTACGTGTCAAAACCTTCGAGTAAACTTTACTTGCTAAACTGGTCAAGCTGATCGCCCGATAGCACCCGCAGTCATAATGTGAACCTTTACCTTTATATAAAGGCACAATGACCGCGGATCGCCAATCATCCGGAACAGCTCCCGTTCGCCAGCACAAATTGCACAGCAGATGAAAGCTGTCCCAGACGCGTGGCCCACCATACTTGACCATTTCAGCAGTAACCTGTCTAGTCCCGCAGCCTTACCACATTTCAAACTTCTAATCGCACATTCAATCTCTTTCATACTGATGACCTCAGTGTCATCGAGGTCCGAGTCTGGCGTACCAGTCACGGCGTCACCCCGGATCCCTCACTAAGATCATCACACGCATACATCTCTCTATAAAATTCGCTCCATCGCTGCATGACGTCCGATTTTTCTGAGAGGACGTCATTAGTTCAAAGCACTTTATTCATTCTTAAGGCTGTCGCACCACTCCGGGTCCTTCCAAACTCTTTCCAGAAGAGTTTGGAGTTCTCCTTGAAGTTGTGCGACAACCTTTCGTCCGCTTCCATTCTACTCCTTTCACGCACTTCCTCAATCAATGCTTTCGTGTGAACTTTCTGGATCTTATATCTTTCTTTCCTCTTCTCTTACACTTTAAATAATTTGAATTTTTACATTCATGGAATTTGATTGTCAAGTACTTTTTAGGTTGAGTTTTTTTACTTATCGAAAAAGCCATGTAATTAGTTTTACTGATATTTACCGTAAGAAGGTTTAATTTTAGACAGTTCGATACTTTAGATAAACCATTTTGTGCCAGTTCGTATACAGAATTCCACGTCGCCCCAGAAAAGATCAAAACAGTATCATTGGCATAAGAATATACATTTCCGCCTTCTAATTCTAAGGGACACCAAACGTAATTTCCACGTCTTGGCTCACGTGGCTTCCAATTTTTTCTCTTTGGGTACGCTCTTGTAAGTAATCAGTTAGTAAATTCAGCGGTACACCTCGAATGCCTACATTTTCCAATTTCCGAACAAGGGTTGGATGAGACACAGAATCGAATGCCTTTTTCAGATCAAGAAAAACAGCCAATACTGCGTCCTCCGTAGACAAGCCGTGCCGAAAACCAAATTGTGAGGTAGAGATAATTCTGAATCGTTCTAAGAAATTTATGAGTTGAGTATTTATGAGTATCTCAAAAACTTTTGAAACGGCTGGTAAGATAGAGATTGGTCGGTAATTGTTAATGTCACTTCTGTCTCCAACCTTGTACACAGGAGTAATAATAGATTTTTTTAGGGGTGTAGGAAATACTCCCTGCTCAAAACAAATATTTGCGAGGTGACTAATTATGGGGGCGACAACGGATGTACAGCTCTTGAGAAATTTAGTAGGAACGTTATCCCAACCCGGTGCGCTATCTGATTTTAGACCCATTATTACCCTGCTTCCTCTGTGTCAGTATTTAAGAGGACAAATGATGACGCGTGAGTTTCTGGCATACACATGGCAGCGCAGATTGGTGAACCGGGATGATTGTTTCTCAAAATTCATTTGCCAGTGTTTTGGCAAGGTCGGCAAAGCAATTATTTACTAAGTTAACAGACTCAGAATGAGTCTGTCCTAAGTTAAGTAGTTCCGTACATAGTGATTTAGTCACTTTATTATGAGTTACTTTCTTAATTGTTTTCCAAAGTTCTTTGGAGTTATTGGCAGCATTTGCTATTTGTTCTCTGTGATATTTACGTTTAAGCTTCTTTATCAAATTATTACAGTAATTTCTATAACGCTTATAGGTCAGCTTTAGAATTTCATTCAAAGGGTCTGATCCTGAGAAGGAATAGGAACAAAATGCATATTGATCTGAATCAATATGCATTTTGTTCCTATTCCTTATACAATCTAAGAATTCCAACTGTGATCCAAGGTTTAATAGTACGTTGGTTTCTAGTAAGAATCTTTTTTGTTTTACATTCTTCACAAGCAAATCCTAGCCATACAACTTCTAGCTAAAGAACTACCCTAGTTGGAACCATTCGCTCAAACAAAAGGGAGCTACCACTAATTGCAAAGCAAGAGAAAGATGACATGGTAAGATTTTCTTCGAAATTTTACCTCTGATAATTGTACTCTTAGAATTTATAAAAACAAGCCAAATAAAAATACTAAACGATCGTTGCTAACCCTGTTACAGATTCTAATCAACGTAAGAGGTGTCAAATGATATACTGCAAAGAAAATAAAAGTAATAAAATTTGCTCCCATTGTAAAAAATTTGTTTGCGGGAAATGTGCGACGGAAACACTTATGTGATGTATAAAAACAACATCCATATTTCATACATAAGAGTAGGAATGTAAATTTCGGGTCATTTGACCCGCTATGGTAAACTATATATATATATATATATATATATATATATATATATATATATATATATATATATATATATATATATATATATATATATATATATATATGTATATATATATATATATATATATATATATATATATATATACATATATATATATATATATACATATATATATATATATATATATGAGTCGAGTATTTATGAGTATCTCAAAAACTTTTGAAACGGCTGGTAAGATAGAGATTGGTCGGTAATTGTTAATGTCACTTCTGTCTCAACCTTGTACACAGGAGTAATAATAGATTTTTTAGGGTGTAGGAAATACTCCCTGCTCAAAACAAATATTTGCGAGGTGACTAATTATGGGGGCGACAACGGATGTACAGCTCTTGAGAAATTTAGTAGGAACGTTATCCCAACCCGGTGCGCTATCTGATTTTAGACCCATTATTACCCTGCTTCCTCTGTGTCAGTATTTAAGAAGACAAATGATGACGCGTGAGTTTCTGGCATAAACATGGCAGCGCAGATTGGTGAACCGGGATGATTGTTTCTCAAAATTCATTTGCCAGTTTTTTGCCAACGTCTGCAAAGCAATTATTTACCAAGTTAACAGACTCAGAATGAGTCTGTCCTAAGTTAAGTAGTTCCGTACATAGTGATTTAGTCACTTTATTATGAGTTACTTTCTTAATGGTTTTCCAAAGTTCTTTGGAGTTATTGGCAGCATTTGCTATTTGTTCTCTGTGATATTTACGTTTAAGCTTCTTTATCAAATTATTACAGTAATTTCTATAACGCTTATAGGTCAGCTTTAGAATTTCATTCAAAGGGTCTGATCCTGAGAAGGAATAGGAACAAAATGCATATTGATCTGAATCAATATGCATTTTGTTCCTATTCCTTATACAATCTAAGAATTCCAACTGTGATCCAAGGTTTAATAGTACGTTGGTTTCTAGTAAGAATCTTTTTTGTTTTACATTCTTCACAAGCAAATCCGCTAGGGATTTGCTTGTGAAGAATGTAAACTTCTAGCTAAAAGAACTACCCCAGTTGGAACCATTCGCTCAAACAAAAGGGAGCTACCACTAATTGCAAAGCAAGAGAAAGATGACATGGTAAGATTTTCTTCGAAATTTTTACCTCTGATAATTGTACTCTTAGAATTTATAAAAACAAGCCAAATAAAAATACTAAACGATCGTTGCCTAACCCTGTTACAGATTCTAATCAACGTAAGAGGTGTCAAATGATATACTGCAAAGAAAATAAAAGTAATAAAATTTGCTCCCATTGTAAAAAATTTGTTTGCGGGAAATGTGCGACGGAAACACTTATGTGATGTATAAAAACAACATCCATATTTCATACATAAGAGTAGGAAACGTAAATTTCGGGTCATTTGACCCGCTATGGTAAACTATATATATATATATATATATATATATATATATATATATATATATATATATATATATATATATATATATATATATATATATATATATATATATATATATATATATATATATATATATATATATATATATATATATATATATATATATATATATATATATATATATATATGAGTCGAGTATTTATGAGTATCTCAAAAACTTTTGAAACGGCTGGTAAGATAGAGATTGGTCGGTAATTGTTAATGTCACTTGTCTCCAACCTTGTACACAGGAGTAATAATAGATTTTTTTAGGGTGTAGGAAATACTCCTGCTCAAAACAAATATTTGCGAGGTGACTAATTATGGGGCGACAACGGATGTACAGCTCTTGAGAAATTTAGTAGGAACGTTATCCCAACCCGGTGCGCTATCTGATTTTAGACCCATTATTACCCTGCTTCCTCTGTGTCAGTATTTAAGAAGACAAATGATGACGCGTGAGTTTCTGGCATAAACATGGCAGCGCAGATTGGTGAACCGGGATGATTGTTTCTCAAAATTTCATTTGCCAGTTTTTTGCCAACGTCTGCAAAGCAATTATTTACCAAGTTAACAGACTCAGAATGAGTCTGTCCTAAGTTAAGTAGTTCCGTACATAGTGATTTAGTCACTTTATTATGAGTTACTTTCTTAATGGTTTTCCAAAGTTCTTGGAGTTATTGGCAGCATTTGCTATTTGTTCTCTGTGATATTTACGTTTAAGCTTCTTTATCAAATTATATATATATATATATATATATATATATATATATATATATATATATATATATATATATATATATATATATATATATATATATATATATATATATATATATATATATATATATATATATATATATATATATATATATATATATATATATATATATATATATATATATATATATATATATATATATATATATATATATATATATATATATATATATATATATATATATATATATATAGTTTACCATAGCCAGGTCAAATGACCCGAAATTTACGTTTCCTACTCTTATGTATGAAATATGGATGTTGTTTTTATACATCACATAAGTGTTTCCGTCGCACATTTCCCGCAAAACAAATTTTTACAATGGGAGCAAATTTATTACTTTTTATTTTCTTTGCAGTATATCATTTGACACCTCTTACGTTGATTAGAATCTGTAACAGGTTAGGCAACGATCGTTTAGTATTTTATTTGGCTTGTTTTTATAAATTCTAAGAGTACAATTATCAGAGGTAAAAATTTCGAAGAAAATCTTACCATGTCATCTTTCTCTTGCTTTGCAATTAGTGGTAGCTCCTTTGTTTGAGCGAATGGTTCCAACTAGGGTAGTTCTTTAGCTAGAAGTTGTATGGCTAGGATTTGCTTGTGAAGAATGTAAAACAAAAAGATTCTTACTAGAAACCAACGTACTATTAAACCTTGGATCACAGTTGGAATTCTTAGATTGTATAGGAATAGGAACAAAATGCATATTGATTCAGATCAATATGCATTTTGTTCCTATTCCTTCTCAGGGTCAGACCCTTTGAATGAAATTCTAAAGCTGACCTATAAGCGTTATAGAAATTACTGTAATAATTTGATAAAGAAGCTTAAACGTAAATATCACAGAGAACAAATAGCAAATGCTGCCAATAACTCCAAAGAACTTTGGAAACCATTAAGAAAGTAACTCATAATAAAGTGACTAAATCACTATGTACGGAACTACTTAACTTAGGACAGACTCATTCTGAGTCTGTTAACTTGGTAAATAATTGCTTTGCAGACGTTGGCAAAAACTGGCAAAATGAATTTTGAGAAACAATCATCCCGGTTCACCAATCTGCGCTGCCATGTGTATGCCAGAAACTCACGCGTCATCATTTGTCCTCTTAAATACTGACACAGAGGAAGCAGGGTAATAATGGGTCTAAAATCAGATAGCGCACCGGGTTGGGATAACGTTCCTACTAAATTTCTCAAGAGCTGTACATCCGTTGTCGCCCCATAATTAGTCACCTCGCAAATATTTGTTTTGAGCAGGGAGTATTTCCTACACCCCTAAAAATCTATTATTACCCTGTGTACAAGGTTGAGACAGAAGTGACATTAACAATTACCGACCAATCTCTATCTTACCAGCCGTTTCAAAAGTTTTTGAGATACTCATAAATACTGACTCATAAATTTCTTAGAACGATTCAGAATTATCTCTACCTCACAATTTGGTTTTCGGCACGGCTTGTCTACGGAGGACGCAGTATTGGCTGTTTTTCTTGATCTGAAAAAGGCATTCGATTCTGTGTCTCATCCAACCCTTGTTCGGAAATTGGAAAATGTAGGCATTCGAGGTGTACCGCTGAATTTACTAACTGATTACTTACAAGAGCGTACCCAAAGAGAAAAAATTGAAGCCACGTGAGCCAAGACGTGGAAATTACGTTTGGTGTCCTTAGAATTAGAAGGCGGAAATGTATATTCTTATGCCAATGATAATGTTTTGATCTTTTCTGGGGCGACGTGGAATTCTGTATACGAACTGGCACAAAATGGTTTATCTAAAGTATCGAACTGTCTAAAATTAAACCTTCTTACGGTAAATATCAGTAAACTAATTACATGGCTTTTCGATAAGTAAAAACTCAACCTAAAAAGTACTTGACAATCAAATTCCATGAATGTAAAAATTCAAATTATTTAAAGTGTAAGAGAAGAGGAAAGAAAGATATAAGCTCCAGAAAGTTCACACGAAAGCATTGATTGAGAAGTGCGTGAAAGGAGTAGAATGGAAGCGGACGAAAGGTTGTCGCACAACTTCAAGGAGAACTCAAACTCTTCTGGAAAGAGTTTGGAAGGACAGGTGGTGCGACAGCCTTAAGAATGAATAAAGTGCTTTCGGGAACCAATGACGTCCTCTCAGAAAAATCGGACGTCATGCAGCGATGGAGCGAATTTTATAGAGATGTATGCGTGTGATGATCTTAGTGAGGGATCCGGGGTGACGCCGTGACTGGTACGCCAGACTCGGACCTCGATGACACTGAGGTCATCAGTATGAATTCAAATCAGTCATTGTAAAAATTTGTTTGCGGGAAATGTGCGACGGAAACACTTATGTGATGTATAAAAACAACATCCATATTTCATACATAAGAGTAGGAAACGTAAATTTCGGGTCATTTGACCCGCTATGGTAAACTATATATATATATATGTATATATATATATATATATATATATATATATATATATATATATATATATATATATATATATATATATATATATATATATATATATATATATATATATGTATATATATATATATATATATATATATATATATATATATATATATATGTATATGTTCACATATATACACAGTGTTTATTACATCAGCATGGGTACTTTGATTCTTTGATGATTATACAAGTAGCATGGGTACTTTGATTCTTTGATTCTTACTGTCAGAACGTCACAAATTTTATATAAGCTTTCGGTAGGAAATCTGAAAGGCTTAAAGTACATGACCTTTAATAACGCCCGCTGTGCTCTTCCTATCTCTAAGAATTTTGTTTTCATCATACCACCCCAGATTGGAATGCAGTATGTGAGAATAGGCTGTGCCAAAGCGATATAAATTTTGTCAAGAAGATATTTGTTAGCTACATGTCAAAGTTGTTTGAAGATCCATATAAGTTTTCTAATTCTTGAGGTAACCATCTCTATATGTGAGTGCCAAGAAATGATTTTAGAACAATTTTAGAACGTCCTTGATTTGGTCTCAAAACGTCCGCCTAAGTCTTTCCCTTCCTACACTTCCATTCACATTCGCCTTATGTACTGTTTTCGTCTATTTTTCTTCATTAATTCTCTCGACATGGCCAAACCATCTCTGCATACATTTCTCATATTAGTCACTACATCTTCTTTCAGACCACAATATTTCCTTATCTCACTATTCCTTATCCTGTCACTCAGTTAAACTCCTATCATACTTAACGCTCTCATCTCGACTGCATTTACTCTGCTTTCATGTTTCTTCTGCCATACCCAACTTTCACTTTCGTACATGAGTGTCAGAACTAACACTCCCTCATGCACAGCCAAACGAGCTTTGTTCGAAACCTTCCGACTGCTCATAAATGAGTGCAAAGCTCCATTCACCATGTGTCCTGCATTTTCTCCTGCACTCTCCTTTCAATATCACTCTCACTTTTGAACCCAGATACACAAACAAATTCACCTCTTCAATTTGTTCATCTCCAATCACGATATTGCAGTATGTCATTGCCTCATCTCTTTCAAAAACCCTCACTTTCGTTACATTCATCTTCATTACCTTTCTTGTTATTTGCCAATTTGTATGAAAGGTAAAAAAAAAATTCTCATGAACCGTAAGTTGCCGCAACCTAAAACTTTGCAAAACGCTTTCTTTAAGTGAATACTATCTACAAAAAAATATGGGCATTTATAACGATGGACCATATTGGAAAGTTTAGCCGAAATACACTTTACTGGATTGCAATCAAACTTTAAAAATACAAACTACTTTCGAGAAGTTGCAGCTCGCCTGGTCTTCAACGGAGTAGCAACTTCTGACTGCGTCACGGATGATGCCTCAGTTGAAACCAAATTTGCCGGAATGCCAAATTTTTGAAACCAAAGTTGCTGTTTGCAGGACTCTATGCAACTCTTCAACGTTTGATACACGATGGCGGTTTCCATCGGGCCCAAGCACAAAGATGTAGACTTGCTGACCCCAACATTGCGTTACTCCATAACGTTTCCGTGCCTCCACGAATGCTTCATGTCAAGAATTCGGAGAGCGTTATACCTGTGTTCTTCAAGTTGGATGTAGATAACCATATCTTGTCCAGTTCGTCACTAGCGAGAACACGAGCCGCATGTGTCGAGTGCGCGAGAGTTTTAAATAAATACCCTCAAAATGAACAAGTGCGAAAGATGTTCAAAAAATGTTACGAAAAAAAGCCCCGGTATTGAGTGCAGCAAATGTGAAAAAGTTGTACATTGTAGTACTCAATGTACAGGACTCACGAATAAACAATTGGCTGCTCTCCGGGCTACGGTAAATCTTGAGTGGACCTGTCTGGAGTGTAATAAATCTTCTCCCAGACGCACATCGTTTATAATTCCGAGTGATGAAGATGAAGAAGATATGAGTGATTCTGCTCGGATTGACGTTAAAAAGCTGGCTAAGGCCATATCGAAGGAAGTGGAGACAGCAATGAAGAGAGAAATGAAAGACATCTGTGATTCTATTCAATATCATACAGATAGGCTTGAGGAAGAAGCTGAAACTGTGGATGACTGTAAACAATTGATAAAAGAACTACAGTGTAAGAATGTCGAACTTAATAATAAAATAAAAATCTAGAAACCAGGGTTGCTGCACTTGAACAAAGATTAAATGAACAAGGTCAAAAAAGGTTATCATCCTGCATTGAAGTCGTTAATGTGCCTCAGGTAGACAATGAAAATGTTACAGATATTGTAAATAATATTGCTTGCAAACTAAAGATGCTAAGCAGCGACATTCTTAACGTAAAGCGAAACACGGGGAGAAAGGACCGGCCCGGTTCAATAACTGTCGAAATGAAAGAAGAAAACATAAGGGATATGTGGATATGGGAAGCTAAAAATAAAAGGCTAAAGGTGAAAAACATAATTACTAATGTTTCAAGAACATCTGAGGACATACCAGTGTTCATTCGAGAAGCACTTACGTCTCACAACAAAATGCTTCTCTGGAATGCAAAAAATGAACTTAAGAATACGTTTAAAGTTTGTGTGGTGTAAAAGAGGTGTAGTGTTGGCCCGAAAGGAGGAGAAAGACAAAGAAGTTATCAGAATTAGATCAATAGAAGAAATAAAAGACCTACTGGCACGATAAGGTTATAATCGTTTATTTACTTGTATTTTTTTTTTTTACTTTTGAAACTTTATTTCTTTTCTCTAATAATTATGTCATTGTATACAGACTCCATAACCGAATTGTTTAATTGCGAGGATATAAACTGTTTTTAAAATATGTACCACAAAAAGGTCAATCTACTTTGCATGCATATTAACATAAGATCTACCGTTAAAAATTTTCTACCCTAGAACATTATATATTATCTTGTAAAAATTATTGATGTAATTATTTTGACGGAAGCTAATCTAACAGATACATTATGTAGTATGTTTATGATAAATGGCTACACAATGCACACACAGTTGCGCAAATCGCGTAAAGGGGAGGTATTATTATGTATGTCCACAACCAACACAAAACTACATTAATTAAAACTAACACGATTAATTTTGAAAGCCTAATGATTATGATAAAACACAATCCAGTTATTGTGCAACACTGTGTGCAGTGTATCGTCCACCTAATAGCCCTAGATATCTATTTGTAAAAGAGTTAAAACGTATCATCAAAACAGTTGATAAAGACACAGATATATTCATTGTAGGAGACACTAACATATACACCAAATTAGATAATCCTGTAAAACATCAATATACAAGTATGCTGTCAAGCTATGGTCTTGAGTGTGGGATCTCGGACTTTACACGTATTGAAATTAAAGCTTCAAAATTAACAAAGTCTTCTATCGATCATATTTTTATACGATCCCGCACTCAAGAACTGTTTACAGCGACCTTAGGTATTGTACTGGCTGATCACCGTGCGGTGGTACTCGCTTGCGTTAATCAAACAACACAGATACAGGATGATAATTTGCAATTTAAAACTGTATATGAAAATAGCAAACTGCAATTATTGTTGAACAATATCGACTGGCAGCCTATTAAAAAACTGTACTGTCCTATTAAAATATACGAATTTATTAAAAATGCCATACGAAATTGTTATAACCAATTTCAAATAAAAATTAAGAGTGTATCAAATAGTAATAAAAAATAAATGGATAAATAATAAAATTATAAAATCTTGCCTCTATAAAGATAAATTATTTAATGATTGGAAAAATGATAGCAACAATAAAATAAAACGATTAAAATACAATAAAGCTAGGAATCACGCTAATAAGCTAATAGAAAAATCAAAAAATTTTTTCTTGATAACCAACATAAATAAAAATAAATCTAATCTTCAAAACTTATGGAATATTTTAAACAATATGATGTTAAGAAATCAATTGACGATATTATTCTGAACAACTTTGAGAACAGTAGAACAAACTTAGTACATATAGCTAATAATTTTGCAGATGAATTTAAAAACAGTGTTCATAATATATTGACTAACTGCAGAACTCCGTTACTTCAAAAATTTTCATACCGTAGGCCGGTAAATTTAACATTTAGATTTCAGAAAGTAAGCTCAGATACAATAAATAAAATAATAAAATCACTAGATGACAACAAGTCTCCTGAATAGATAATATTCGTGCACGTGACCTAAAAATCATTAGACATAAAATTGCACCAGCTATAGCCAATTAACAAATACCAGTATAACAACTGAATATATCCTGATGATTTGAAAACTGGAATAGTAAGGCCAATTTTCAAAAAGGAAACCTTAAGGAGTATGGAAATTATCGTCCCATAACCATATTACCCACCTGAGACAAAAATAATTGAAAAATGTCTGTGAAATCAATTTCTAAAATTCTATGATTCTAATAACATTCTAAATGATAAGCAATACGGATTTCAACCACACAAAAGCACCACTAAGCTTCTGAGCAACTTTACTAATTCGATGAACAAACATTTGCATAGTAAAAAACACATCCTAGTAGTCTTTATTGACTTTAGCAAAGCGTTTGATACACTTCAACACGAGACATTGATTGAATCACTGGACGAATCGGGAATTAGAGGACCTGTTCAGAAATGGTGTAAAAATTATCTGGAAAATAGACGTTTTAAAGTTAAGATCGCTGAAAATTGGAGTTATAAAAAAACTGTAACTGAAGGAACTGCACAGGGATCAGTACTCGGACCTTTACACTACTTAACATATGTTAATACTTTAATAAATTTAATTGACAGCTGTGAAATTTATCAGTTTGCCGACGACACGTGCCTAGTAGCGGCTGATGCCGAACTTGGAGTCGCATTTATACGTTTGCAAAAAGATTTTACATCTCTTATTAAGTGGTCTCACGATGTTGGTTTAAAAAACTAAAATAATGTATATCAGCTCTTCTCATAACCGTGCTAAAACAGTGCCTAATCTCATAGCACACTCACACTCATGCTTACATTCATGTCAAATAAAATCTATGTGCTATTGTCCGTCAATAGTTTATGCGGACAACCATAGGTACCTAGTTCTCATAATTGGTAGCCGACTAAATTGGAAAAAGCATATAAGTAACGTCTGTGACCGGCTAAAATAAATTATGACAAAATTTGTACTAATTAAAAACAAAATTGACTTTCCAATTAAATTATTATTATATAAAGCTTTAGTTGAATCAACAACTTCGTACGGTTTGAGTAGCTATGGATTCACATTCAAAACATACATAGACAAAATTTTTCACTTTAATTAAGGTTTCTAAAGATAATCGTCCCTCCTAAAGTAAAAAGTAAATAAAAATAACTACCATATGTTGTTCGCGTATTGTAAAATAGTCCCAATCCATGACAAAATTAAATATGTGCTCTTAAAAGAACAGTTTTTAACAAAGACCTGCAAACTCTAATATCACAT